>OY759263.1:42462968-42947968 GCA_963662155.1 Lamellibrachia columna | reverse complement strand
TCAGTCAGCCATTGTTCTATCCAGTCGATTATGCCATCCCCGATATCATGGGCTTTTAATTTAAGTGGTAATCTTTGACGTGGCATTTTGCCAAAAGCTTTCCGAAAATCTAAGTATATAATATCTACTGGTGATCCCCTGTCTATCCACTTAGTGATTTCTTCCAAAAAACATAACATATTTGTTAAGCATGACCTCGCTTTTAGGAATGCATGTTGAGATGGATTTAATAATTTATGCCTAACAAGGAAGTCCACCATATGGTCTTTAATTAATCTTTCTAATAATTTACTGATGTTAAACTCTGATGTTAAACTCACTGGTCTGTAATTCTCCGACTTATTTTTCGAACCCTTTTTTACATAATGGTATGATGTTTGCTTATTTCCATTCAAAAGGGACCACTCCCTCTTTTAATGACAAGTTGAACACTCTTGCAAGTGCTATACTAATTTGTTATACTGTTTCCGTTAGTAGTTTTGGAGGAATTCCATCCACTCCAGGTGATTTATTGTCCTTCATTGCCTTTATTTTCTTAGCTACCATTTCTGGAGTTACAATTAACTGCCCTAAACAGTCTAGCATCTGAAACTGGTAATTAACTAATATCCTCTCTGGTAAACACTGAAACAGTATCCATTTAGATCTTCTGCCATTAAAAACCATCATTACATTTCCAGCACTGTCTTCTAGTGGTCCAACCTTGTCTCGTACATTTTGTTTACTCCTATATGTATCCTGATATAAAAACTCTTACTGTAATTTTTTACGTTACACACTAATTTTTGCTCATAGCTTCTTTTTGATAGTCTAATTTCATTCGTAGCTGCATTAAGTGCCTCTCTGTAATTTGTGTAGTCTTCATCCTTTCTGGTGCGACTATAAACCCTCCACATAGTTTGCTTGTACGCTATTTTGTAATAGCTTCTTTTGACAAGTGTTTCTTTCTAGACTGTTTTCCTTGTTTTTCAAGGGAACAAATTGATCAATGATACTCTCAATAAAATATTTTAGAATGTTCCAACATTCAATTGCGGTCTTATTTCTCAGTATGTTATTCCAATCTAGCTTTGCTAAGTATTTTTTCATATCTTTATATTTACCTTTGTGGAAGTTTCTCCTGTATTTTTTTATTCATACTTTCTGATTTTACTTTGATATCAAAATGTATTTGATTATGATCACTGTTACCCAATGGCTCATGTATTTTGACATTGTCCACTAATTCATTTTGTGAAGACAAAACTAAATATAATATATTCTCTCCCCCAGTTGGTTCTAGCATGTGTTGAGTAAGGAATATATATATATATATATATATATATATATATATATATATATATATATATATATATATATATATATATATATATATATATATATATATATACATATAGCCCAGGATTATGATTGTATATATATATATACACACACACACACAATCATAATCCGGGGCTTTGCCTACAGACATCGCATGCATTATATCTAAAATTTCCATATTACCAATCATTTGATCATTAAACTGTACATTGCTACAGTATTCATTGATCTTCTTGATGTTAGCTGGAGAGCCAGGTATAGCGGTAAGGGCGGACTGGTAATGATGACGCTACATATTCTTTACATTTTTAGTACCAGATGCACCACCAACATTGCTCGGATTTGGCAACCAGACGTTTTTGAAGTCGTTATTGCATAGTTTACAAGCAAGCTGCTCAGCTTTAAGCATTTCAGCTTTTTTTCACAAAGTCTTTCATTGTGTCGTACAAAGGACCATGACAAGGACTCTGAGCACGTGGTCGAGCCAGCTCCTTGAGCTGTGTGCATCATGCACTAACATAAGTAAAAGCATCAGAGGGGAGAAGCAATGTGACACTTGGAATAATGTGACATTCATTTATAAAAGCATTGAGAAATGGAGTAAAAAGACTGGGCTTCTTAATATTCACATTAAAATCGCAAATGACGAATATATTGGCCGATACAAATAAATCGCTTACTGCCTGGATTTTGTCTAAAATATCTTGATATCCAATTCTTAAACTATTTGCACACTATAAATTTAAACATCAACAAACGCGATTTGTGATTGGCTAAATCAATTGAGGAGGGAGTTTTAACTGCATTGCAGAGACTTACATTACACATCTTATTAGTTGTGGATTTTATTATTATAAAACTTTGGATTTGTTCAGAAAGAATATCATAAGAAATACTTTTCCAAAACTTGCTTGGAAGTACAACTATCTAGTATCCAGTACCTGTACTCTACTGATCCCAGCTCCTTGGTTCAGTCCTGTTTTTACTTTCCCGTGTGCCCGCCGTACAATATCTTCAGCTTCAGTCCCATAAAGGTGTTTCTTACGTCTACAACATTAAGCACATTGTAAATGTTACGGCAAATAACATCAAGAACAATTAGTATTTCATAATGTCATACATTTGCACAGTATATCTTCATTTTACTGTCACATACGGGGGGAAGTGGAGATGCCAGTGGAACAGGATCTGTGATGGAAGGAGAAAGAAAACACAAATCAACGACCAGTATCACTGCAAACCTCACCCTGGATGTGAGGGATAAAGAGGAGAGCCACAAAATTATGTTTCAAAAGCCATCCGACTCTTAATTTAATAATTATTTTATTTGTTTTGGTTTTTACCCTGCATAATTTGTGATTCAAGCACACATTGTTTGTGTGAAGTTACTCACAGGTTCATGATTTACTGCTGTTTGGTATACTAACAGTAATCCTAAAGTTTGTGTGACTTACAGTTTGTTCACTTTCTCTACTTCATCATCATTATCCAGGTAGTTATTTCGCCACGTGTCTTTGGGTTGGGGGTCAGACCCCTTCCATGGTGGCCGGTCCATCTCCATTGCAGACGAAGGTCGTGGCGTTAACCTTTTCATGTGTGACATTTTATCTTTCATTCCCAGTTTGCCTAATCCGTCGGATATTTCAGAAACCTGTAAGAAAGCAGTTTATACATATAATATTACATATACTGTACATACAGTTGTAATGTTTAATTAATTATGTAACTGTGTTTGTCAATTTGTAACTGGTTAGTGACAATTTCATTGTTCAAGTGCTCATAACCATGATGTAAATGTGGTACCAGTGTTTTTTCATTTAAAAAACTACCCAAATAATATTTCAAGAAATCCTTCATTAGAATTTTCTCGTGGTGGAGGGGGCATCTGATGGTAATTTTTAAATGACACCAGTTTCGTGTAATGTTGCACCTTCGTGTTTTGAGATTGTCCCTTTCAACACAGGTAATGTCAATGATTAATTTACCATCACCCATCAGAAGAGTTGAGAACATATTAAATGGATGTGCAAACAAACATACAAGATTTAGGTTTTGACTTGAAACATCCAAATATTACGTACTAATACAGAACTTATTTATGGCTATTTAGTGTTTTGTAATATTCATAAGTGTCCGATCATATCCTAATCTACCAAATGTTGCATGTCAAATTTCACGCTACAGACATTTGAAATCATGATTTGTCGACTGGCTGAAAATTTATATTTTTCATATTTCCCTTTGTCAAATCAATACCGTTCTTTCTGATGTTTGTGTTTTATGCCAATCAGGATGTTCTTTCCATCTGTATTTTTACAAAGTATTCCATTGTGAAGGAGAATTTTTAATTAAAAATGGCAGACATCGAGAGTTTGAGATCTGCTGATTCGGAGTTGACAAGCAAATTTAGCAGCGTCTTTAGAGATTATTTTGATTTAGATGGTAGAGATTATAGTGATTGTGATACCAGCAGCCAAAGTGGTAGCAAAAAGGACGAGTGTCTACTCGAAAATGATGAACCAGTGCCTGAGAATATGCAAGCTGCTGTTTCTGATTGCGGTATCATTTAAAACATGATTATCAAATTACAACATACAGTCTCCACTTATCACACAAAGCTAAGTTATGCAACATTTTGAAGCTCGTTTAATGTTGCACCTGATATGATAAACTAAAATAATCCAAAATTGTCAAATGCGACTGTTGCTCAATTAGGACAGCAGGCGACGAACATACATCAACATTAATGTTCAACAGTACACGTCACCAACCTTTGGACTGAAACATTTCAGCGCATTGATGTTCTCAATGTAGAGTCGTTTCCACACTCCGTTCTCATACGGACTTGGGGAGAAGGGAAGGATCCACCCAAGTTGCATGGCTTTTGGCATCCATAATTGGTCTAGCTCAGTGAGAAACTTCCAGTACCAACACACCTGAGGCAAGATGAAAATATGTGTGTAAACACACCTGTGGCAAGATGAAAGTATCTGTGTAAACAGACTTGTTGCAAGATAACAGTGTCTATGTAAACACACATGTTGCAAGATAATGTGTGTTCCTGTGTTAACACATGTATTGTAAGAAGAAACTTAATACCAAACGCATATGTAGCACGAACAAACATTCAGTACCAATGCACACTATTTCAAAGCATTACTAACCAAAAAAGACCATTTAATAATTTGTGCGGTCAATTCCTGAAAACTAGCAAACTGGACATAAACAAGTCAGATCATTCATTCGCAGAGCTCCCAATCTGACTATCTGACATACAACCCAAACGGAGAACTGAAATTAAGTAACTCCATTAATTTTCATCCCTAAATGTTGATGAAAATACAGACCTACAAAACTCACCTGGGATGCACGACACAGACTCCGAGGGTCCAGGAATGAGAAAATATAAAGGGTGATGACCCGCGGCACCAGTCGTGTGAAGTCATCCCTGCGCACAGGGCGTTTCTGACTGATTATGTCCCCGGTAAACTCCAGCTGTCGCAACTTGCACTTGCTGATCAGATCACCGAGTACAGTCTTACGCTGAGCGTTGGTCCATTTCTCAAACTGGAATATCAAACATTCAAAGTGCAGAAGAAAACCCATATATGGATGTTACATTGCATAAGTGTTATGCATAACATTTTTTTTTTGCTTGTTAACCTCTTTACATGGACAAATAGTCACTATTTGCAATGCCTACCAATTTATAAAAAAATCTCAATTTAACAAAACAAATATCTTGATTGTCATTGAGAAGAACAGGAAATCAGACCTGAGGCCAAAGTACTCGGTACTCGTGTACATTTTTGAAATACTCGTAGAAATTATGGTCATGTACTTTATGAGTACAGTATTAGTACATCTGGGTACTTTTTCAATATGATATTGTGAAAATTATTTTATCAAATCGCTGACAGCCTGCACCAGCATTGACTGGTGCCAATTGTCACTGCCAGCCACAACATGCCTAACAGTGTTCATTGATTCATATATCACACATATATTTAATGGTTATATTTCTTTTCTCTTTTTATTTTGTGCTATAAAATGTATTTTGAAAAGTATTTTCAATTTAAATACATTTAACCCATATTTAAATACATACCTTGTACATTTGCATCTGAATGCGAATCGCACCTTTGAATAGAATGCAACCCCCAGTTTGGTCCAAAACATAAAGAGGTTTTTTAACAGTTAAAGTCTCATACAGGTTCAGGGTTGTTTGATTTAAATCATTTTATTTAAATCATTGATTTAAATCATGATTTAAATCACTCCAAAAAAATCATTGATTTATGATTTTTTTTTACTTCCGATTTTTGTAATCGCTAATTTATATGAATTTAGCACAAATAATTGTTTACAAGCATTGAGATCAACAGAGTTTTGTATGTCTTTTAATACAAAAGCACAAAGTGTGCTTTTAGCCTGACAGTCAAATATTTTATGACATTGTGTATGTCTGAGCTATTCCCTTTTTGAATGCAGTGAAGCTACACAAAGTTGTCTTCCAGAGGAAGTATCTTTTCAAGTCAGAAGCACTGAGTTAAAGTCCACTTAGAGCTTGTGCTAGTTGTTCACAATTCAATATGTTGACTCAAGTGAGACAGTCTGGGCTACCATTGTTTAATACTGTACCAGTTTGCAGTCTGGTTAGAGACCCTTAAAAGTACACAGGGCCATGGACAGGTGCTAATCCACCCTCTCAGCAAACAATAATTAGCACTGCTACAGCCACAGACACACATCATGCTTTCCTTTCCAAGACAGATTATGCAACTACAGGAGGTGAAGCCTTGTGGACATTGTCTAATGTCTTTATATAAGCAAAAATCATGTACCCTCTGTTAAGACAAGTACCTAGATTGATTTGAAAGAGTTAATAAATACATCAACATATATATATATATATATATATATATATATATATATATATATATATATATATATATATATATATATATATATATATATATATATATATATATATATATATATTATATAAAATTTATTAATGTCTATATACCAGATTTAAAATATATATTTATATAATAAAAATATGTTTAAATGGCTGTCTTTTTATTTAGTACAATTCAAAATTCAAGCCACAATTCTTCAATAATTTACAATCATTACCGTTATATTTGTTTATCAATTGTGTACAAAATATTGAAATTCAGCAAAAGTGCAAAACTATATAATTAACAAATGCTGAATATATTTGGTTCCGCATAATGTAATTGAAATAGTGTAATTGTAATTGAATTGAAAAAATATGAGTGTAATTGTAATTGAACTAAAAATTGAAATGTAATTGTAATTGATATAATTATGTGTAATTGAACCCACCCCTGTTACTATACAGAGTTACTGTAATATCATATAAGATGTGCTCGTATTTGTGGAAATGTACTCGCACTTACTCAGCTTTGAGCAATGTACTTGCACTCATACTTAGCCATCAAATGTACTTGTACTCGTACTTTACTCATGAAAATGTACTCAACCCCAGGTCTGCAGGAAATCATGTTTCAAAGGATTCATACATTAATATAATAACACCACATTCAATGATGGTTATATTATATCAGAATTGCACAATTAGAAATGATTTAAATTAACGTATCGTCAATTAAATGCCTAAATGATTTATAGTATCATTAATTTAATAATTATGTATACTTTATGGATATGCGCTAAGAAAATTTAAGGAAGCTGTTTATATTTACAACAAAATAGGTACGTCATGTTTTGCACTTACCCATTTGTTGACAAGTGTTCTGCGTTCTTCAAATATCTGTGTGGACACAAAACATGTCATGTAGATGACAATTCATTTATGACAGTGGTTCCCAACCATGGGGTATGCGTAGTATTGCGTACCTCCAGGGGTATTCCAGGAGGTACGTGAAGGGTTGGCTGAAGTTAAGGTTACGTGAAATGGTGTGATAATGTTGTCACATTGTGTGGTGCACGAAGGAGAAATTGTGTTTCTGTAATACTATCAAAAAACATATTCTTTTCAAGCAAACATTAAACACTATTAGAAAACGCTGTCACCCAAGTACACAAGTTAAAAAAAATTGTTTCCCAGTTAAGATACTTCACATTATTCGTAAATAAGAAAATTTTGCTTTGTTGCAATGGTTAGTGCCAAGGTGGTAAACGCCATCAAGTCCAGTGCCCTCAATACCTAATACCTGGCTCTTCTGCACATTCAATGCCTACAAAGAGGCACTGCTCTTCCTCACTGAGGTCCGTTGACTCTCACAAGGAACATGGCGTCTAGAGTGGAGTCGCTGAAAGAGGGTTTCACCAAATTCTTTAACTGTGCATAAGGCTGGTGACCTGTCTGGTAACAACAATTACCAACCATTAGTCTCGCCACAAGAACTCTTGGACGAAGGTGACTCTTGAAGTTGGCATGCTTGTCTTCCACCTGAACTCGCTTAACAAGTCATGCCAAGGTCAGTTCACTACAGTGATTGAATCACCATGAAGCAAGAGGAAAGAAACTTCAACATGTTTGAACATCTAAGCACGGCGCTTCAAGATGAAAAAACAGGACATGGAAACATGGTGTAACTTGTGCAGATGCACTTGCTTTCCATGCAGAAGGAGTTTCAGATGTACTTCCTGGATCTCAGTGAGCTGGGTTCAAATTTCATCCATACAGTGTGAATGTGCGATCTCTATCAGACAGTGTGCAGTAGGAGTTTTTGAAGTTCGTGAACGACTCCACCGCACGTGATGCATTTGAAGCTCTTCCCCTGACAAAGTTCTGGTCTAAGATGAACTAATCATATCCCTCTGTGGATGAAGTGCACGTCAGGGCATTGCTGATGTTTCCAGCTACCTATCTCTGCGAGAAAGGGTTCTCGGCTATGTTCTGCACGAAAACTAAATGTTGCGCCCAGCTAAGGCCGTAGTTTTAACTAGGCAAGTTCAACCCTCACACTGAGGTGGTTTCTCGAATACTGGCTTATTATCCTACCTCCATCCGGGGTACAGCTACAGGTAAATATACCAAGTAAGTATACCAATTACCAGGCCGATTGTTCCAGGACACAGGGGGTATGCGGGGAGAAAAAGGTTGGGAACCGCTGAGCCATGACTATAATGTATATGACTGTGTATATAAATAATACTATTATTAATAATATGTCTATGACTGTACTGTAGTGTAGGGTAGACGACGACGTATTATGTCTGCGAGTATGGAATCAATAATTTTAATGAATGATCTACACTTTCTTTCACAAATCTAAATGAAGGCTAATAAACAAGAAGAGGCGAATAAGATTCAAGTGGATGAAACTGAATCGAAATAAGCTTAAATGTGTAAACAGCAAGAGGGCACAAACCTGTCGCCACACCCACCTTTCGGTTGGCTTCTTCGTTGTTCAGTGGTGTCCAGGTGCTTTTTAAACGGTTCTTGGCAATGTTAGCCATAATATATTGACAGTTTACAAAACTACATAAATTACAAAGCCTTAAATTGTCCCAAAGAAAGCACGAATAAAAATTTACACAGATTATGAATCAGTTTGGAAGATAAAAACACTGTTCACTGACTTGTCTTGGCTTGTTTGGTTTACGCCGCCATATTGGTATCTCAGCAGCGCGGACTGCCACCTGTCGGAGTTGTTATTTAGGAAACTGGTTCTTTGGCTCTCCGCTTGGCGCACAGGTGGAAGCTGTTCAGATTCTCTGCAGTGATACTGTGAGAGCTCTGTGTTATGCCATCAAAAAATTATTACAATGAACTCAGATATCACCGTTGTGCGATTAACGAAATCGTATATAACTATCCATGTAATTCTTAATTTCCCAGGGAAAAGTAAATCACGTGATATAAATCATGTGACCGACTTCCTTATTTGGAACTAGCGCGTGCGTATTTAGAACTGGCGCGTGCGTACCAGCTTTCTGGGTACCAGGCGAAACATGGCGGAATGCTAGTCTGGAATTTTCTTTAGTGTTTGCCAACACGAAACTCTGTGAACAAGACACATACTTTAAAACTGAAGATCTCAGTATATTTGTGAACAGTTGAAGGCCGATACTACAGGTAATTTAGTCGAAATATGTGAATGTGTTTCGTGTTATATGTTGTTATTTTCGCATTCGTCGCAAGCCATCCAAAATATAAAACGATGAAAATAAAATGCGTGACACTGACAGATTGAACCGGTGTTCTGATATGTACACGTGACATTTTTACCACTTTTCTTATTTTTCGAATGCTAGTGCACGAATTAAGCCATTTAGTGATGCTATGCTAATCGAGTAATGTATCCTGTGCGCCGTTCCATTATCCAGAGCATATTATGTGTCGGCAGCTGAACTTCGTATTTGTTTACTCGCACGTGTTTATGTTGAGAGCCGGTGTGGGCGTGTCATCATGTTGATGTTATTATAAGTTTATAACAAATGTGTTGCTTATTGTAAAAAATTATGATAGCATCTGTGAAGAACGTGTAATTAAATCCATATTTATAAGTAAGCATTTTTTTATAAACCTTTTTAATTTTTCCAATGTCATATGATAAGGCCTAAAAAAAAAATTTGTGTTTCAGGTAACTGACCCAAAAAAGTTAGGTAGGGTAGGTTGGGAAATATTTTTTTTATTATATTTTTTTAACACTACAGCAAGCTTACAACACGACATCGTTTATGTACACAATTTATTACACCAAAATAAAAACAAAGCGTCTGCACCAATGGCAATAGTCAGTGTTCAATGTAGATATCACATAATAAAGTCAGTTTAATTAAAACAAAGAATACTTTTAAACTAAATCTTAAAAGAATTACAATGTGACGCAACACCCGTTGGCCAGAAATGTTCCAACTGCCATTCACAAAAACGAAATAAAATTATATCAATGCACTTCGCTGGTTCCGATTTGTTACAATTAAATATGCATACTTAATTATTTAAAGGCATGCCTTTAACATTACGTACACATACTTAATTAATTAAATTAAAGGTGAACCTGATATGCTGTTGAAGACATAGTAATGATAATCTGCATAACGTGTTGAATTCAACTTCTTCAAAAAATATCCTATCTCGAAATCTGACACCGATTTTGAAACTGTTTTCACACTTAAATTTCTCAACGCGTCAGCTATATCACAAAAATATAATACTAAATGGATCTGCCAGCTCAAAATTTCATTTACATTTATATTCCAGACTAAAGTCAGTGACAGTGTCAGTGAAGACGAACTCACAAAGTTGACAAGTACCAGGTCCAGGAGGTTTTGACAGACGGCAGGGATTTTCGGGGCCTGGTACTTGAGCTGCCTGCCATCAGCACTTGAAACGCATTCCTTGGTGCCTAAGCCTCAATGCTAGGGCCGGTATTGGCAGGATCCGGTGTTCATGATTATCATGATGAATTTACATCTGTACGCCGTAACTACATGTATGACTGGCGTCTGCGACGTAAACGCGTCCGTGTGCGGCACGGTAGTCCATGGTCCTTCCTCCTGTTCCGCCATGGCGATTTCACACGATCCATTGCTGCAGCCATATTCTTTAGCAATGCTGTCAATCGTTTCATTTCACAGCATAAAAAATTTACATATAGGATTTCCATTGTGGAATAAGCAATGGCGTTTTATTACGCAGTCTAGAGACGCAAGTGTCATCTTGCCATCCCTAGCCAACGTGATTCAACATGTAACAAGATCGCTCATTGGGTGAAATATTTCCGATCCCGCAAATCACACGTGCGGACCCAAACAAGTTCGGCAGTGCACACATTGTCATCGAATACGCAGGTTGAATTACTCGCGGGTTGTTTTATTAGTTTTAAAGAAAATGTAACGAAACAAACATTGATTGAAATATCAAATAAAAAGATTAGGGTCAACACGTTTTTCTAGGTAGGGTCGGGTTACCGGAAACACACAATTTTTTCGCCTACACCTAACAGCAATTCAATATTATAGCATTATGCATAACACAAATAAATGCCAGTTACCATATCACTGAATCCTATTATTCAGAACATTGCAGTTAGCTACATGCATTGTACTTAAAAATGTGCGGGTTCAGTGTATTATTTTTTAATATATAATCAACATCAGGCTTATTGTTTGAAATAAAACCTTATTATTAGCTTCCAGTGGAGATAGGTAACATTTTAGTTTCATGTAATACGACATAAAATATCCTGGTAATGGGTTTGTGTTTGTACAGGTTTTAACTGAGCAGAAATGTCTGAGATACTGAACAAGAATAACAAGAACTCAACCACCACCACAACCACCATACAAGTTGCAGCAAGCATGAAGTCAGTCATATGTAAGTATGACTAAAATTGTCTTCATTTGTTGATGCACAACATCAGCCTGTCACTTGCATGATACACCCAAATGTGTTGCTAATTAAATTTGTGCACTCGTTTCGTATTAGAACCATTTCACGAAAAGTCGAACCTATTTAGTATCCACTATGACATGCTAACTTGTTTGTACAAATATTTCATTTATTTTGGGGAAATTATTGGACAAACTATTAAATTATTTCATCTGATCAAAATTCTGCAAAAAAAAGCAGCAATGGTCTGCTTTTATATACAATAACACAAGGCTATTAATACTTTTGCAAGTTACAAGTCAGTTCTTTCAATGAAGTATGCATTCTTATCAAACAGGAGCACATTGCTTAAACTATTCACACACTGTAGATGTTTGCATCAACGATGAGCTAAATCAATTGAGGAGGGAGTTTAGTCATCAAGATTTGTCGTATATCTACTTTATTACTAGCCCAGCAAATGTGAGGAAATACACTTTGTTACTTTTTCGTTTGCAAGTTATTGTAAAAAATTATATTTAGCTCTTGATTCTGTACCTGTTTTTGCAGCCAACACGATGGCGACTGGAAATGGAACAAACAAACTGAACAATGCCACCACCAACAACTGTACAGGTAACACTGCCATCCCTGCTCCGGTGGCCATGCCCCAAGGCATTCCCATCACCCCATTGATGGCAGCAGCCGGTGTCACATCCAACGGGGTGCCACCTGGTGAATCATCAAAGGTAGTGTCAGTTGGTGGCAGCAATGGTAGTGAAGCATCACAGTCGGACGTAACTAGCGACAACTTGGCAAACACGAAAGAGAAAACCCCGATGTGCCTTATCAATGAGCTGGCCCGTTTCAATAAGGTGGGTTGTTGCTTGTTCGTTGAACTATTAAAACATGTCGCAATATCTTTACAGTAACCTGATTTTTGTAATACATTTTGTTAGAAATTTATTTATTTGAAAATCTGAATTTAGTGTTCTGTTAAAATGACAAATGATAAAAGGACACAACATTATTATCTTTTTAGTTCGTAGCAGAATATATTTTTGGCAAATATTATGAGGAACATGTCTTTTCAGTGAAAATAGTTTTGTGGTATCACTGGTGTGTAATTTACTAATCATGACCTGTGTATAAAGGCTGGTTTACAAGAGTGATTTGTAACCAGTTGGTCGAAGGACAATGCACAGCTAATTATTTTGTGCGTTCACATGTGCATCATTTCTAGACACTGCTAGTGTGACCTATTGACTCGCCGCATTCCCAACATGCTTTGATGAAAGGTCATGACAGATGCACTGGCAGCTCGAGGTCATTGAGTGGCCATGGCTTTAAAGTTGTGACCAACTATTGGTGTAATTGGTCCCAGCTCCAATTCAAAGAACACAGTTGTAGCCAAAAGTTGGCTTCGCTAATCGGTCTCTTGTGGTGTTTACACATCCGATTCTTTCACGAAGACAAGTTCATCGATTCGGCAAATAAAGGTAAACAAGCATATATTATGGTTAAACAATTTGGTGACTGTGTTCGTTTGCTCGTAGGTTCAACACCAGTATGTGTTGACGGACGAGCAGGGTCCGGCCCACAAGAAGGTGTTCCTTGTGAAGCTGCTGTTGGGGGATAAAGAGGAATACTTCGCGTCCGGACCTAGCATCAAGAAGGCACAACATGTAGCTGCTGCACAAGCTCTGGAAAACACGCAATTTAAGCATCCTCCACCAAAACAGCCAAAGACCAGTGTTTCATTAAGTGAGTGGCCGCAGTCACTTAGATCCAGTAAGTCGAGTATCAGCAGTCAGTAATTTTACTAGATTTTGTTTGTGCTTGAAGAATTGCACCTTCTCCCAATGTAGATGCGTTTTAAGGTACACATCTTTCTACTGACTTTTAACAAAATTGCCAATTTTCTCATCTATGTGTAGCCCACCCTTATCAGATATCTGTCAATTCTATTTTTAAACATATTCACACTACTAGCATTAACACAATCATTTGGTAGTTTGTTGCATTCATTTAGCACCCTCTGTGAGAAAGAGTACTTTCTCACGTCCAACCTACACTGCTCCTTAACTAATGCTGCTTTGTGTCCTCTACTGCCTTCTTTAAGTTTGAAGAACATATTCCTGTCAACATTCTCATAACCGTTAACTATTTTAAATACTTCTATTTGGTCTCCTCTTAGTCTCCTGGTCTCTAGTGTTGTCTAACCACATTGTAATAAGCAGCTTTTGTAACTAAGGTCTCTCAATTCTGGAATCATTTTAGTTGCTCTTCGTTGTATTCTTTCTAGCTTTTTTTTTCTTTTTTTTTCGATATACGGCCTCCATGCTTGAATACAATATTCCAAGTGTGGTATAACTATTGCTTTGTACAGGGGTACAATTAACTGTTTCTCCTTATACGTGATAGTTCTCCTAATTAGCCCTAGAATTTGATTTCCTTTCGAAGCAGCAATGTCCATGTCCAATGTGTATGCATTTACACTTCCCAAAATTTAATGACATTTGCCATTTTTCTGACCATTTAACTAATTTATCTAGATCATCCTATAAACTTTGATTATCTGTAACATTAGTAACCTTTCTGAATACTTTTGTGTCATCTGCAAATTTGAGTACTTTGCTAGATATGTCATCTTCCAAATCATTTATATATATTAAAAATAGTACAGGGCCTAATACTGATCCCTGTGGTACCCACTCAGAACAGATTTCCAGTTCGAAATCTCACCATGTACTATTACTCTCTGTCTTCTGTGTGTAAGCCACTCTTCTATCCAGTTGATTACATCATTACCTATACCATTGGCTTTTAGTTTAAGTAACAATCTTTGATATGGCACTTTATCGAAAGCTTTCTGAAAATCTATGTAGACAACAGCCACTGGTGACCCATCATCTACCCACTTTGTAATTTCTTCCAAAAAAATAAGAGATTGGTTAGACATGACCTTGCTTTTAGGAACCCATATTGAGATGTATTTATTAATTTATGTTTTACAAGGAATTCAACCATGTGATCTCTAATTAATGTTTCGAGTAATTTACAAACAACTGATGTTAAACTCACTGGTCTGTAATTTTCTGGCTTGTTCCTCGTTCCCTTCTTAAATAGCGGCGTAATGTTTGCTTCTTTCCATTCTGAAGGAACTATTCCTTCTTCTAGTGACAAGTTAAACAATTTTGCAAGTGGTGTATTAATTTGCTCAATAATTTCCTTAAGCAGTTTTGACTTATCACTGGCAAGAACATGACAGTTTTATAAATGGGCAATTCCATGGTAACGGAATTACAATTCACAGCTTTTTTGGCGTATATGTTTATATTTTCAAGACCAGCATATGCCTAGAAAGGAAAGTTAAATATTATCTGGAAATACAAACCCTACCCTACAATAGGCAGTTGTACTTTGTCTACCACTTCCTTATCCATTGAATGAATTCCAGTATTATTGTCCAGTCTCATATTTTTTCAAAGTGCCAAGTCCAGCATCAGTTGCAAGAGCTGCAATTACAGCAGTCTGTTTCCTTGGTGAAACCAGGTACCTTCCAAACAGTGTTTGCAGCTGAGTAGACTGAGGCAAAGTAGGGTAAACGAAATTGCCTAAGCTTCGAAAACGAACCGTGCCCAGTGTGGGTCTTGAACTCACAACCCTCGAATTTAGAGTCCAACACCTTAACCATTAGGCCACGGATGCCCCCATATTTCTCTTCGTTTGACTTTAACTTGGCACGGCAGCACTGCATTTTCTCATTGGCTGTGAGGGGCATTTTAGCTGGAAATTTTACTAAAATAAAAGTAAGAAATGACAATTAGGTGGATTGATAGTTTATTTTCCATTTTCATCATACAATAAGAAAACTGTATGATTGTGATACATATAAAAGGCTAGCAAATACAAGGTAACAAATTAGTTATATAGCAATCAAACAATTATATAGTAGTTCTGTTCAATAATTACTGTAAGTACTCGTATGTCTACTCACATTCTTACTGGATGTTGTGAGATTTAAATTCAGGTTGTCATCTCTTGAACTCAGTTTGACATGGACCCTTCTGGAAACAGGAATACTGAAGCTGTCCTCTGTTACATTGTAGTTAAATTAACCATGATTTTGTCTTAGTCAGTGTCAGTGCTGACCTCTGTTGCAAAAATAGGACTTGATTTCCATTCCTGGATTCCTACACTACAAGAGAAAATGCGATGTAATTCCATTACCAAAACGCAATTCCGTTACAGGTTTTACACAAGATCAATAAGAGAATTTCAAGTAACTTTTAATTTCAATGAATAGTTCTCGGGAAAACTTTTATGGCTTTTTTGATAACGGAATTACAGACAAAATGTATGTAAATGTGTCACTGTCCTGCTCAAAGTATGAGATGTACAGTATGTTCAGCTTTCGGCAGTTTGAATTTAGAATATTTTTATTAACCTAAATAATCAGCAAAATAAAAGTAAATAATTTGAGAGTTAATGGGGCAATGGGAGGGGTTTCTGTAAGTTTTTTTTCATTGGCTGTAATGCTAAAAATGTACCTCATTAAAAATACTATTTTTAAAGAAAATGAACCAATTGCACTAAAAACAATTTTTACTTTGTTCCAAATTCTACACGTTTTTGACATAAGTAGTGAAACTTTGGCACTGTTCCAACAAATTAAATTTTTAGCACCATGAGCTCCAATATGGAATTGCCCAAATATATCAAAGGTCGTTTAACAATTCCGTATATATTTATTGAGAACATTGGTGCTATGCTTACTACAATGGATTCTCACTATAAGGAACATGTAGGGACTTGGTCAAACGTCCATATACATATATATATATATATATATATATATATATATATATATATATATATATATATATATATATATATATGGTCAAACTGTTCCATATATATATATAATGAATGGAACACATTGTCTGCGGGTTGTATAACTGCTAGCAGCATGAATATGTTTAAAAACAAGGTTGACACATATCTCAGGAGTGCGGGTTACACATAGATGAACATTGTTGAACGCTCAATAAGCCAATGGCTTCTTTGTCCACTTGCCATCTGGGCCTTTGGCTTGGAATGGCAAATCTTATTTTATATCCAATGTTCCATATATCTATGGGTACATAAAACAGTGCAGGTCAGAAAGGGAATTTAAAAGTTGTTCCTTTTAAACTGATGTTCCTAACATAGGTGGTTCTTATGGTAAGAGTCCACTGTAATTGATGTGGCAGCAGGTCAGAGCAGGGTAACGGACGAAGGTAATCTTGTGAAATGTTTGTGTACTGTGATGTCAGTCAGAAAAAACATTGTCTCATACAATAGGCAATATGTTGTTTCTAAAAATAAAATTTTCAAACTAGAGAGTGTCACTGCAACGGTTGAGTTGAACGCGATTGCAATGAAGCGCGGAGAGCTGGCAGAGTATCGTGTAATTGAGATGCCACAGCCCCAATTCTACCCACCTCCAAGTCTTGACTTCAGGGGAATGTACAATCAAAGGTTCGTATGAATTTATTGAAGGATAGAGGAATTAAAAAACAGATGCAGGGCCACAGTGTTAAATCTGTATTCTCAATTTGATTTTTCGTTCGTCTAGTGTCAGGCTTATTTCATGGAAAACCAGACCTATCTAGTATCGACTACGTCATGCTCTCTCATTTGTGCAAATATTTTATCCAGTTTTGATGAAATTGTTTTACAAACTATTAAATTAGTTTTGGCTCAACCGAATCAAAAAACAGCAAAAGTAGTTTGTGTTGCAAATATGTCGACTTACTTGTCTTGAGGCTAAATTCACTTTCTCGAGTTACCTGATCTGTCGATCAAAATTGATTCTTTCAATCTTGTAAAATTTTGTTTTTTAATTTTTTGTAGGACTGTCCATTGCTAGTTGCTGTTGTCACTTTGGCTGAAACATAATTCATACGACTGCCTGCCTTGGACATGAAATATCGAGGTGTTTTGCCTTCAGGTATCACTACCCTCGCTTCCCACGCGTATACTACGTGTCGCTGAAGGTCGGGCAGCGGGAGTTCATAGGTCAGGGCACCTGTCGCCAGGGCGCTCGTCACAATGCTGCTGAGAAGGCCATTCACATACTCCACAACCTTCCGGTGACCGCCGAGAAAAAGCTGGAGCCCAAACCACCAAGTCCGACAGAAGCAGAGGCTGTTGAAGGTCAGAGTTTGTGGATGACTGACATGTCTAATCAGGAAAGACCAGGCTCACTTCTCAAAATACCTAGTCGTGGTGGTACTATGTTTTTTCTGTTACGGTACCTTGCAGAGGAACAATTTACCTGACTGTCTCTGCCCCATAGACTCATTCGAACTTTTTAAATCTCATCTTAAGATGCATCTGTTTAAGGCAGCATTCGCCAATAATTTATAGAATTACATATTTACATTTCTTTTTTTACTTGGAGAAGCGTGACGAACAACCTACTTTGCTAAGGCCATTGACTTGCGTGCGGCAAGGCTACTAGTAATGATGGCATACCATCTGAAAAAAGTGTGGGAAATCTGCTCTGCTGCATCATCTTCACAAACTTATCTGCCTGTGCTGGGAAGAAGGCTCAATGCCTCAAGACATGCATGATGCCAACGTTGTCACCCTTTACAAGGAGATTATAGTGACTGCAACACGTGCCAAGGAATCTCCCTGCTCAGAATAGTAGGGAAAATATTTGTTCATGTTATAATGCTGCTTCAGAGCAGGAAGAACCACCATCGACATGTTGTTCTCGCCACGACAGTTGCAAGAAAAATGTAGGGAACAGAGGAGATCATTATATATATCGCCTTTGTCGATGTGACAAAGACCTTTGACCTGGTCAGCAAAAAAAGGACTCTTCACACTCCTTGAGAAGATGGGATGTTCCACAATGCTGCTAAGTATGACTACCTCATTCTATGAAGACATGTATAGCACAGTGCAGTACAATTGATCATCATCGCAGGCCTTCCTAGTTTGCAGTGGTGTGAAGCAGGGTTACATCCTTGGACCAACCCTGTTTGAGATATTCTTTTCCCTGTTGCTTTCTGATAACTTCGGCTCATCTTCAGAAATCGCGTGCTTACATACAAGGATTGATGGCAAGCTGTTCAACCTGGCCCTTCTGGTGCAAAACCAAGATATACGCTCTTCGCTGATGGTCCTGATATCACACACTGATGACGACATCCAGAGGCTCACAGACCAACTTTCCCAGGCTTGCACAGGATTTGCCCCGACCAAAAAGGCGACCATTAGCCTGAAAAAGACCAATGTCATGAGTCAAGATATCAGCGAAGCTCCAGCCATCTTCAACACTGTGGAAGTAGTGGAGGAGTTCGCTTACCAAGGTCAACCATCACCAACAACCTGTCCCTCGACGTAGAGATCAACAAGTGCATCAGAAAGGCAACAGCTGTCATGTCAAGGCTATCCAAGAGGGTGTGGGAGAACAGCATGCTCCATGAGAACACTGAGGTTCGAGTATACCAGGCCCGTGTCCTAAGCATCTACGGTATCGAAATGTGGACAACATCTGCAAAGCAGGAACAATGCCTCAGACGCATACTTGACATCACCTGGCAGGAGTACACACAAAACAATGATGTCCTTGACTATGCAGACATGTTCGCCCTGCTAAGTTAACGATGTCTGCGCTGGTTTGGCCGTGTCTGCCACATGGAGGATGAACGTATTCCAAAGGACATCCTCTGTGGTGAGCTTACCTCTGGCGCAGTGTGTGTCAGCCGTCCTGCTCTGCAGTTCAGGGATGCTTGCATGTGAGATAAAATCTGCTCAGATCGGCATCAGGTCCTGGGTATCTGATGCAGCAGACCACAACAACTGGCGACAGGCTGTGCAGAGTGGGATGAGGAAGACAGAGGAAAGAAGAAATGAACGGAGAAGAGAGAGCATCAGAGATTACCACTCAAAGATCAGCTGTTTAGTCACAGTAGATTCTGTGCAAAACACTGATATCACCTACGGCACAGCTTCATTATCTTGCAAGAGAGATATCTGCTAATGAGTCTGGTAACTAATATTGCCACTTGCATACATGTTTGATATCTTATTGTATTTTTGTATTACTTTATTTTAGACTAGATGCTATGGACATGACGTTATCTTATTTAATTGTAGTTTTGCTTTATTATGTTTTTATTAACATTTTAATGTAACATATTTATAATTTATATATATACTTCTTATCTAATATGTTTGTTGTGTAAGCATACCTATTGTATAAGCATTGTTAACAATCTTGTATTTTATGTATCCAGAGATACAAATAAGTTATTGTTATCGTATCTCACGATATAATTTGTTTTCCTGTTTGCACATGTAGTAATGATTGTGTTTGATGTTAAGCTAGTATATTGTCATTTGTCACAGCTAGATAAACTATTGTGACAGCTAGATAAACTAATTATGTTAAGCTAGTATATTGTGACAGCTAAATAAACTAATTATTACTCTCCAGTTGTTAGTTTTAATAAGATATGTATACTTGCAGAGGCCGATGACGAGGATGTAATCAAGTCTGAGATTAGTCTCGTTCATGAGATAGCCCTCAAACGCAACATGAATGTCGACTTTAAGGTGAGTGAAAGTATCTATTGTAACTGGCTTTTGTTATGTTCTTCCCATGTGGTTGATTTGGTAGTGCATTAAACTTTTCCAACTTACATAATATTACATACGTAATTGCATATAAAAAAGCAAACCTTTCCGACAAGCGAGGTCGTGCTTAACAAATATGATTTTAGAGTACTGTATACAAGCTTGGAGACCATATTGTAAGAAAGATAGATACACTTGAAAGAATACAGAGGAGAGCAACTAAAATGATTCCAGAACTGATGAGAGACCTTAGTTATGAAGAACGACTGAAAGAATGTGGTTTAACAACCCGAGAGGTTAGAGACAAGGCGGTTAAGAGGAGATCAAATTGAAGTTTGTCACGTGTACAATTGTATACCATATTTTATTCAGTACTATGTATTTTTATTTGTAATAAGACAAGTAACATATGTATTACACTTCTTCTTGCCTTTTTTCGACAATTTTATAGTTATGAAATGTTGTTCTATTATGTTTTTCTAATGTTGTTGAAAAATAAAATTCATTCATTCAAGTTTTTATTGAATGGGTATGAAAATATTGATAGAAATATTTTTTTCTCACTCAAGAACTAGAGGACATGAGGTAACATTAGTAAAGGATCAGATGATCAGTGTAGATTGGATATCAGGAAGTACTCGTTCTCACAGAGGACAATCAATGAATGGAACAAATCATCTACATATTGTATAACTGCTAGCATCGTGAATATGTTTTAAAAACAAGGTTGACACAAATCTAGGTGGACTACACATAGATAAAAATGTTGGACTCTCAATAAGCCAATGGCTTCCTTGTCCACTTGCCATCTGGGCCTTTGCCTTGGATGGCATTAGCAATCTTGTTAAATGTTGTAGACTTTCGTTTGTATTTATATGTACACAGAATTGTCACAGCAAGCCAGAATTTTTGCCAGCTGCCTGGGCACAAATACTCGATGCTAAATTAATGCCAGAGCCACTAATGTTTATGATTGTCTGGGAAAATGCCTACCTTTCTCTCCAAAACATTGCAAGCTGTCACAGTTTCTGAGCAGCAACAATGGTCAGAATGAACAGCACTTGCGGCAGAAATGCACATTGGTTTTATGTTGGTACGAACACAGAATTATGATAAAACTAACGTTTTCCTGCAGGTGATCCACGAGTCAGGACCGCCCCACATGCGACAGTTTGTGACAAGCTGTCGGTGTGGCACCTTCGAGACGCAGGGGGAGGGGAACAGCAAGAAACTGTCCAAGAAACGGGCTGCTGTGAACATGCTGGAGGAACTGCGCAAGTTGCCCCCGTTGCCCCCCAGCGTATTGAACAGGCCCAAGAAGGCACTCCCTGCGAAGAAAAAACAGCGAAACATCGTCAAGGTACGCTGTCTTTGTTTAGCAGTGTTTTCTTCTATATTATGTTATGCATAATATATATATTCAGCAAGTGTTTTGTTGTGTTTACTGCCACTAGGTGGTGCTGAGGTCACCCAAGCCACGACAAACATTAAAAATATGTAATTTTAGTGAATTTGTTCTTTTTCGAGTGAAAACATCTCATGCACCAGTTCCCAACTTTATTAGACTTAAAATGCCTCAAAAATCTTGTTTTATGCACTAACCCCAAAGCGAATTCCGTAATCACCGCGAGCGAACATTTCTATTAAACTAAAACAGGCCGTCTTTCAAAGTTCTCAAGCACATGTATTAATCCGTTGATGTCTGCGTGTTTGTTGTCGACTGACAGACTGGAGCAGTGTGGTCACAGGCTAGGTCTTATGTAAATACAAGATACGTTACTACCCGGTCTTCAGATGCCACGTGGTGACATTGGTGATCATGGCCTGCCACACAATTCTCTCATTTGCAGTTGTTAACATGTTTTTTTTTCTGCCCCTAACTTTGTGTTTTTCCATGAATAATGTGTTTTTCAATCTGACTGTTTCTCAATAAGCAGCAGACTCCACTTAACAGGATCACTTCAGGCCAACGCTATTTGATTCTGCTTAGCAGCTGGTTAAAACGAAACCTGTTATTTCGCACTACTATGCATCGTTTTTTCTGATTTCGTTAAGCGACAAATGTGATTCTATTAAACAGATGGAATAGAGAATGATTCAGTCCCAGCCAATATATAATTCTACTAAATGGCTGATTGTGTTATCCATGATTCTACTAAGCAGAAATGGTCATCATTACCCATCTGACCAGTGACGACGGATCCACTACCAATTAAAGTTAAGTTCCTGTAAATCCGAGTGAGCAATTTTATTGGTTAACACAGCAACTGAAAGTTCCATATTTCAGCGGGTCGATCTGCCAGGGGTACTGACTAGTCAGAAGCCCCAGGCAGCGAGGATAGGTGTCAGCACCAGTGGACAATCCAACCGCTCCATAACCCTTTCCCAATGTTTCCTGAGGTCCCAGTTTAATGTGTCTGTGGCCAGTTGCAGAAGGCCGCGCCCGACTACGGAGTGGGGATCAATCCAATCAGTCGCCTCATCCAGATTCAACAGGCAAAGAAGGAACGCGAGCCCATCTACAGCCTCGTCATGGAACAGGGACTGCCACGGCACCGCGAGTTTGTCATGGAGGTAGGTTTTAGACCAAGTTAAGTCTGTTTGCAGTCTACTGCTTTCTAAACTTGATTTGATGCGCAGGGTTTAGCTCTCATCTGCTGAGCCATTTTGTCATTAGTACTGAAGCTGTCTACACTCTGCTTTCTCCTGCCAGCTTAGACAGCTTTGATCATCAAGTTCTGATCTATTATTGTTCCCGGAGTTGAAACAAGCATTGGAACTGGGGCTTTCTCTCTTGTTGCACCAACTGTTTGGAACTCACTCCCTGTTAGTGTTAGGTCAGTGGGAAACAATGATATCTGAAGACTTATCTTTTTAACGTTTCTTTCCCTTTGTAGCTAGCGAGCGTATTCATCCATCTGTTAGCTTATCTAAACTCTTCGTGGATTTATACACAGTGGAAGTTTCTGTATTATTAGTACTTTCCTATCTTACATGATGAGATAAACCTGCCCAAACACAACTCCTCACCAGTCTCTAGTAATTCCTTCACAATCATCATGGTTGTCTGCACACCCACTATTGGTTCCTTTCCTCCAGCCATCGTCTGTAAGGATGCCTTCAACATTAGCTCCTTAGCACACCCGTCCATCTGTTGACCACTTTAACATTGTACATCGATTTCGAGATTATCTAATCTTTTCGTTTATGATGTGCTCTGTTCTCGGGTTTATGAGGATTTAGGCGCGGTAGCCATTTTCTATTTAGTATTATTTTTTATTGTTATTAGAACATGATAGATGGATGATTGTCTCACAAATGTTGCTCTTGTGACATTTAAAAAAATTCTGACTGCCCAGAATTTTATTTTTCTCCTATTTCCCAGATTGAATAGAGGTAGCCGCTTTTGTAGTTCAGCCATATGTGATAGGAATGCTTGGTATAAGGGGTGGCGGGTTTTGATGAAAATAAAATGATTGGCCCAATGTGTCCCATTATAAAAACCTTCCACTGTATTTGTGCACTTACTAGAGTGGGGCGCAGTGGCTCGTGGTTAGAACACCAGACTGGCAGTCAAGAAGTTCCGGGTTCAAATCCACCTGCAGCTGTTTGAAACTTGGGCAGTTTCGTTCACCCCACATTGCCTGTGTTTTTCAGATGAGTCACTAAAAGTTGTATTTCCCTTCTACCTGATGTCTGTACCAGAAGAAGTAGAAGATCCCACACAGGGAAAATGTATACCTTGTTGTAGAAAAACTCCTGTGTTGACCCAATAATTAGCTGTTTGGAGTAAACACATCGTGAAAACTACTCGTGTTGTAGGTGTGCGTTGGGGACCGGTCCTGCACTGGTGTCGGGCCAAACAAGAAGCTGGCAAAGCGTAGCGCGGCCGAGGCAATGCTCCAGTTACTGGGCTACAGTCGCCCGGTCCCGCAGCCCACAAAGCCTGCCATCAAGACGTCGTCAGACACCTCAAACCTGGCAAACTCTGCCGACAAGAAAGTGACGTTCTTTGACACAGAGGGCAACTCGACAAGTGGGTGGAGGAACCCCCTCGTACTGCTCTGTCTTCCCACTGTCGTCTGCTCCATTCTCTTCCTCCTTCCCTTCCTCGTAGTCGTCTTCTTCCTTGCCATGTTCCTGGTGTCCATCTTTGCTTTCTTCCTCCTCCCCGTCTTTTGCCTCTTTACTCTCCCAGTCCTACTCTTTTTCCTTCCCTAGATATAAGTGGTCATACTGTTCCTTTAGTTTAGAGAAAATTCCTCTATTTTTAGTCCCATCCCTTAAAATGCCTTTATTTTTTAGTCCCATCCCTTAAAATGCCTTTATTTTTTAGTCCCATCCCTTAAAATGCCTTTATTTTTTAGTCCCTTCCCTTAAAATTCCTTTAATTTTACAAAACATTCCCTTACATTTTTATGGCAAGAAAAATACCATGAAATGTGCATAATTCCAGTATTTCCACCAAGCAAATTGCAATTTTTTCTGAAATTGTCACAAAATAAGTACTAAATTGTAAATCTTGCACATTGTGTCATGGCTGAATGAACTATTGCTGAAAAGTTACTTGCTTATATTTCTAGGACTAATTCGGGTAGAAACTGGTCACGTTGTACCAAAATAAAAGATATGACTTATAAACTGTTTAAACTTCCAGGCTTTGTCATGTTGCATTCTTATATGTTATGGTTTGTTCAGTTACAACTGCAGATCTATGCAAACAATTTGTTACCAGTATTTTTAATAATTGTTTGTTTTGTCAATGGAGTCGGAAATTGTTGAAAATTGGGGGGGCAAAAAAAATTTGGCCCAACCCCTACCATGTACAACCCCCCCCCCCCGGTTCCGACCCCTATAATTGTTTGTTAATGTTATATAAGTGTTAATTTATGTTGATGTTCGCTAAGATCCTTGCTATTTATTACTTTCTGTTTTTGTTACAATTTTATTTGTTGTTGCTGTCAAAGTTGTGGTTGGCAGTTAGTTTATGTCTATCATTCTCTGAGTCGTACAGTGGATTTGTTGGGCAGCTGCAACCTTTGTGAAGAGGTACACTGATGTTCAGTGGAAGATATCTGCATTAAGGAATGGCGGTGATAAATAGTTGACGATAAAACTAGACATTCTGGTATAGCGCTAAAATGACAAAAGCTAACTAGGTCAACTTGAGAAAAAAAGCTAAATTAGTCTCTCTTGGCACTAAATGTACAAAGTCTTAATCGTTTTTATCATAAAGTCATGTTATATAGTATTAACTATGTCTGTTCCAGCGTCTTGACCACCCAAATGTGTTTTAATGAACCACTTTTTAAAAATAAATTTTTACATTCAGCAGGAGCAGCCGAACAGGTGGACCAGAGCAGACATTGTTAAGAAGAGCCTTTTAGGTTGACCACAGCATACATAGTTAAGAGGAGCCGTTTAGCTACAATCACTACAAAAATGCATACAACAGGACAAGTATATTTCCATACTGTAGACAGGCTGCTCCTATTTAACATGCAATATGTAAACATACGGTTTGACTTAAATTGCTTAACTGCTGAATGGGATAAGGAGTTGGCAGGTTATTTCTTCTCATCCGTCCGTGCTCATTCCTGTTTTACTTACAAATGCAGGTCGGCAGCTAGCCCCTGGTCTCATTCTGATGCCTGAAGGTGCCCGTCTGATGAATAGCAACAGCCCCAGTGACTCGACTGTCAGCAACACAAATCAGCCCTATTCACCACTGGCACAGGTTCGATCCAGTGGCCTGGGTGGAACATCGCCAGTCTCACCGTTGAATCGGGCTCCAGGGGCACCCTTACAGACGATGGCTGGAGGAACAGAGCAAGTCGTGGGCGTGCAGACAACCATGATGATTGCGAAGGAACTACTAGAGACTGGTGAGGAGTTGTGATATGGCAGGTTTATCTCATCATGTAGGATAGGAGAGTATATCTTTAAAAAAGAAAGTACTACTAATACAGAAACTTGCATTGTGTATAAATCCTCGAAGAGCTTAGAGATGTCAACAGATGAAGGAATACGTTAGGTAGCTAGGGAGGGAAAGCAACATTAAAAAGAGAAGTGTTCAGATGATGATAGAATGTTATTGTTTCCTTACTGACCTAACACTATTAGGAAGTGAAGTCCAAAGAGTTTCAGCAACCGAGATAGCCCTTGTTCCAACGTTTGTTTCAACTCTGGGAACAAAAATAGATCAGAACTAGATGATTAAAGCTGTCTGGGCTTTCTTGGAAGAGTAAGCAGTGAGTGTAAATATGCTGGTTACTTAGATGAATGTGCTTTGTATATATGTATATTTCAATGTGTGCTCAATTCGTTGTGAGAAAATATCTTCATCTTTATTAATTGGAATGTTATTTTAAAACTACTACTTCCTATATGTAATTATTGTACATGTCATAAATGGTTGGGATATCTGCATTACATTTGCAGATATGCCAATGGTATGGATGCGATCTTCACAATATTAATTGTGAATCATGCCAGTATGATAGTTGCCCATATATTTCAGTATACACAGGTTTCTATTGCGCTAATGTGATAAGCTGGATGCGCACATCAACCAATCGTTATTGTGCAGGCAGAGAATGTGTCGGTTGTTTTGCCAATGAGTGTTCGTCTTGTTTGTGCGCAAACATTAACTGGCAGAAAGAGTTGAATTGAAGTGAATAGGTCGTAAATAATGGTGCAATATCAGTCTCCTCAAATTCCTGTGTATATGGTGAATCAAAATATTGGGCACCAAATTATGGTATGTTTAAGTGGGGCGTGATAGCATACCGGTTAGAAGGCCGGACTCTCAATCGAGAGAACCCGGTTTCAAATCCCACTGCGGTCGCTTCGAACCTTTGGCAAGTTTGATCACCCCACGTTGCTTGAAGATTTATCAGACGGGCACCTTCAGGCATACAGTTCACTCAGCTGTATAAATGAGTACCTGGCAATACAGACAGTGGTGGATATGTGAACGAATAGCCTTCGCGCAGCAATTGCAGCATGGCTGAATACTTCCCAAAGAAGTTGAGATGGCCTTGGAATGAACAGGTCTGCCAGGGGGTGAAGTGTAAAGCGCTTTGAGCAGTCCTATGGACCGGATACCGCGCTATATAAGAACGTACCTTTACCTTTTTTTTAGCCTCTGTATAGCTTATCGTCAGGTTGGCACATCTGCAAACTTTAGGTCAGTTACATTATATCAATTCCGGTTACACACCAATACCAAAATACCAATTCCAATTATCAATATCGAAATAAAAATGTATGAACAGAGCAACCATAGACATACAAAATGCAAAAAATAATTCAATTCTATAGCAGCTTCATTTAATTTCTGCATATTTTCATATAGGATGGCAAACAAATATGATATGCAACATATATTTTATTGATTATCTGTAGCGAATAATTTGAGCTAAAAAGTTACATGATGTAATCAAAAAAGTAACTGACAAGTAATTGAAAATACCAATTGCATTACAATTACTTTTAAAAACAAAACACCAATTCCAATATAAGTGACCCCAAGTCTGCACGTCTGCATCTGTTGGTTGTTGTAGGATACTCGCCGACAGGGGAATCACTGCGAGGCACTGCTGGCAACGGCGTGCATGACATGAAACTAGTGCGGCCAAAACAACAGCTGCTCTACCTGGCAGACATTCTTGGCGTTCAAGTTCAGTTCACTGACCTTCCCAAGGTCAGTCTCTTGGTTGCTTGACATTGGCAAGGTAATACATTTTTTTTCAGATGAATAATCATAATATTACAATATTTTATAGCATCGTCTTTTATCTAAGGTGCTTTACTACAAGTTGCATTTAAAATAGAACAGATAAATAATTAGTTTGATTGCAGTAGTCTTAAAATGGTCAACTAAATAATATTTGTAAAAATTCAAATAATTAACCCATCGTGACTATATATATACGTACAAGAAATTTCCACTTGAAAATATGTAATTCAATCGCTGATTTAGCTGTTTGCTGATGTCATTCAACATAAGCACTGGCACCCAGTGCTGTGATGTACTATTTTATCAAACATTTGGAGCGCAGTAACTCCGCAGTTAGAGCGCTGGTCCGGGTGTGTAGCCGTTCTTCCCCAATATATAGAAGAATTTTTCAGCAATGTGTCAGACAGTGGCTTTGGTGGAAACAATAGAACATGCGGAGCGCTCCTTGCAGGGTTGCAACAAGAGTGACTACACGTCGCTCGTCTCCCTCTTGATGAAACCTCCTCGCCTCAGTCACGGATCCGGGCCAACTGTCGAATCGTCACATGACATGGCATCCCATGCAGCCCTCAAGTCACTGGCGGAGATCGGATTGCGGGAGAAAGTCCCTGACAATGTGGGAGCTGGGGATGGGTATGTATGTTTACAGTTGGGGGTTCTAGTCCAGTTTATGTATACTGAACAACAAGAGAAATAAGAATATTTGAATTAATATTTGGTTTGGGCCTGCTTGGGCACATGAAATGCATGGGCAAGGGGTGGACGTTTTCCATTTGATCAATATGAAACAAAGGAAACCCCGAAACAAGTGTTGCCAGTGTTGTCGTTGACACAGCAACTACTGGAGTCACAAACTGGACCGCCATAGTCATCGCATTCATCATCAGATGGATAGGTTCCGTAATGCTAATGAAGCCTCGTGGAACATCGAGAACCAACAGCCATATAATATATGGTGAACTAATCGCGTTTCTTTTGTTGTTCAGTATGTTTTGTGTTATTATATTGGTCCGGTTTTGTTGTTTTGTGCATACTTGGAAATGTATGGAAAGTTTGTTTGATAATGTTTAGTTATGTTAACCAAACTGAGATTTTTGTTATGGCAATCTACAGTGCCGAATCGGGACTATAGATTTCGGGGATGGGATGGGATTTGATGTTTGTAAATGTTTTCACATACCAGTTGGGAGCAAGGGACCGTAAGCGAAAGCTTAAAAAATCGCTGTGTGGACATATAGAAATTATTTTTTTATATACAAAATGTTTAATATTCATCATGACAACATTTCTACATTTAAATTATAAAAATCTCACAAAAAATACTGAATATATGGCCACATGTGTTGGTTGTTTTATGGCATTTATATATAATGTGCTTGATTATTGGCAATTATAAATTTTTTTAATAATTTTCTGCGTTTTACTTGTAAGTAACCAACTTCTAGTTATAATGTTGTTTACATTGTACAGTCTGTTAAAAAAAATTTGCCTATGCCTTTTTATATATCACAGATCTGGGCCTATTTTTTATATGCAATTTAATGCTTTATTTTATATTAGTATCAATGTTTTATGCATTTAAAAAATATGTACTTATGTGGAATATTCAACCTCTATGGTTACGACTCAAGTAAACGTATCATAAAAAGTTTAAAATCACCTCACCTGTCCTCTTTGGAGCCCATGGTGCATCAGGCTTTAGTGCTCCTTTTCCAGGTTGTTCTGTTTTTGGCCACTTGTTTTCTTTCATTCCATGTTTTCCACCCCAGATTTTTTTGTATGGTCCTCCATGATGTTTTGTGGCGACCTGCTTTCCTTTTCCCTTCCGGTGCCCATGTCAATGCTGTCAGGCAACGGCTGTCTTCTTTCTTCCTGAGTATATGTCCCATTCACTTCCATCTTTATTTCTATGCTGATCTTCTTTGACTTGGTTTTATTCAGGATATCTTTATTTGACGTAACATTCGGCCAAGTAACTTTGAGGATTCTCCTTAGACACTTGGATTGGAATGTGTCTAATTAGTGTGTCCAGTATATAATCAAAGTGCTTTATTTACCACAGGCCCCATGTGAAGACAGAAGCGAGCACTGCTGGAGAGAAACGGGCCAGCTCTGAGATTGGTATACACTGTGGTGTGGCAGTGTCGACGGCGGCGGACCAGATCGGGAGCAACTAGTGCTGCCCCTGGTGTCTGTCCGCCGTCAACGTCGCTTGATCATACGTGAAGACAACACTACTAACCAACTACTTGTTCCCATGCACACGCCTCGTGTTGGCGCCGTCGTTTAGTCGTTGATTTTGTGTTAACATAGCCATGTTGATGATTGCAATGTCACTGGAAATCTAGCAATGCTAAGTTTATATTAATTAATTAATAGCTTTTTGTTGGACAGGTTGATGATTTCAGTCAAGCCTGTTTATGTTTTGAGAAGATTCTCTGTCGTTTTGGGAATTGGCTGGAAAAAAAAACACCGCGAAAATTGTTATGTAATGCTGTGTGTTGAATATAATTCCCAGGGCTCTTCCCAGAATTCATCGGCAAATGTCGAAGTGCTCAGTAACCAGTTCTGCAATGTGTTTCAAATCAAGCCTGTCTATGTTTTGAAAAGATTCTGTCGTTTTGGGAATTGGCTGGAAAAAAAAACACCGCGAAAATTGTTATGTAATGCTGTGTGTTGAATATAATTCCCAGGGCTCTTCCCAGAATTCATCGGCAAATGTCGAAGTGCTCAGTAACCAGTTCTGCAATGTGTTTCAAATCAAGCCTGTCTATGTTTTGAAAAGATTCTGTCGTTTTGGGAATTGGCTGGAAAAAAAAACACCGCGAAAATTGTTATGTAATGCTGTGTGTTGAATATAATTCCCAGGGCTCTTCCCAGAATTCATCGGCAAATGTCGAAGTGCTCAGTAACCAGTTCTGCAATGTGTTTCAAATTTTATGAAACCTGTAATTTGATGAATCGTTTTCACAAATGTAATGAATTCTGGGAAAGATACAAGCTAGGTAAAGTAATCATACTTTCTTCCTAGTGTAGTCGCGACCATTGTTCCGATTGGTGACGACAATAACGCGATTTTGCATTTATTCGCAATTCTCGTAGGCTTTTTAAGTAGGATAAGTATGTACACTTGCATGGGAGCTGGTCTAGATTGCAGACACCACGTTATATACAATGCATTATATGTGGGCATTGTACAACTCTTGATCTTCCTGCTGGAAGAAATACTTTGTAATCCCTGTATTGATAAGGAAACCAGTTTATTTTTATTATGTCAGTCTGCCCATTTATTGCTTTCCCTGTGCAACCATGTGCATTTTGTCGGCTTGGGATAATATTGGATGTTATTATGAACAGTAACATGCATGCAGTTTCAGTGGAACCAAGTTGACGGTTTCACAGAACTTCAGTATAGTAGTGAACATTAGCCGATGTGATCAGTTTAGGATTGTTGTCAACATCCCATAAATTGTTCCACCATTGCTTCCTGTTGCAGTTGGACAGCTTCCATGCGATGGTTCCTGTTGAATTAACCTAGTTGATTAGTCACAAATTGTGCATTGCTGTTGTCTTCATGTCTAATCATTCTTACGTCTTGTTGCCAGAATGCAGTGAGTCGATGGCTACAGGGCAGCCGAAATGAAGCCAAATCGGCAGGTTAATTGCACCCGTAGAATCAAAAGATCAAATGTGCCAAATCTAGTGCACAAGTTTGGTGTCAGTGGTGGTGACTGGTTGCCTATGAAGTAGCCAGCGTCACTGTTTAATGTCATTTACGTGCCAAGGAAAAGACAGTTACAAAGTTTAAAACTTATTCCTGAGTTCATTGAGCCCATCTTGAATCAGGTTCGTTGCTGTTCACATCTGTAGCATGTGAATAGTTCACCAAAATGGTTCTAAAATGAGATGAGCCTAAAAATTTAATTGCGGAAGAACCATATTTTGACATCTTGTTTTTCATGAACTGGGTTCAAGTCCGCCCTTAAGACCAGTTGCTGTGCCCTTACGCCACATCGATTTATAATTAGGGAAAGTAGACAAACAGTTTGGATGTGTTTGTGTCCATTTTATTTACGCTGATTTTACTGGTGTGTTCGTTGGTTGCTCATAGCCGTCGGCTGACGGCTTCCATGGCAGCAATGCTATAACTTGCATTGTTTCCAACATACAGCACTGTAGATTTCCATCTTTGTCAACAAATTTAAGTTTGCAGCACAAAGTGTCAGTAATTTGTTAACAGACTTTCGTTTAGGAGACTTGTGAGTAAATGTCATTTGAAGCTAGTTTTGGCAAATAAAACATGTTGGAATAGCATTGAATGACAATGCTGTTGACAGCATGGTGTTAACTGTTGTGTAACTGGGACTCTAGAAGTGCCAGTAGTGAAACAATGCAACATATGTAACTGGTGTAATATTGAGGCGTTTCTTTAGCACTGCATCTTCTAGCTATGTATTGTTTGCATGCCTTCAAGGCTCATTGCTTACATGTATTCAAGTGTGGATGCCAGTTGTACGATCTTTGGTGGCGTCTTCAACGCATGGTGCCATACTTTGTATACATACAGCCAGTCATGTTGGTCAATAAAACATCAGTTACATGCAGTCTTAATTTGGGTGTTGTTGATGTAATTACTTGATCCTCAGAGGAAACATCCCAGAAACAATTCAACAGAGAAAATGTCATACAATTTATTCAGCATGTTAGGAGAAACTTATCCGTTGTTGCACCAAGTTGACTATTTTACTTCCGAGTTCATAGCATACTAATGCAGTGCCTGTGTTTTCAAGATGCTTTTTAGCAGGAATATGGCAACATTTGAGGGATACAACAATTATGCTCTGGCCAGATTAACATTTCTAGTGGATATCTGGTAACATGCCTGTGTCAGTGACTGTAGGATCCTTTGCGCATGAAGACGTAGTTGCTTTGTTATCGGTAACAACCAGGAAATGATGCTTAATTTACTATTGTAGAAAAACTACAATACTTGGTTGGTCCCATGCTGAGTTCATTGTTATGAAGCACTTCACTCATTGTTAGCAATTGCAATGAAGGGGCAATTAGGAAGCTTCCAAATCTGGAGTCCTCGGAGATTACCTATGTAGTCTCAGGACTCTGGACCACATGGCTGGACAGTGGATATGGTCTAATCAATTAATTAAATAAGGATCATCTTAGATTAATCAGTGTCACAGATTTTGTTGCATTTTTTCTTTTAGGAAAATACTACAGTAGGGAAGTTTTCCATAGACCCATACAATATAATTATGGTTTACTGCAATATATATATATTATTTATACTTGAAGACAAACGAATGCCTACCCCTAAAAACAAATGGGAACCTCAAACATACAGTTACCTTTTATAAACCCTTCATTTTACAGACATAGTATGACTCATAAAATCAGTTTTTGATTTGGAGTCCTTTCATAACTGCAGTTAACAATTCATAAACCCATTAAGCCAATATTGTTGTAGTTAGTCTACCAGTGACTAAACATAACCCCCCCGGACATAATCCCTCGGACAATATCCCCTCAGGACATAATCACCTCAAGACAATCCCCTCACATGAAGAATATATTTTTTTTATTAAAAAACAAATATTTTAACATAGTTTAATTCAAAACTATTTTGCCATTTGTTACAAGTCTTGCTTGTAGATCTATCACAACTGCAATGTCTATGTGTAAAACACATCTCATGACCAACACCCTCAGAAAACAACATATAACGTAAAGTTCACAGTGTCACAATCACATAAGTATCAAAGTAGGCTACTTGTAGATCTATTACAACTGCAATGTCTATGTGTAAAACACATCAAAAGTTATTTCCATCGCACACAGTGACCAACACCCCTCAGAACCTCAGGAATGGTCTTGATATCCTGGCTCCTGTCTGAACAAAGCTTGTGCAGTTTGGCCTGCAGGGTGACTGTGTGCCGTCTTCTGCGCTTGGCTGACGGGTCGCCACGACGATCACGGAGCAAGGCAGTTGCGACCAGGGCTTGATCTTTGCGCAGACTGTCAATTTGCTCTCCATATAGTGGTATGGGCGTGGCCAACAAGCTTCATGAAGGCATTGTTCCACCCTTCGCAGATGTTGTTGGTTCTAGAGCCTCCAGTCAGGGTGATGTCATGGACGTTCCAGATGGAAGGCTCATAGGTAGGTGGCATCCAGCGTACACGAATAGGTGGAACAGACCCATCTGGACGTGGTGGTAGCTGTATGCAACGATATCCACCAGACACATATGTAGAGTCGAAGTAATCAATCAGTGATTCGAGTCCTTCTGGAGTGTTGTCACGAAGGTAGGCGAGGCCTTCTAGGACATCATCAAGTGGTAGAAAGGCCAGACCATCATGCATGCCACAGAAGTGCTTGACATCCTCCTCCTCACGGTAGCGAGTGACGAGGCCCAGACTCTGTACTTTCCTCCATGTACTCTGCGTCAGATGGTAGAAGCAGCCATGGATCTTGACCTGGGGTCCGAAGATTGATGTCACAGCCTTCATAGGAGCTAACTCAAAGTCCATGGTGACAGTAGTGGGGTCAGCCTGGAATCCGAGGGTGTCGCACCGATCCTGTATGGCAGAGAGGAACTCCTCATATGTCGACTGGTTCTTGTTGATCAGGAACCCGTAGACACAAGTGACAAAAGAGTCGCCGAGGGGTGCACGAATCACATAGAGTTGAGTGAATAGTGATGGAGCAATGTTGAATGTCCCATCCAGGAACCAGGTAGTGGAACTCACAAGGTGACACAGTCCCTCATCAGTACCAAAGACTAGCATCCGGTTGGATGAGTCTACACCATTGTCGTAGATCATGAATTGATCTCCGTTGCTGGTCTTGGTCCACTCATCTTCTAAGACCAGATCTCCGACTGAGTTTGGGTTCTTAGGTAGGTGTTTGGCATGCTCACGACGCAGTGACCGCTTGATAGTCTCTGGGTTGCCGAGTTCTGCACGGACTTTTATAGGAGCATCAGAGGTTATATCGGTGAGAAGCTGTGTGAGAGTTCCACGGGAACTTCCAGCACGTTCCCTCATGGTAGTATGTAGCTTGGTAGCTGAGACAGCAGTATCGTGTGTGAGGGGTAGAACTGATCAGTCTTCATCTCAAGGTCAGTGGTGATGGCAGCCTTGCACGAGAATGCAACACGGTTGGAACATTCCCATCTGATGGCTGTCTTCCAGGCATACTTCTTGGTATACATATATCCATCGTGTATGATCTTGAGTCCACCCTTCTGACTCTTGATGACCTCCATAATAGTAGTAGTAATAGTTGTAGTTCTGGTAATGTTGCTGCGAGATAATACTTGGTAAGACTGATGAGTTCCACTGTTCAGGCACCTTTTAAAGGACGTGAAATTTACATTTTAAGTTTGGCTTCCTTACAAACAATGGACTAGTGGCTTCCCATGGAAAGTGACAAGTATGTGGCTTCGAATGATACCAAGCAGATTAGCAAATATCAGGCTTAATTTGTTCCACTGTTCAGGCACCTGTTTTGTTTACAAATTGATCTCCCTCATCTCAATAGACTCTGATTGTGAATTGCAATTAAACTAAATTGTCATTTATCAAGTATTACATTCAATTTATTGTACATAAATGAACAACAATAAATTCATTTCAATGAAAATGTATTTAAATAAAAAAGTATTTTAATAATTAAAGCACTTAATTTATTAATGGGACGAAAAATACTAAATGTAAATAAAAAAAATTTTGGTTAAATAAAATCTTAAAATTCTTCATGTGAGGGGATTATGTCCTGAGGGGATTTTGTCCTGAGGGGATATTGTCCGAGGGGATTATGTCCTGAGGGGATTATGTCCGAGGGGATTATGTCCTGGATTCCAAACATGTACATCATTTGAAGGGGTAGAGGGGAGATGATTTCTCCAAATTGCAACAAAGGGGATGTGTGGCAATTTGAATAAAGTTTGTTCTTGTTTTGAATAAAGACCCCATGAGACCTTATAGAACAGTTCAATGTGTCTTCTTTTGGTGCACAAAGGCAGTGTTGCAATTTGCAATCTGTTTATATTACTAGGTTTGCAATTTATATTGTCTTCTCTTAGACTACTGGTTGTTGAGAGGGTTAGCCCATGCCAATATAACAGGCTCAAAATCCCCTTTTTACTTTTTAGCCAGACTGTCGGCACCAGATTATTCTGGTGTAGGAGACACTTTACTTCTACAGAGGAAGACGCAACTGGCAGTTCTTAACAGTTAGCACTGTTAGCCAGTGCCAAGTGGCATGGTCTCCTGACTGCATCAAAAGCATTTCATGGCTAACTGGTGGGTCAACTGATGAATGGTCCTTTATGGACATCCTGGTGGTTTAATTAAGCAAAAGCATTATGGCCTGAACTGGTAGCCTACAACTGTTTGCTGAACGGTGTTTCTGACTGGAAAAAGATGCCTGCCTGTTGCCTTTTTGAGGTATCATAGTCATGGTTATTGGAGAATGGGGATGTACTATGTGTAGGGATGGCAAGGGGGTAATCTATCAGAAATAACAAAGAATAAAAAAAATAGTTGAACATTCAAATACTTCAGGAAAGTTTAATTTTGTTAACTACAAATAAATACATTTTTACAGCATATATTGATAGAGTACTCAGATGTACTCATAAAATCTGAGTACGAGTACATGATCCATAAGTTATACGAGTACAAGTACTTCAAAAATGTACTCGAGTACTGAGTACTTCCGCCCCATGTCTGTAGCAGATGTAATTTATTTATGTTAACCAACATTTTCGGTGAAGTTAACAGTGACACTCATACTTATATGCAAGTCATTTATTTCTTTGGGGATTTTCTCAAAAAGATATAATTTGGCATTTTGTGGCTTGTGGCTATTTTTTCACATTTACAAAAATGTTTTTAAAATCTTGTAACATAACTAATTAAATTAAAAACTCAAAATGTTATTAATCTCGAATATTATATAGTATTTCAATTACAATCTATATATAAGTTCATGCCATCTATACTTCTACTATCCTAGATAAGTTTATGACATCTATACTTCTACTATCCTGGATAACTTCATGACACCTATACTTCTACTATCCTGGATAACTTCATGACATCTATACTTCTGCTATCCTGGATAAACATATCTAGCTATGCACTAGTACTGTGTAATCTGCTAAATCATACTCAGTATTATCAGAAGTGTCAACATTTGCTCATCTGATTTAGAAAAATGTTTTTTCTGTTTTACCAGTAATTTAAATTATACCATTCTGTTTTACCAGTAACTTAAATTATACCACTCTGTTTTACCAGTAATTTAAATTGTACCACTTGGTTTTATCAGTAATTTAAATTGTACCACTCTGTTTCACAAGTAATTTAAATTGTACCACTCTGTTTCACAAGTAATTTAAATTGTACCACTCTGTTTCACAAGTAATTTAAATTGTACCACTCTGTTTTACCAGTAATTTAAATTGTACCACTCTGTTTTACCAGTAATTTAAATTATACCACTCTGTTTTACCAGTAATTTAAATTGTACCACTCTGTTTCACAAGTAATTTAAATTGTACCACTCTGTTTTACCAGTAATTTAAATTGTACCACTCTGTTTTACAAGTAAGTTAAATTGTACCACTCTGTTTTACAAGTAATTTAAATTGTACTACTCTGTTTCACAAGTAATTTAAATTGTACCACTCTGTTTTACCAGTAATTTAAAACAGGGTGGCATTTCCCCAGCTAGCCTTGGCAGCACTTTGCACCATAGGAGTTCATCCCTTGACATCACCAAATGTTCACATCTCTGTATTATGATACACTTCAACCACACAAGCTCACCAAATACTAAATGTGTGAACACTCCGAACAGAAGATACACAGAATTGGAAGAAGTAGAACACACAGTAATGACGTCCCTATTTCTACGACACATTTGTAAAACATTTTCTGTGTTTTGCCACTCAAACTGCCAATTCTAAACTACACAATACCTCGCTGTATCAAACAGTGGAATGTTAACACTGATTGAGATTTGTTTTAATTTAGTACTCTGTATAATACATTTAAAGGAATATCTACCTTGAGCCAAGACATCGCAAGATTTTGGATAAAACTCTTGTGCTAACTATCTACAAAAACAATGACACTGATGACATGAGATACAGATGACATGAGACACTGATAACATTAACAGGTGAGAAATATTTCTAGAACATCACAAACGGGAGGTATTGTCAAGGTATCCATCAGTTTCACCATTCATGTCAATGTTGTTGCTGTCAAGTATCGGCTTCTCCTGTGTCACGACGGTGTTGGTATCATCTATGACACGCATACGAAATGTTGGACTGAACGGAAACCTTCTCAGGAACGGGTGACGACGAATCCACGACATCCCGAATGGCAGATCATAAATGACCGACAGCTGGTGCTCAAGTTCAAGGTCACGTGACACAGCGTCATCGGTGACGGCGTCTCGTGTCTTCTGCCAGTGTTCCATACCCCGTTCTTTCTTTGTCCCTGCAAATGCAGCCAAACAGGATGTCTGCATGAAATCGTTGTTAGTCGATACTAAGAAATCTTTCTTAATGGACGTTATTCAGCTAATGCATCTTACTACCTCTTACAGTGGTTTGTTGTATGCAACTAATATCAACAGCTTTATTATTTTTTTTTTTATTATTTACTTTGTTGTTTAATATATTTTATTGTTGTTTTATTAAATGTTAACCACCACATTGATCAATTAGCACTTAATTAATGTGATATTATTAATGCTAACCCCATAGAATATATTATATAGAGTGAAATCTTAGAACACAGTTAAAGTGGTCTTGCCCCAGCATGCATGTGCATGTGCATGCGTGTGTATGCATGAGTATATATGTATGTATGTATGTATGTCTAGGCTGGCTCTGCCTTTGATTTTGTAAGTCAAAAGTGAAGACAGCCTCTGACATTGTAAACGAGCACAGCTTGCTGTTACGATTCGATGAATGCAGTCATGTCAGAGAGGGAACAATTCACTAAGGGAACATGTCTTAGAAGACTTAGTCACTTGTCACTCACCTGGAATAGTGTTGTCGAATATGAAACCAGTAATTCCACCGACAAACATACTGGTGCTCAGTAGAACCACGCACACATTGTCCAGTACCTGGCTGCCTGAAATACAACACAGCAATGAACAGCACTCTTGTGATGTTTTCATATTGACTTTTTGTGTGCGTGCGTGCGTGCGTGCGTGCGTGCGTGCGTGCGTGCGTGCGTGCGTGCGTGCGTCTACATATATATATATGTTACAATCAATCTGTGTAATCAGGCATTTCGTGTAATGACTGACAAGTTTAGGCATTACGCGAAATGACTGTTTCACTCAGGCATTTCGCGAAATGACTGAAAATTTCAGTCATTGCACGAAATGACTGGAACTAAGGCACTGTTATTACACAGTTTGACTGGTTACCATTTCAGTCATACTGTGTAATAACAATTTGTGTACTGTTGTCATTATATATTGTTCCAATGTTAATTGTGCATTAATGTCAGCTTTCATAATTCTTCAGACATTCACATTACTCAAGTAGATAAACAAAATGAATACATATTCAGGGTTCGAATTTAGTGGGGGCCCGCTGGCCCCTAGATTTACTGTCAGGTCCCCAAAAGTTCCAACTCTGAGAGCCCGGCTGGCTCCCAGATTTTTGTGTTATAAATACTACGATATTGTTGCATCTCAAAGGCACAAAGCATGTAATTTCATATTTTATGAGGCACTACCGCTACCGACCTATGCTACTTCATTTCTCCACCCTAGTGAACACGAACGAACATCTGGAAGTTCCATCCGTCGTTATCCAAACATACGTTGTACAAGCCCACGCAATTAGTCAAAAAACACCACTTTAATATTGATCAGTTTCTGCGGCGCGTTAATCTTAGTCATTGCTGTATTCGCCAGGGGGATGTTTGTGTGCTACAGGTTGACAAATTACGAACTAGCCTGGCCAAGACTTGGAAATTTGGGGAAAAGGGTCTTTGATTTTTTCTATTATAATGGCCAATATTTTAAAGTATATGACTGGCGGAGAGAACATTTTTAAAAGGCAGACAGCAGAAGACAATCAAAACGTTTAAAAGGAAAAGTCTATGATGCTGAGAAAAGAAACAATTTGTTTCGTGGCTGAATAACCGACTGTGGCTGGTTCATGAAGCTATAAAGACATTATGTGCTGCAGCGTATGCGTAAAATATCCTAAATTAGTATATTACAAATACAATATATATTTTCTACTCACCATTTTGGTTTAGTTAATTTATAATTAAAATTGAATAATTCAAATTTGCGAATTTGTTTCACAGGTATCAAATTCTTCAATGCGGTGACATCAAGAAGTTGATAAAGAAACGAAAAACAGAACAAGAAGAGCCAATATATGATGTGTGCATTGAGGACACCTATGACATCATCCTCATAGACATGCAATCATCCCCCCAGTCACATTTCAAGTGGATCATTGCTTATCAGTGCCATCTCACAAAGTTCTGTATCATACGGCCTCTAACCTCGAAGTGAGCAGCAGAAGTGGCTATCCAGCTGTTTTTCCTGTTCGAAGCCCCTGCAATACCCAGTTCCCATCCCAATGGTGGATAGAGGAAGGGGGATCCACGTAACATCCTGGGGGTCATCAACTTATAGACCACTGCTGTGAAGACTGGGATCCTGATAAATAAATATTCATGCAACAAATTCCCACTTATGCCTTCTATCCCAGTCTGACACCAACTAAGACCAACATATCTCTCTCCGCCATGCATGCATTAAAAATTTCAGCAATTGGAGGACAAGGTTTTGTCAGGTGTGACTGTTGCAGTCTTCTTTAAAAAACGTACTAGCAACAGGTGCAAATGCTACAAAGCAAAACGAATGTGTCTGAGCTGCCCGAACAAGTGAGAACAAACCATATGACATGCTAATCATCCAGTTGTTAGTAAAGTAAATTTTCCTTTTAAGACCAGACATGATTTGATTTGTCGTCTTTTATAAATATCTTCTGGGTAATGGGTATGATTTCTCTCAGTGGCAAGTATACCTACTAGTATATTCACGTCTTTCATGATAACTAGCGAGTATAATAATTATTTAGTAATATTTGTTGAATACAATATTAGCTTTCACCAATACTGTGATGTAAAATATTATGAATTTAACATTCTTCGCTTAAAAACAACTACCCCGGGGTATATGCTCTCATCCATATAATTATGAGAATATGGCATATTGTATAATTTGTCTGACATATATTGTGGAAATGTAGCACATTGATATAATTTCCAATGATACAGTAGACTATTGCAAGTTGTAGAATCATAATAAAGTTATATGTTGTTCAATAAGAGTGTTGTTGTGTCTTAAGTATGTATGTAACATTTCCAACAGTTAATTTAAGATACACATTAGAAGACAAATTTAATTGATACTTCACAGTGTTTGCTCTGGGTATAATGGCACAAAGCGCACCTAGGGGGACTGGGGCTCTGCACCTCGTAACAAAAACATTAATTTGATAAGTGGTTTCAATCATATGGAGTGACTTCAATTCCTGGTGTTCTATATGATCCAAAGTGAAACCGAATAATAATTGTAAATCATAATTTCATCACAATATAACAAATATTTTTGAGTGTGACAAATAGATAGATGCTAGGTGGCAATTTCTGAAAATATCTGGCTAGGTTGCTGAAAAACAGCAAGTTTGCCCATATCACTCGTCATTAACCAAGGGAAACACTGTTTCAGTCGTTACGCGAAATGACCACCTCTTTTCCAGTTATTTCGCGCAATGACTGAAATTTTCACGAAATGCCTGGGTGAAACAGTCATTTTGCGTAATGCCTAAACATGTCAGTCATTACATCAAATGACTGATTATGCAGATTGACATAATTTTTACATGTATTTTTCTATGCTCAACATGTGTTTATATATATATATATACATACATATATTTGTCTACCTGTATCTGAGCTAAAACATTATTATTTATATACAGGGTTGACTGAATTACTTTAATTTTGTACTTCAGTAAAACTAAAACTAATTCACCTAAGAACTACTTGAGTAAAAGAAAAAGTACTTTGTAAAAAAGTACTTGAGTAAAAAGTGAAACAACTTTTCAAAAGTACTTGTAAAAGTAGAAGTAAAAGTACAACACTTAGAAATAACAACAAAATCATGAGTAATATTATATAAATTACACAGCTTGCATCTGGCAACTGGTTTGCAACCACTCTGCCTATAACAAAGTGTTCCCAGCCAGCTTTAGCTGGTCAATAGGTCTGCCACCCTTGAACATGGTGCTCACTTGGATGCTTGGAAAATTACATTATCATTAATGAGGGCTCACATCAAATAATTTCAGTTAAATACAGAACTTAATTAATTATGAGGCACAATCTGTCTTTTTATCGACGTATTCCACTGGAGTATGGGAGGAGCTAGATTGTACAACAGGATATGTATAAGCAGGTGTGATTGTATCCAGTAGTAGTAGTAGTGGCCTCTCATGGAAACTGAGGTAATACCACTTAGCACTGTCCATAGTAAAATTAACACAGACATATGATGCCTAGCTGATGATGCCATCTGGCTTGTGAACTCCCACCTTCTCATGTCTTCCCAGACATGTCTTATTAACTCACACAAACATTGACACAACACGCTTTAGCAGCTAGCTGTGTTGGTTACCTGGTACCAGCTGAGGGAGAACTGATCAAAAGACAGACCAGTGCAACAGAGGAGTGCTGTTGCTAATTGCAATTAAAAGTGTGCCCTGTCAGGGCCCCTGTTCCTGTCCCTGATTATTATGGGTCAGCTTGAATAAGCCATTGCTGGGAAAACATGCTGCCAATTGGCAGAGTATCAATTCTTTACTCTTTAGTTCTGTAGAGTAATCATTACTATGAATTTATTAAACATCTCAATATGAATTTTATTCGTGAAAGGAAAATGCTATTTAATGCTGAAGTAAGCCGGTAAGGCCGTTGCTGACAATGAGAAAAAATCGGTGAAGTTCTCGATACACGATGTGCGTTCTCTCATGAATATCAGAATTGTGTCAGTGTATGGGGATTATCAATACATTGTCGAAATTGCAAATTTTAATATTTTTAATGCCTATTGGAAACTTACTGATTATAATAGTTTATATGGTGCAATGAAGACATTTGCATCATGGTTTGAGATGGCGTTCAAGCGTTGTGTGCTCGAAGTGACATTTCCTGTCAATATCCTTGACCTGACCTATGCCAATATTTGGCAGACTTCGTTCACCGACATATATATAAAACAATGGTTGCGTCAATTTCCCAAAGAGAGGTTTGTATACAAATATGATTGCGAACTGGCATGCGATTGGATGATATTAACAGCTTTTGGTCTGGCGACTATGCACAGTTTATGAAATGTCATTGACGGCGGAGCGCCACCAGCAGCAGCGGTTTCGCAAAAAATGTAACGAAAATATATTGCGAAGTAAATAAAAGTAACAAAGTAAAGTAGCGTTACTTTAAATAACACTAAATTGTTACAAGTAAAAGTATTTTGTCAAAATTCTACTTCATTACATGCCAGTTACTTGAAATAACTACTCAAGTATTGTAACAAAGTACTTTTACTTTTATATATATATATATATATATATATATATATATATATATATATATATATATATATATACACACTAGCTGAGTTGCCCAGCATTGCATGGAACAAAAAGGCAGTCACTTCAAGACCTTATGACTCCTGGCACTGCCCTGTCAAATGTTGGTAGTGCAATGACAATGACATCTTATGACTCCTGGCACTGCCCTGTCAAATGTTGGTAGTGCAATGACAATGACATCTTATGACTCCTGGCACTGCCCTGTCAAATGTTGGTAGTGCAATGACAATGACATCTTACGACTCCTGGCACTGCCCTGTCAAATGTTGGTAGTGCAATGACAATGACATCTTATGACTCCTGGCACTGCCCTGTCAAATGTTGGTAGTGCAATGACAATGACATCTTATGACTCCTGGCACTGTCCTGTCAAATGTTGGTAGTGCAATGACAATGACATCTTCACGCTGCAAAAATCATGTGCAACTGCCGGTTTCACGAAGCCTTCGGAAACTTTTGAAATAAATCATGTAACATTGGTAGAAACATGCTAACAATTGCATGTAACTATTGTTATTGCAAAATTTCAGTCCCATACACGAAGATATGAGGAACATACAGAGTTACAAACTGCTTTATAATATATATATATATTTATATGTCTATATGAAAACATCACAACCCACCTTATACTGTACATTCATCTCTTGTTTCACGCATTTTATTATAAACACTGGAGTAAAAGCTGTCTTTCTTGTGTATCCTGGCTTTGTTTCATGGTGGCTGCCATGGATGCATAAATTCCTCAATGTCAATAGCAACATTTCCGAGGGTTTTTTCAATGTACAATCATCACAAACATTTCTCTAAACTTGCCTTTAGTTTGATAACCAACGTTGTCTTTCGGAAGAGAAACTAAGCCATTGGTCCCTTCTACCTGGTGTATATGCCAAGGGAAGTAAAATTTACCACACAATGAAATAGGAAAAACCTGTTTTGGACTTACAGAACCAATGGTCTCGATCTACAAAAACCCAAACGGGCCATGCATCAGCTGCTGCTAAGAAAACTAGCTCTGACGATGGAGTAAGCACTATGAGTGTCTTGTCTAGGCAGATACTGGTGCTATATAAGAACATACAATATTATTATTGGGAGAAAATGGATGAAAGTGCCTCTGGAAGCTTGCAGACCCAGCAATCATTATACGTTCCCTTTAAGAATGAACATGTACAGTGCGCACCTGTGTTGAAGGCCGTGGGGTGGGTGCCAACCCACTGGGGTACTGTGATCCCCGTAAAGAAGGAGAACCCAATGATAAAGAGATTGCGAGACGAGTTCAAGTCGACGTACTGGAGGTTTGACAGCCCAACAGCTACAATCATACCTGGCAACAAACGACAGTGCAATCTTATAACCTGCCTCACCCTTTCGTAATATTACATTTTAAATTCTTGTGCATTCTTCACCAACTCACATTCGTTGTACATTTTGTTAGTAACTTGCTGTCATTTATTGTATTGTAGCTGTGTTGGAATAAAGGATTGATTGATTGAAATTCCTTTCAAATTTTAGTAATAATATTTATTTGATATAATGCAAGATCAAATATTGTTCCTGACATTTCACAGCATATAAAATAGTAATAACACGGTCCACAAATATATAGATTAAAATACTTCTAATAATAATTCTTAAAATATATATATATATAGTTTTAAATAAAATTAAAATAATAATTAATTAATAATATATATATTATATATATATACCCTTCAAAATCACATTTAAAATAAAATTCCTTTCCAATGTGGGTAATAATAATATTTATTTGATATAGCGCAAGATTGTTCCTGGAACTTCACAGCATAATAAAAAGTATAACTGAACAAATAAATAGATTTAAATACTACTGATAATAATTCTTTAAAAATAAATATAGCGCAATATAACACTAATGACGAATTAATAATACTAATAATAAAATATTCATATAATATATTCATATAATCAAATGAAGTGTTAAAATATTGCTAAACTAATGTAAATAAGATTATGGAAAAATACTCATTATTAAATGACAATGAACATATCAACTACAGTTGTCTGTATGTGATCCTGTGGGAGAGAACGGCACGCCAACAGATCGATTACAGGTGTCTGTATGTGATCCTGTGGGAGAGAACGGCATGCCAACAGATCGATTACAGCTGTCTGTATGTGATCCTGTGGGAGAACGGCACGCCAGAAAATCAACTACAGGTGTCTGTATGTGATCCTGTGGGAGAGAACGGCACGCCAACAGATTGATTACAGGTGTCTGTATGTGATCCTGTGGGAGAGAACGGCACGCCAGAAGATCGACTACAGGTGTCTGTATGTGATCCTGTGGGAGAGAATGGCACGCCAACAGATCGATTACAGCTGTCTGTATGTGATCCTGTGGGAGAGAACGGCACGCCAGAAGATCGACTACAGTTGTCTGTATGTGATCCTGTGGGAGAGAACGGCATGCCAACAGATCGATTACAGCTGTCTGTATGTGATCCTGTGGGAGAACGGCACGCCAGAAAATCAACTACAGGTGTCTGTATGTGATCCTGTGGGAGAGAACGGCACGCCAACAGATTGATTACAGGTGTCTGTATGTGATCCTGTGGGAGAGAACGGCACGCCAGAAGATCGACTACAGGTGTCTGTATGTGATCCTGTGGGAGAGAATGGCACGCCAACAGATCGACTACAGTTGTCTGTGTATAATCCTGTGGGAGAGAACGGCATGCCAACAGATCGACTACAGTTGTCTGTGTATAATCCTGTGGGAGAGAACGGCATGCCAACAGATCAACTACAGTTGTCTGTGTATAATCCTGTGGGAGAGAATGGCATGCCAACAGATCAACTACAGTTGTCTGTGTATAATCCTGTGGGAGAGAACGGCATGCCAACAGATCAACTACAGTTGTCTGTGTATAATCCTGTGGGAGAGAATGGCATGCCAACAGATCGACTACAGTTGTCTGTGTATAATCCTGTGGGAGAGAATGGCATGCCAACAGATCAACTACAGTTGTCTGTGTATAATCCTGTGGGAGAGAACGGCCAAAGTCAATTCTATCGATGATTTTAACAAAATGCATTAAACCGCCTGCATATATTAGTTAAGCTATTCACACGCCACAGATCTGAACATCAACGAATCTGCCTAAACAGTTCACGGAGCTATATTTACATGTTTAAAAATATTTTTGAAAACTGCTTTCATTCTCTCTCAATACAACCTGTGTAAGGGAAAGGGAAGCTGTCTCACCAAACAGGATGAAGAAGGTCCCAGCAATGACGGGATCAGGGATTGTGACAAACAACGCCCCAAACTTGGTGAACAACCCGAAGACTATCATGAACCCTGCAGAGAGCATCACCACTCGTCGACTTCCTACCTGCAATACATACATGCAGATTTTGACAAAATCATAGAAATTGTCATCATCCTACCCTCGAAAAAACTAACGGAATTTACAGGAATATTTTTTTACAAAAATAAACAGGAATTTAAAATAACATTTTAAGGGTTTCAAAGGAAAGTTTAAGGTTTTTAAATTTTTCGCAAATACGAACTACCTTCATGAGTGGCGTTTGTCGTGAGTTACCTTGGTGATGCCTATCACACCAACATTGATGCTGGTTGAAGTTGTGCCATTGCCGGTGCCAAACAAGCCATCAAGAAAACTGCCGAGACCCTCAACCAAGATACCTACAATCAACACAAACGCCATTAAGTGTGTTAGAACGTGATCAAGGCAAACACAGGGCCTCAAATCTTGTTTTTGCCGATGATCTGTTACATGCCATTTAACAAACAAGGTTGTTTATCAAAACACACAAAACAATAAGGAATGTCTCCAAAGCCTGTAAGACACAAATTTAAGAAAATCAGTCAGATTGACGAGTAAACTGTAACAGTTGGCACCCATGATGTACCGTATTTGATCTAATAAACACACAGCATGCTCGAAAAAGAATTGGGCCATGGAAATATGTTAAGGAATCTGTTCTTATAAGAATACAAATTTTTTTTTCTCTCTAGACAATAAGGTAACTGTTTAACACTAGTGGTGTCATTTGGTGACTAATGTAGAACAACTGAAAAGTGGTGCCAACTGTTTAACACCAGATGACCACACTTTTTGGTTATGCCACACTAGTCAAATTACAATAATTATGGATCCTGCTGATTAAAAAAGGGGGTGTATGCTAATTAGGGCATGTACGCTTAATAGGACAAATATGGTATGTATGTGTTATTACAGTTACAGTTTCCTGTCCTTTACTCACCCCGGTTGACGGCGTGAAGGGGTGGCGGTGGTGCCCCAGCCAACTTTGCACAGGCGTGATAATCACCGATCGACTCAATCGTTGTGGCTATTATCCCAGATGCCAGTGCAAACACAGCCGAGACACTGACTGTGGGCATTCCCCATTGCCCTGGCAAACAATCCAGCAGCAACGGGTAAGTAACACGATAATTGTACGTTCTCACAAACACATTCTATGCATTGGACCGAACATGCAAATTAGATATTTAACCTTTTGGCTATAAAACACTATTATTGAAATGTTTATCAACAATTTAGGTTTAATTCCACTTGTTGGAATTTTAAGAAGTGAAATATATATCTTTAGAGAGATGTCTTTGTATTGTATTGTATTAACCTGGTTATGGAAACAAACATGGGCCGTAATACAAAGACACCTGCTAGTGTGACATAAAGATGGCGTGCATCGACACAAACAGCTGGGAGACAGCTGACGATGATCTAAGCCATTGGAGGCCGACTGTTCAGGAGAGAAGAGAAATTATCTACACAACTGGTTGAGAAAGGGAACCACTGAAAACTGGGGTTAGCAAATCAGCCCACTGTCTTCACCTGCAGCAAGTGTGGCAGAGACTGCCATGTCAGAGTGGGGCTCTTGAGCCACACCAGGCGATGCACAACACAGTGCAAATCATTGTTTATTCAAGACAGAAGGATGCCAAAAAGACAAACCTGGGTATGGAACCCGGAACCAGGGCGACATGAATATAACCTCAGTACGCAGGTCAGTACGGGCCTCGTAACCCCATTTTGTAGGATCATTTGGAAACACGTTCGTTGCCGTCAGAATTATGGACAACAGCCATGTGATCACAATGGCAAAAATCACCTGTAAAAAAATACGAGAAAACAAAACATTTATTAGAATATACAGTGTACAACGATTGGTTAAAAATAGTATACATAAAAAACGTATCACTATTGTGATAATTTTTGAAAATACATGATTTGGTGATGAATTAAACAATGCTATTTTTATGACATATGCAGGGACCACTTTACTGCAATTCAAAACATTACACAATACATTTTCACATTTGGAAGTTAATTATAATAGTTTTCACTGGATGATTTATTGGTTTGTCAAATTCCTGTCTTATGCAATTTCAGACAGTAAATGTCAATTACAGGACAAAAAGATTAAATCATTAAGTATAACATTGTTAATTTAGATTGAATATAAAAATCATAAAATTTTAATCGTACAACCCCCAACTAGCCCAATACTAGTTAACTAATAAAACCCACTGTACGTTCCCATTAAAGTTAATATTAATGCCTTGAGTGAAATACAACTTATAGCTGTTATTTTTTCCACACAAGTTTTGCATATACAGTGTAACAAATACAGAAAAGCAGAATTTCTATGCGCCTTCTTGAAGACGTCGCTGGTGAGACACACGGTCATACAAGGATTCATAAGTTGCCTAGCCATGCAACCAAGGATCATTCTTAAAATTGACATTAATTTTATTCAGGCTACTTATCTGATAATAGCAAAACGTTGAGGATCTCAACAAAATGACACCGAGACAATACAGTACCCAGAAGGAACTTCAAAAATGTTGCTAAAATTTTTGCAATGCTTTTTGTATAAAAAAATCAGCAAACATTTTTAAAAGTACGAAATTGTCATGGTGGTGGCACCATATCATAGCACACTCCTGAATCAACTGACCGGGAACATTTTCAACAGTGGATGGTACTGCAAGGAGAAGCCACGTTGTCTTGAGTATGACATACACGGGATGCCAATGTTGCCCATGTACTGAGAGAAGAGAATCATCAAGGCGATGGTGCTGCAAGTGGAGATCAACACAAATATTTGCCAAGATGTGTTGAGAAACATGCGTGAGACGATGGGAGGGTCCAAACTGTGAAGAGGTGTCCAGTTTCCCAATGGGACACCAGGTGCCAGCACTTATAGTCGTTCAAACTTTACACATTGGAATGCATTCATAAATTGACAAATATTTCATTATGCCTGATACTGCGTTTTTTTTAATACCGGACAAAATATTTGCGAAGTGAAACACATTTTTAAGTGTCATCGTTATTTTATAGGTAAAACAATATGATGAAATATATGCCAGCTCATTATAGCCACAGGAAGCAAACAAACAAAATTGCAATATAAAGTCAACCATAAGTGGATAAAATAGAACAGTCGTTGTTTTGTATCACACTTAGGAAGGTTTTTAATTAAAAAAATTCACATCAGAACAAATTAAAGCCATTAGATTCACTAACAGATTTCAAACTTTACACAGTAAACTAATGTTGGTATGTTTCCCTCAGGCCTTGACATTAACACTGGCCCGGCACCATTTTTGGGGTTGTCGGGCCAGTTCGGACCACAAGTTTCCCTATTTTACTGGTCCAGTGGGCCAACATAGTTTCAGATTGTTTTTATTCCATTAGTCACAGCCACAAGTCATCGTTTCAACTGCTTATCCTTGCCATCCACCCCAGCGCTACAATTAAACACAATCTTTATTTCATCTGATTTCACCTTGTCGCTTCGTATAGTTGTCATGTTTTGATATGTATAAGCCTCACAAAAAAGTTCGCATGACGTCGCTACTAGCGACGGCATGCAGACTTTTTGTGAATTGCGGATGGCTATATTTTACTAGGGTTGCACCGTGTTACCAGTGTAATATCAGTATATCGCAGTATTTTCTTCTGCGCGATACGTATCGGCTATCGCGATATGCCTTTGACATACCGATTTCATATAAACTGACTGGTTCACGGACTGTCCACTAGGTGTCACAACAGCGCCTGACATACATTCCAGGTAGCTTAGTTTATATTTCAAAGAAATAAACCCAATCGTAACAGGTATAGTTACATACAGTGTAACGTCCAGTTCGCCAGTCGTATTTTCAAGTATAACTAGGTATAACTCAACAACAGCCGTCGTTCTCAAAACGCGACCTGCTGTGGTTTCGACGGATTCTCAAACGATTCCTGCAGCAACATTGTCTGCCATACGGAATACTGACAGAAAGCATGAAAGTAAATCACCAACGGCAAAATAAATAACGGCTAAACTCACATCCTTCGACTTGTAATTTAAAAAAAAATGGTTTAAAATTTTTTTTTGGGAGCCAGTAACTTTTGGGGGGCCAGTAACTTTTAACATCTACTGGCCCGATGGGTCACTGGTACAAAAGCTTAATGTCAAGGCCTGTCGCTACATTCTTCCTACATTTTGTATTTTTCCATACAATTTGTACATATTTCCCTACATTATGTACAAGTTTCCACACACTTTGTACACATTCTCCTACATTTTGTACATTTCTCTAAATGTTGTACCAGTATTCTTACATTATTTCTTGAATTTTTTTATCTTCCTACATTTTGTAAATGTTTCCCTACATTTTTTACATTCCTACATTTTGTATGTCTTCCTACATTTGGCATGTTTTCCTACATTGTGTACATTCCCTACATTTTCTACATGGTCTCCTACATTCTTTACATGTTTTCCTACATATTGTATGTTTCGATTCACTTTGTACATATCTCCATACATTTTGTACAAGCTTCCTTACATTCTGTACATTTTCATTTTGTACATATTTCTGTACATTTCCTACATGTCTCCATACGTCTTCTTACATTTTGTATGTTTCCCCATATTTTGTACATCTTCCTACATTTTGTATGTCTTACTACATTTTGTATGTTTCCCTACATTTTGTACATTACCAACATGTTTTGTACACATCTTCCTATATTTTGTACATGCTTCCCTACATTTTGTACATGTGATCCTACATTTTAACCACACCCTCTTTAACATTATCACACTGTGCCAGAAGGTGTACCTGGACTTGAGTTTACTTTTCACAACACTACAGTTCTACACTTACAGAATGCATATCCACCACTGTTTCGCAGCAAACTCGCCTGCTGATTTGAACAGGGACAGCCCAAGTAGCCCAATCGTTGGGCAAATGGAGAGCGGCCCGATGTACTTGAGAAGGATTCCCACAATGCCTGTCAACCCCATGATGACCTCCAAGAGGGAGGCGACTAAGATTGCACCCTGCACCTGAAACATCACACGGGTTCATAATGCTCTGTACACACATAAGTCAAGTTCTTATATAGCACTACATCCAGTCCTTGGGACTGTTCTAAGCGTTTTACTTTTCACTCCCTCATTCCAACATGAACTCAATTTCTCTTGGAAGCATTCAGCCAAACCACAATTGCTATGCGAAGCCTGCTCATTCATTTACATCCATCACTGTCTATAAACAGGGACTCAATTATACAGTTGAGTGAACTGAGGCAATGTGGAGTGAAAAAAATTTTCCATTTAAAGTTCAACATTTTCACATTTCTAAAACATGGCAAAATATTTTTTTTGGAAAAAATCTCCACTTCTTTGTGATATTTCATCATCCCAGTTAATATTAGATATTAGCAGATAAAATCCGCAAAATTAAATCTCTACAAAGTGTTTCCTTGCAAAATCACAAACCATTAAAGCAGTGAATGTTTCCCAGTGTACAGTGTAGACATGGTGTGTGAGATTCATCAGCAGGACTAGGATATAAACTGTGAATACTGTCTAAATCCCATGGATAGTCTACAAAAAAAATATAAATACCCGCCTTTTGTAGCGAGCAGTAAATATCTTCAACATGTCAGTTTTATTCAGCTAGAAATAGCTAGCATGTGATAATATACTGTAATATCGAACATTTTAAATTCCCATCTTCTTGTTTATCAAATGCCTCTGCCTAAATTCTGGGGCAAACACTGACATGTGCAATACAGTTACATTATACGAAGCATGCCTGCTCTTCCACATCTTGTCTTTAGCCTGTCTCATTTGCAGATCAACCCAGTTGGGACTTTTCAGAAGTGCACCTCACAACTACAAAATCTTTTAAAAAGGTCAACCAAATCAAATCAAAAGGCTCTAGCAAATGTAAACTTCCGACATCATTAATATGCCGGATAGTCCACACGTTTTTATCAAGAACAACAAAAAAATACTGCACTAATGATTCACACTAATGATTCACACTAATGATACCATAAATCTTGTTTGCGTTCCTGTCAAAATTCCCCAACATGACTTCTCACCCAAACACACCTCACGCAGTCGTGTCATCCAGATCTCCCGATGTTCCGGACTCCCAGTAATAATGTAGGTTTCATCACTGGAGATATTCACTGGCAGATTCTCTGGCAATAAAACATGTTCAGTTTATATGACACCCTTCCAACATTTGTTGTACCCCTCCAACATTTGTTTTACTCCTCCAATATTTATTGTACCCCTCTAACATTTGTTGTACCCCTCCAACATTTGTTGCTCCCCTCCAACATTTGTTGTACCCCTCCAACATTTGCTGTATCCCTCCAACATTTGTTGTACCCATCCAACATTTGCTGTACCCCTCCAACATTTGCTGTACCCCTCCAACATTTGTTGTTCAGACCATGTTACACTTTGCTCCCGACAGACCTGTTCACACAAACACCACAGCAACTTCTGAAAGTAACTGACCACGCTGTCTCTCCCTCTCCTGCCGCTTTTGGTTTTGATAATTTTATCACTAGAATCCCACAGGCTTCTTGATTGTCCATCCACCGCTGTAACCACCAAGTTAAAATGTTGGTAAAACAGCCCAACTAATATATTTACATGGAAATAATTTCAGCAGGTTAGAATATTACATAGAAAAAATAACTTCTTATAGAAAACCAAATATAATGGCATAGGCAATCTAATGCCTACAAGCAGATTGCCAGTCATGGAATTATATAAACTTTAATAAATAATTCATCAAGAGGCACAATTCCATCAATCGCAGATACAATAGTCAGGTAGCCGAGGGTAACCCCCTTTTCGATGGATAAAAGTTTTTTATTATTGACTATTCAGGTGAATGTGGCGTTCTCATTCTTAGGAAAATAGAAAAAAGTGGAAAAATCCACGATGGCCACCACAGAATCATGAAAACCAACTTATTCACAAATCTTCACAACTAAATGAACGCAGTATCACATCAGTGTCTCAGTAGCATACCTCTTGAGACAATGTTTGACGGACACTCCCACTGAGGTAGTTTCAGATAGGCTAGTGTTGGAACCAACAAGGCGAATGTGCCCGCTTGAACTATGGGTAATCTGAAAAGAGACAACTCAAGAGAATCAGAACATTAATTATCAATCAAATCAAATACTTAACTAATATATCCAGTTCCATCTATAAACTGTATTTTATTAAATATGTATAGATATTTAATAAATTCAGCATATGTTAAATATTCATTCAGATGTGATGTCGGTTATGGGGTGTGGTGGTTGTGTGGTCGACCACAATAACTTCGTTCGAGAGGACCAGGGTTTGAATCAACCTGCAGCCGTTTCAAAACTTGGGCAATATTTTCACCCCATTTTGCCCGTGACTTTCAGAAGAGACACTAAAAGCTGTTGGTTCCTTCTACCTGGTGTCTATGCCAGGGGAAGTATAAGATCAGACACAAAAAAATAGAAAAAATATTAACACTGGCATGCATGTTCTTGAAACATTGGTGCTGACAGCATAACAGCAACATAAGTGTTTCTGAGAACTGAGTCTGGAGAATCACATGGGAAAAGAGAGGGTGTCATCTTATGTGTATTGTAGCAGATGGATGACTTATCACAGATAAGTAAGTAAGTAGAAAGTTCCTAATAGAGGTTACTTGGGATAACTTGTAGCACCTCTGGTAAACAATATAACACTATAAGGGTGAAATTGGACGAGATTGTTGGAAGTAAAACGCACAAATTGCACGAATCTTTTGCAGTACGCTGAAACAATTTCGTATCTAGGCCAACGCATGATCAATCGCATTCGAAGTTATTCAAATGTCAGATCAGCCGATTTTTGTATTCCAATACTAGCATTTCTGTTTAATATCGGTAAGTGTTATTGTTGGTATGAAGTATTGTCTGCTGAAACAGTAATTCTTTCCAATTCTAATTTGAAATACTAGTTGAACTTCCATTGACAATCGATGCCGCAATGTTTTGCGTTTACACACGCCACCGTCTATCGATCAAAAACATGATATTCCAGGTGACGACTATAGAGACAGCATGTATTTAATGCTTTGCCTGGTGAAAATGTCCAATGACCACATAGACGTACCGCACTCCGATGATGTTCTGCATGAGAGTGATAATGCCAGAAGTAACAAAGAGTGTTCCGATGATCTCACTCTTGCCAACGTTGTCCTCCCCCATACACATGGCGGGAGCTAGGAGTATCGGGATGGTCAAGGAAGCGACAAACATCGACATGTAGTGCTGCAAGCAAGCAACAGGCCCAAAAACTTATCCCATGTTGTGAATATATACGAGGCGGTAAACAGTATTCTGGGAACAAACATGTTTACGACAGAATTAGAGAGAAAATACTAAGGTTATTTTAACGTCACAAGTAATGGACAAACCTGAAGCGCAAATAAGATGGTGAAATGAAGCGGAGGCGTCTCCTCGATACGGTAATGTAGTTCAACTTCGTCTTTCTTCCAACCATTACCAGCATCGTCATGATTGGTTGTGCACCCAGGATCACTTGGTCTCTTCTTTACTGAAGACGTCTCACACTGCACATTACTGTCTGCACCCGAGGGCAGACACAGTGTCTCTTCTATATCAGATGTCATCACGCCAATCACCGCAACCTAAACAGAATCGATGTAAGGTTCAGCTCATACAGCAGTGCAAAATTTCATACAGGCACCTTTTTGGCATTTTTTTACACAACTAGTTTACCACAGCTTTTTACTGAGTAGACACCATGGTCACGCACCAGTGGCTTTAATTTTTCCCCCATATTTTTCCATTGCGCCGTTACATGGTAGCATGGGTGACTAGGCGTAGCCCTCCTTTGAAAGATCCTACTTTCAAGATTCGAACTTCATGGGGTCAGAAATAGCAGCAGCAGCAGCAGCATTAAAAAGCAGTTGTATGGCAGGCTGGCTGTTACATACAAATAAGGGGTTGGGCGTGTTTGACCACTATGCCAACGAAAGCAAAATTTGTTTTTATTTCTATTAGTAGATGAAGTTGTTCTTATTTGAGTTTTATTTGAGTATTATTACATTAAAATTCACAAAATTCTCATTCAGGCAGAGCAGGATTTCATATGCTCAATTTGCCCATATGGGAGTTCTTGAAAAACCCTGGATGTAACTATCAAGGGCAGTAAATAAAAAAAAATATCCAAACTATCTAGTGTTCCCTACAACATGCATGTTAGCTCATTTATATAAATTTGTTAATTAGGACTGGTGAAATCATCGGATAAACTATTAAATTATTTTTTACTGATTCCAGTAAAAATTCTGCAAACAAGAGAAAAAGTAGTCTAGTTCTATATACTGTCACATAAAGCAATTCACACCTTACTCGATCTAACGATCAAAGGCAATTCTTCTGACGATTTTAGCAAAAGTAAGCACACTCTGCACATATTATTTCCACAACTTACACGCTACAGGTTTGAGGGCTAAATCAATTGAGTAGGCAGTTTAAAGACATCAAAGCTGCACAGATATATTCCAACACTGCATTCTGGATCACACATGACCAAACAACTTCTAAAACCAATTAGTCCAACATTAGAATCATCTCAACCAATTGTGCCTGCTACAGCTGCTGCACATTGGCTAACTCACTAGCTCTGGTCACTTGCAGTTGGACACTAGGGCTAATGTAGACTCTTCAGAAATATAACTCCTACTCAGGAGGCGAATGTAATGACCGTGGCATAGCTCCAGAGAGTGAAAGAGATAAACAGAGAGAGAGTAACAGGGAGATAGATGGAGAGAGGCAGGGGACAGGGAGTGAGAGGGAGAGAGATATAGACAGAGAGAGGGAAAGAGGGAGAGAAAGGGAGACAGTGAGTGAGACAGGGGCAGGCCCTTAGCCAGAAATAAAATTTTGCCAGTCTTGAACGTTCTAAAAAACATTAAACACATGAACGTATTCCTTGGAAGCCGTTCGCATATATGACAACCACTGTTGGCCAAATTGCTTTTTTTCAATGGCAAGCCAATGCTGGTTGATAAAACGACAGCCATTATTGGCCCATTTGGTTTTTGCACTGATAGGCCAATGCAAATTGAGCAAATGTCAAATGACACCCATTATTGGCTGAATTAGTTTTTTCAATGGCAGGCCAAGTCTGGTTTAACCATTATTGGCCCAATCAAGTCTTACTAGCTGTGCAGCGAGGTTGGCGTTATCACCTGCACAGACCACAGGCACAGTAAATGAGTAATACTAATACAAGAGCCAATAGTAGGCAATAGCCAATACATGAAGGTTCATGAAAAAGTAACTTGAAACTTTATTTTAAATATATAAACATGGAAGTAAGATTTGAAGCATCTAAGACTAAGGACTTTAAGTACATGCATGCAAATACGTCTAATATGAAAAAATATGATTGCAATCACACTAAAAATCAAATGTTTAATTTATACTAAAAGTAAAGCAATACAACGAATACAAATAGAAGATATAGCACTCAGTAATACAATTGGTTTTGACAGTAATACATTGAAACATTACTTCTTTGATAAAACAGCAACCATCCAGATTCAGTAGGCTTACTGTATTAATTTAAGCGCGCTGGCGCGTTTGGCCACTGCAAAGCCAGAGTGCCAGCGGTGGGCGACAATAAAGTAGCGTCTGTTAGAAGCGGCAAGCACATCATCATTATGGATCTCCACCAACGTAACAAAGGATGCTGACTCAGACTGTTCAGGGACAATCACAGGAACGCTGCTTTTATTCACGTTTACGAAAAAGGTATCGATTGTCGTGAACTGTGACGTTGACATATCACATTTTTTCACTCGCTTGGCACGTGCCATTTTGAACTCGCCCCACGACACGTCACGGGATTGTTTCTTCAAATGAGAGCGCCAATGCCTACTGTTACGTTTCCCATTGGTGACCATGTTAACGTTTTGCACGATTATAAGAAAACGGGACCATAAAAAATTCTGAAACTTCCTTCTTGCCGTTGTCATCATCTCATTGACATGCTGGTCGAGTGTTGTCAAAATCACATATTTCTAACTCATCAGCCATTTTCCAGTTAAACAGCTTTGCAGTGATACTTTCCCATCAGATACCGTTCGTAATCTAGGTGCTGTTTTTGACAGTGTCTTCAACTTTCGTTAGTATATTTCTCAAGTATGTAAATGTGATATCACGGTAACGACAACACGATATATACAACCAATCAAAGTTAGTTTAATAAACAGCGCAACAGCCAACACAGCATACAAGTTTTACCATACAACGCCCACCTCCTCTTTATCCTCCTTGACCCTGTCACTGCTGTCCTGCATGGAGTCGGGAGGGGTGTCAGTACGGGGCGGGGGGGTCAATGCCACATTTCTCCTCCCTTTAACATGTTCGTCCCCGAACGAGTCCCAGCGGTGATCTCAACATCAGGTTACAATAAAACAAATTCGTGATGAACCACTCATGTCAGTTCTATCATCCTGATTTTCACTTAATACTATCACAACACGTACTTCTGTTGTTACTTATACTATCACCACACGTGCTTCTGTTGTTACTTACACTATCACCACACGTACTTCTGTTGTTACTAATAGTATCACCACACGTACTTCTGTTGTTACTTATACTATCACCACACGTGCTTCTGTTGTTACTTATACTATCACCACACGTACTTCTGTTGTTACTTATACTATCACCACACGTACTTCTGTTGTTACTAATAGTATCACCACACGTACTTCTGTTGTTACTTATACTATCACCACACGTACTTCTGTTGTTACTAATAGTATCACCACACGTACTTCTGTTGTTACTTATACTATCACCACACGTACTTCTGTTGTTACTAATAGTATCACCACACGTACTTATGTTGTTACTTATACTATCACCACACGTACTTCTGTTGTTACTAATAGTATCACCACACGTACTTCTGTTGTTACTTATACTATCACCACACGGGCTTCTGTTGTTACTTATACCATCACCACACGTACTTCTGTTGTTACTTATACTATCACCACACATACTTCTGTTGTTACTTATACTATCACCACACGTACTTCTGTTGTTAGTTGTTACTTATACTATCACCACACATACTTCTGTTGTTACTTATACTATCACCACACATACTTCTGTTGTTACTTATACTATCATCACACGTACGTCTGTAGTTACGTTCACTTGGGAGGGTGACGTGTGCGTAGGCCACGCCGAGGGTGTACGACTTCATCAGTACTCGAATCAGGGTGGCTGACCTAGTCGAAGGCGCCGCACGTCGCGAGCGAGGTCATTTTCGGGAAGCCGTTCTGGCAGCTTAGCGAATCTCACCCGATGAACGGAGGCACGTACGTACGGCCCATCCTGTCGGTCGGACCAGCCTTGCTGGAATAGCGCCAGTAACGGATCTTCCGTTTCGGGTGCCATCTCGGCGGTTGTTGACTGGCTTCAGGAGTCGAGTGATGCGAAGAATAAACGCACCATTTCCAAAAATAGAACTAAAACACCGGGAAAACAAGTCGATAAACGACTATATATAGGTGCCATAGAAGTTAATAATAATTATTATTATTTGGTCGGCCAACACAGTGTCGGTGATGTCGAGGCGCAAGAATCGTTCGTGTAAACACTCTCGCGAGACCAATTAACGTGGCCAACTTGTGGCTATGGTTGTGTCCGTCTGGGATGTCGAAGCCGGGTCCTATCAGCGACCGACATCAGGTGCACCTGTTATGACCTTTCATCAAAGCTCAAATCCGGAGCGGCTCAAGTTAAAATGTAGGTTGCAGTGTCTAGACACGTCGCTCGTCTAAACGCACACTATTCTATACTAGAACAGTGTATATGTAATGCAGGTGCTACCTAGTTGCGAGCGCAATTAAGAATAATAATAACATTTATTATAAACTTAGAAATATACTTCCGAGTACTCATATTGTTTACGATATAAAACATATAAAACTGTTGCGACGAATTACTTCGTCATTGCCAGCGACTAGTCGCTACCGAAGTCTATATATAGTCATAGCCTAATCTAGACGCAGATGGCACACCAGTGGCAATGTTACGCCAGCCAGTGTTGTATGCCCTGCAGTGGGACCCCCCGTCGAACAGCCTCCCCAATCAACGACCACCGTCCTTTTTCCGACAGTTTTGTCATTCAGGCAGAGCAGGATTTCGTCGGCGACCACCCGGAAAACGCCGGTCATGTTAATTTACCCCCCCCCCCCCAAAAAAAAAACGACTATCTAATAGGTGACAGCACTGTTGTTACGTAAATCTGGAATAGGAATCTTGTTAACCGCAATTCCGTTCCTGCTGATTTACGTAAATGCGTTCGTATAGATTCGAAATTGTTTAGAAAATGACTGGACGAAAGATACAGATTTTAACGTTGGAAGAACGTTCCAAGTTCTGGTTAGATTACCGAAAGGGAACAAAGCTTGGGTGAACAAGACCTGACGCGTCGTAGACAATCATGGATAGTCGTGCAGTTTTTACGATTATGATTGATAACAATTCCCCAGTTTTAAGTCCCGTCGGCATCAGTCGTGTCGACTCAATAATGTTGAGTCGGGACGACTGAAGACTTACGAAAAAAATTAATGACTTCTGGTGCGAAGAAACTGAAACTAAATTGGTTGAAATGTGGCCGCAGTCGGCCATGTCTTGTTGTTGTAACCCCTTGCTCACTGCTCAACACATCTCACCACCCTGATTATCCTGATTTCGCCTCCGCTTACTCAACTTATTTATCACAGACACTTAAAACATTTACAACTGTTTGTACACTTCTTCGCACAGCTAGACGGCCCCATAAAGTTAAGTTCGACGACAAACATAGGGGTCGTTGTTTGCAAAAATAACCCTACGTTTACAGGTTCACACAATCTGCAGTTGTGCTTTTCATATTCCAGGAGAGAGCCGCTGAGCGTACCTGTTCTTTTTACATAATGTCAAATGTCTCATCGTCGCTGAAGGAGAAACAAATCTACGGGGCGTACGCACATGGCGTTATTAAGTATTATTCATGTGAAGCACAGTCCAGCAACTGCCCAAGAACGTATCCAAGCCACAACCACGATAAAGTTAAATTCAATCACGTGACAAAATGGTCTCCCAAAATGTTTATTATAGGGAACGTAAGTCTCGTGACCTTGTCTTGACTTCGGTTGTTTTGATGCCTGTGTAAAGAATAGGATTATATTTTGTTGTTGGGTGTACTCACAGAACTGACACCAAACAGTGTGATTTTGCTCTGATTTCAGACCGATGAACAGATGTTAAAGGTGTGTGTGCGTGCGTGCGTGCGTGCGTGTGCGTGAAGCTTTATATATAAGAAAGTTCACGATAATCGTTTGAGAGTTATTAACAACTGGATACCTTGTATTATCACTCGCGCACTGACGGCAGAGCAAAATCTATAATACATAACAAATCTGTTTAGTTTATTCAAAACAATTCGTTTGGGGGCATGACTTTTGTGAGCTTCTGTGCATTTAGACATCTTGTTAGGCATAACTATTTACTAAGGATTTTCGACGGATTCCACAAGTCTAACTGAGCAGTTTTCGAGGCTAGTACTCCAGCGATAATCCGTAGGCGTAGTATGTTTTTAATATCTGAAGCGAGATCCGATATTGAAATAATTATTTCAGGGACAATTAATTAAAAAAAAATTCTGACTATTCAATGTTGTTCTTCTGATAAACAAACATTGTGATTAGAATAAGTATTATATATTTATAAGTTCTTATAACTGTAGAAACTTCAAGTATTTTACAGTGTAATTATTTACAATCATATTTAATAAACTTATACTGAAACATGTATTACACGAATTACGAAGCTTCTGCTGTGACTGAATATGATGGGTTATAGTTACAAATGGAGACCACCATTATTAGAGTATACAGTATATTACAGCATAAAAGACTGAATAGAAAATAATTAAATATAAATCAATTGTAATGCTGTTTACTTGTTTAATGATGAATCAAGGTGTGTGTGCGTGTGTGTGTGTGTGTGTGTGCGTGCGTGCGTGCGTGCGTGCGTGCGTGCGTGTGCCCATCCATAAAATACACATATAAAATTTATTACAAAGCTATTGAATCATTTAAGTAACATGTTAAATTACACAATACTGTGTAAAGGAGTTGAAGATTGCATTCTCACTTGTCTTTATATTATATTCACAGATGACACAGCACTATAGTATCACTACAAATTGTGTCATTGTGTCTGTATACATATGAATAATGACTGATTGAATATTCCAGATGCTGCGCTTCGCTTCTATAATTGAAACTTGTCTTAAGAACTACTATGCAGGCTGGAAAGTTGTAATTTCAAGACCAGCTTTTGCTGACTATGCTGAAGTTCTGCATCTATATATACATATATATATATATATATATATATATACATATATATATATATATATATATATATATATATATATATATATATATATATATATATATATATATATATATATATATATGTATATGTATATATATATATATATATATATCATCAATACATATTATAGTAAACGACATTGTTTTTGAAACCCAGAACCAAACCTAATATCGAAGTCAATCGTTAAGAAATTATTTTAGGTGTGCGCACTTAGTCGTAATTGGTTGGTTTAATGTTTGTGCTTAAGTAACCAGACATCAATTACCTATAATAACCCAAAATTAACATAGAACAAGACATCGATGAAAGAACACATTTACAGACTGGCGGCGTCTACCATTGTTCGCGTGTTAGGACTGAACAATGTAAGACAAACACAAAGACATTATTAGTTATTTTTATAATGTATATAGAGTATTTATCATTAAGAGGACGGTGTGATGTGGCCTGCATATCGCGGTCCCCGCACCTGCCTTCAGTCATCAGTAGCTCTTTATGTTCAGAGCGTGGTGAAAGTTTCTACAGGTGGTGGCTAAAATGTATCAAAGCTGGACCAGTTGTGCCAAAGTCTGTCCGGGCGGATGCATTTTGATCACCAAAATCAATTCCCCGGATAAATTTTGGTGGGGACCAATTCTAGCGTGACACAGCCAACTAATTAATCTTCCTTGACTCCTCTACTTGTTCGGCGATGGCTGATCCTGTGACCCGGATTAACACAAAAAGAAAGCTGAAGAATTCCTCACGGATCTTCTGTTTATAATTTTTCATGACAAAACTTATATGCTCGTCCAGGGCGTTTTATATTGAATTTTCACTGTGGGGCAATGTCCTAAAAGGGCACTACCAATGGTTAAAAAGGGCAGCTTACGCATTATTAATGATTATTTAAATAACCCTAGGAATGTATGAAAGCTTTATATATGTGTCAGTATCTTTTTCTCCATACAGTGATACACTGACGATTGCATTTCGGAATTAAAATAAATGTTGCAAATATAATTATACAATAAACAATGTTTTTATTAGAAACACATAGAGTAGTTATAGAAACATGACACGTCTCTTGCAACTTGCAACTCAGTACGTTTGACAGTCGTCTCAATTTGACTAAACGAGCCCCGTTTCGCGAGTGAATTTCCTAACGAAGATGTCCCAATCTGGAGCCCCGCATCTTCTGGTCTTCTCAAGGAATCTGACGACAGCGGGTCGAGGGTCAAAGTAGGCGGTGCCCACACCATTCAGTGCCACAATGAGGCGGACGTTTCTCGTGTCCTCACTCATGCTGGTGCATGCATAGAGTGTGGACTTATGCAAGCCAGATATGTCAACACCTTCTGAACTGAACCTGTGGTGCCTGGCAGAAGTTGCCGCAGTCTTACAGTCATCTTACAACTAAGATCACAGCCATCAGGCAGGAATGGCACATTCATCATGTTCTCCCACTGCTCGGCTGCCCCGTCCCCAAAGTCAGATGCCTCGTTTAGGAAAAGGCGCCCGACGACCCGCACGCCATGCTCAACGAATGATCCCAGATTGCGTGACATCACCAACCCCTTCGTGTCTTTGATGACGCTGTGTTAGGTTCTCATTGGTGCTATCGGATGGACAACTCTCTTTCTACTCTCTTCTTCCCGAGAATGGTCCATCCCTCATCAAGCTCAGGCTTCTTGATGGCAGCGTCAGTCACAGAGAGAAGATCGCTGATGAACAAATCACTCCTTTACAACTTCTTCTAGAGTGTTCCAAATATCTCCAGGATGTCGCCCATCAGTGAGGTAATCCACGTCTGTTCGTGGGTCCAGATTCTCAGAAAACCTTTGGCTTCGACCTTCTCCTTTCTGTCGCTTTCTGGTGCCTGCATCTGTTCCCACACCTTAATGCAGGCTGGTAGGTTATTCAGCACAGCAACCACCAGCTGCAGCTCGAGCTGGGCAAACCTGACATCGTGGTGCCGGGGGAACTGTTTGATATTCCCGGCCTACGCTGACATCTTCATCCTTCTCGCTATCCGGAAGAAACGTACGAGCCCCAGTAGATTAGACTTCCAGATGCCCAGCTCCGGTACGGTGCTGACAACAGACTCAATGGCTAAGTCCGACCGGTGAGCAGCACACCAGAAAGTTGCCAGACTTATCTGCACTTGGTCAGCAAGCAGACGCCATAGCCCACCTTGTCTGCCAGTGTTTGCCGATTCGACGTCAGTGGTGACACTGACGACCATCATGTCTTTACCCCCGGTCAGATCCAAAGCTATGTTCACCGCTTCCAGTAGTCCAGGGGCACAGTTCTTCTCTGGCGAATGCATGACAACGAACACACTCGTTGCGCTACCATCAGTCCACTTACAAACTTGTGGTCCAACATATGCCTGTCACAGCTGCCATCGATATGCACACTGAAGACTGTGTATCGGTTGAACATTTGAGACAGACGCACTATCTCTACTTCGTATATGACATGCAGCATCTGCTTGTAGTAGTTCGGATCCCTGTAGTGTAGGTCGCTAGACGCGGGCGTGAATGGAACAAATTCCACAAATGCCAAACTTATATATATTAGTAGTGAGTGAGCGTAGCCATGGATACGACGTTGTGCACCATTCCCAGGCTTCGTCCATCTTCTTGTTTGTTGCTGCTATGTGCGGTTCAGAGGTCATATGGTCAACGACCCTTTCCAGTCTATGACTACAGTCCGCTCTGACGCCGCTTGCGATTGCTACTGCCATTTTTAGAATTGTTTTGCCATCTCCTCATATACTCCTGACATGTTGTGCATAGAATGTGAGCCCATATTCGGCCACATTTCTTTGCCGAAAATTAGTGAAGCTCCGGGATTTTTTTTTACAACATCTGCAATAGTTAACGGAATTCCTTTGTAGATGTGCGGGAACTTGACGGTCACTGGCCTGTGCCCCCCCCCCCCACTTTGTATGTTAAAAAACGCCCTGCATTGAAAGTGGCGTGATTCTCATCAATGTGGCTTCTCGGGGCGACATTCTGCTTTTCACATGGAACATAAACCGTCTTTACAGTGGGGTCTCACATTCGTTTGCGAGCAGACATGACAACAGCTGCTGACCAGTGGAAATTTACTAAAGTGTGCTGAAAACAAGAATCCATTTGCGTTTAGTTATGGGTACTGCGATAATAAGGCAGGGTGGAGGAGCCGTACTTGTGGCAAAGTCTCGCGTTTGTATGTTAGAAATCTCCTCACCTGAGGAACAAGTGCAGGAGTGCGTCAACTCGCAGTGTCTTAACAATTACTTTTGACTTGATGGGAAAAATCAGACCAAAATAAATGGGTACACGGGCACCTGTTTGGCACCTCCTTGGTCCACCCATGACACATGTGGCATAACCCGAGTGTAACCGAGATATATAGGCGAGACGTCCTCGTTCTCTTGATGATGCACTAGCTTGCGCGAGCAGCTGGCTCTTACGCCTGCTTACACCGCTTCCTTACAATTATTGTTCTGTGTAGTTTGTTCCACTGGTTTTATTCTTGGCGATCCGACGCAGCTGCTCCAGGTCGGCCCTTGTGCCGCGTGCCGATCTGCTGCGGGTCAGTGTCAAGGGTGCCGGGGAGGTTCTGGGTCTGCCGCCATATCTACTGAGTCCGTCCGTTTGGAAATATACGGAAATTGCTTGGTTTGCGGGCGCCTTCTCGTCCAAGCGAAGGATGTGGCCGAAGAGTCGTCGTAGCATGTCCATCACACGTGTGCTTATTTCATGGCAATGACACTGTTCATACAACTTCACGTTGCTTATCCTCTGTGGCCAGTGAATCCCGATGAGTTCGGAGCCGCTTCCGATGGGAGGGTCCGCGCACCCGCGTTGTTGTACTTTATATGCATGATAAAAATAACGTGTTATTCCAGCCAACACCAGCTGCCACCGGTACACCATTTTTTATGTTCAGGATATGTGCTGTGTAAACTTTAATTTATCATCTAGGACTTCTTAGACGACCAGGCTACATTCGAGAGGATTTAATTTAGTACCCACTAATGATGTCATGGTATAATGTAACGTCTTAGCACATTGCATTTAAATGAATGAACGAATATACTGCCCAGCCATGTAGTCTATCGACGTCATTCTGAAGTCTTGTCGATACTTCGCGATATATTGTCGTATCTTCTGCAAATACGTCCTCACCCAAACTGTACTTTTCTTATCACTATTTCTTCGACGTTTGGTCAACTTGTTTATCGTAATGTATATAGATTTAAACATTTGCTATATTGATTGTACACGTCTTCGCACGGACGGCGCCATACTTTTGAAGTTCGATAACAACGAGACAGGTGGCAATTCTAAACGCCTTCGATACGGTACCTCACATATTTAATGTTTCTCAATCAACAACATTGGTGTCACTGGCAGAACATTTATTTGGATTTCAACGATATCACCATCCACGTGGTTTTGTTTGACATACCGGGTCCCGGTGCTTCACCTCTGATCGGGTCATATGCTGGGTCAAAAACGCAAACTCAGGTGTACATGTCAGCAGTATCAGAGCTTCGTATGAATGGATGTTACTCGGTCTTTGACTGTTGCATTTGATATGTTTATTAGATGTAGATAACATGTCAAAAACATATCTGAGGATTATGCTGTGCTGTTGTCTGTTAACAATTGGCTACCTGTACTTCGTGGCGCGACGGTCATACTTTATCAAGGTACGGTACCATGCATATAATAGTTGTATGACATTGCCATAGCAATGTCATGTATATATGTTGCAAACACTGACAGCAATAAAACCATACATGTGCATAAGGTTGTCAGCACTGCAGTGATGTCAAAAAAGGCAACAAGAATCATAATAGATTTAAGAAGATTTAACAAGATTGCCATCCGAGGCAAAGGCCCAGATGGCAAGTGGACAAGGAAGCCAATGGCTTATCGAGAGTTCAACAATTGTTAATCTATTTGCTGCTAGCTAGCTAGCTAACTGCTAGCAGTTACATCATCTGTAGATCCTTTACTAATGTTACCTCATGTACTCTAGTTCTGCTATCTTTCTTGAGTGAGAAAAAAAAAATATTGCTATCAATATTTTCATTCCAATTCAATATCTTAAAAACTTCAATTTGAACTTAAACGCCTTGTCTCTAGGGTTGTTAAACCACATTCTCTCAGTCGTTCTTCATAATCAATTTAGTTGCTCTTCTCTGTATTCTTTCAAGCGTATCTATATCCTTCTTACGATATGGTCTCAAAGCTTGTATACAGTACTCTAAATGAGGCCTAACTATCGCTTTACAGAGAGGTATAATGAGCTTTTTTCCCGTATGCTATATTTCTCCTAATCAACCCAATAATTTGATTACCCTTTGAAGCTGCAATACCACACAGCTCTGAAACTTTCACATCAGCACTTATTGTAACTCCTAAGTCCTTTTCTTTTACAGTAGTACCTAGAACAGTATCTTCCATTTTATATTTTACATTGAAGTTCCCGTGTCCTGTGTGTAGGCATTTACATTTCCAAAAAATTAATAACATCTGCAATTTTTCGGGCCATTTAACTAATTTTATCACCATAAGTGTTAACCTTTATAAACACTTTTGTGTCATCCGCAAATTTCAGTACGTTGCTTTTTATATTATCGTCCAAGTCATTGATATATATTAAGAATAATAAAGGTCCCAATACTGATCCTTGTGGTACCCCACTCAAAACTTATTTTCAGCTTGAAACCTCCCCATCTACTACATACACACAAAACAGGTTGCATAACATATATTTACAACAATCACGACATGTATTTTGTCCCAAAGACAAAAAATAACTCACACAGACTTTGTGCGGGGTTTGTTTGGATGGTTTTTTGGCTTAGTTCAGGGTATTTTTCAATATACAAAGTGGAGGCATTGCCCCTCCGCCCTCCCCCAGCCGTTTCTTTTACCCCCGGCCCACTTGCCCCGCTATGTTTATAATTATATACCTAGTAGTTTATATGTAGTATATATATATATATATATTAATTAATATACCTCGTAGTTTATATGATGTATATAATTATATATATATATATATACATATATGCAATATATATATATATATATATACGCAATATATATATATATAATTATATATTTAGTATAGTAGTATGTAGTATATAATGTACACAGACACGCACGCACGCACGCACGCACGCACGCACGCACACACGCAAACACACCTGGAAACGAAGACTGACATACGGAAGGTGAATATTCAGCCGTTGCTGAGAGATATAAAGCACGCGAAGGTTTCCGTTCAAAACACTTAATTATATAAAGTGTTGAGCAGGCTATTACATCTGTATGATCGTCATGACTGGCGGTCTTACGTCTAAACATTGTCCCGACAAACTGATACCATCTGTTGTGCTGCCGTAAACAAACCATTATCAACCAAACGCACAGTCAACAGTGTGGATCTTAAAATATTTATTATGTTGTTTCTGAATTGACCCGACACAAACTGGCCTGATAACGGTGGAATGAGGATTGAGCTAGATAAGATCTGCTTTGGAAGAACACTGGGTTACGTGGCATCTGAAAACTTGAACAGTGTCCTGCTGTTTTTGTCTGCTACTGATGCTTTATGAATATTTACTGTTGTTGTTGTTGTTGTAGTGCAAATAAACTTAATATCATAAACCTAATAGTTTGCGATTTGAAGTCGACATAAAACGATTGATTATTCTTCAAGAAGTAAAACCGCGACCCCATTCTTGATCCTGATCCTCAATAAAAGGTGGATGTGAACCTTCAGTATATCACATAGGTATGTATAAAAAGGACTTAGTTTTAATGTGCCAAGATATTTAGGTATTGTGCCAAATAGCGATCATTGACTACTAATAGACATGTGTCCATTTCCTGCAGCAAGTGACCCATGAACGACAGATACACTGCCCTCCTCCAATACTGGCTGGGCGTGTCAATTATGTCAGCGGGCACGTTCTCACGGTGCTTATGTCTACCAGCATTGCGTGCTCGCCTCAGATGTTCCTGCTAGCTTTACGGTATTGTCATATACGTCTGGTATCGGTCCTCTCCTGATGTAGCTGGGCAATTGTACGGGTTGCCTCGTTGGCTGACTCCACTGTCACACTGTAGGAATGTGGCCAGACTCTGGAGGACATATTGTTATGATGAAGTCAAACCTTTTGATGGACAGCTAATTGCGTCTGGCTTTACCGTCCCTATTTCCTTCCAAATTTTCCAAGGCAGTTACTTCAATAGTGAATACAGACTTGACTGTATACAGTGCGTTCACACGACTGTATCTTGTTTCACCGAGCGATAACAGATTCAGGGGTGAAATTTAGCAAGTCGTGGAAGGTAGCCAGTAGGGCTACCAACCTTGCAAAGTGAAGTAGCCCGACAGCTTCTTAGTTACCCCACTTGCTAATCAATACTTTGATGATAGAAAGTAAATACTTTGAAGATATAATGTATGAACAACATCAACAACAAATAAAAAAAAATTAAAAAAACAGTTTTGAAACATTTATTTTAAGGCAGGATCAATACAATGTAACACATAATACTGAATAAAATACAGTATACAATTGTCACGTGACAGATTGTTTGTTTTCATAACATGGTACACCAACAGTCTACGCGAAAACTCTCCAAGCGTCACAGGACATCAGGTCCTGTGAACTGAACAGTTTACAGGACTTCAGGATTTCTCACAGGCCCTGATTTTACCCCTAAATATTACTAAACCGGTGTCACGCGCATACACACACACACACACACACACACACATATATATATATATATATATATATATATATATATATATATATATATATATATATATATAAACCACTGTGGTAGAGTAGTAGGTTCAAAACCACCTGTGGTAGAGCGTCGAACTTTTCGGTCGAGAGGACCGGGGTTCCAAACCACCTGCTGCCGTTTCCAAACCTGGGCAATTTTTTTCACCCCATTTTGCCAGTGTCTTTCGGAAGCGACACTAAAAGCCGGTGGTCCATTCTACCTGGTGCCTATGCCAGGGGAAGTAAAAGATCCCACACAGGGGTAAATGTGTAACCTGTTGTGGACTCAAACAGTGATGGTCTCTCTATCTCTAACCCACTGATTTCCGGCGCGTGAGAGGCGCCGAGCAGAACAACGCTATTAGACTTAAGGAGCCCAGTCCTTCACAGGAAGAAGAAGGAATAAGGTACGCCACATGGCGCCAAGACTATTAATATGACCGGTTATTATTTCAGTGTAGAATGACCTTTCAGTAACATGTTGAGCGTTGGTGTTGATATGGTTCATTGAAAATACAATGGATGCTCCCTGATTATATCGCTTCGGCTACGGTTTGGCAACATTTCTTGCGATGTCAAACGTGTCACAAACACACAATTTATGGTTAACATAAATGCGATATAGCCAGGACAACACTGCTGAGATGGTTATTAACATTCCGTTTATTTTTGCTGCGTCTAAAATATTGCAGTTCCATAAATATTTCGAGTAGCTATGCGGGCCACTGCCCTAGCAATGTAGTCAAAAACTGAAGTCGCCGAAGCCATTTTTGGGCGGCATTGGCGACCGGGCGACCGCTAAATCTCACCCCTAATAGATTATTGTTCATACCAGCTTATGCATATTCATCTAACTGAAGCTCAGTCTGTAAGCTACGCAGCCCTTTGGCTGGGTAGTTGAAGGAGAAGGCGATCTGCTAGACAACACCATCGTATCAATGTCTGCGCATCATTGTCACCACAGTCCCAAATTCTTCCTGGGTAGCTATAGGGTTCAGCCTACAGTTACATTTCCCATTGGTGACCACGTTAACGTTTTGCAAAATTAGAAGAAAATGTGACCATCAAAAATTCTACAAGTTTTCACCAGCCGCTGTCATCATCCCACTGACATGCTGGTCGAGTTCTGTCAAAATTAGACATTTCTAACTCTTGTAATATGCCTGTATGTGCGATACGCCTCAATGTTTACCAATATTGGCATGAATTACGACGCACACGTGTCTAATCGCCAAAAAAATCACAAATATTCTTCCGCCTATTAAAATCATCTAAAAATCCACCATTTCACTCTCAACAGCTTCCGCCAGCAAACCTGGTAATGTCCCTGCACAAATGCACTTCCTTGTGGACTGTTACCTTGTCGTGGTACGGAGGCTTGTGTACCCCTATGACCCCCTGAGCTATACCGGTGGGAGGCAACTCCTGGCAGGTTCAACCATACCGGGCAGGTCTGGAGCGAGTGGTCAGACGAAGCACAGTCCAGCCACATCTCTTGATCATGGAGCCCGGGAGGAAAATTGTCTACGACCACTGCGGAAAATGTATGGGCACAGCGGCTTGGGCTAATCACCCACTCAGTTGTTATTGGAATCGATTACAGAAACCGAAACCATGAATACTCAACCACACCTCGATCTGAGCAAAGCAGGCTGTCCTGGAAAGGTGCGTATGAATCCCTTGGGTGAAAGCCGACAGGAAGCCCAAGGGAGGAAGAGTCTGCTACAGCTCAAGTCAAAAGTTAGAATTGGATGTTGGAATGTCAGGACACTGTACCAGGCAGGAAACCTGGCACAGCTCGTCCAAGAAATGAGAAGATACAAGCTGAGCATCATTGGAGTCTGTGAAAGCAGATGAAACACCTTTGGGAAGGTTACAACTAGCTCTGGAGAAACTTACTTGTACTCTGGGAATGAGAGAAGAAGATGCGCACACACATGGAGTAGAGCTGCTCCTCTCAAAGGATGCAGCAAAGTCTCATCGAATGGGAACCAGCCTCGGAGAGAATCATCACAGCCAGGTTTACATCAAAAGGTCGGAACATCACCATTATACATTGCTATGCACCAACCAACTCTGCTGAATTTGAGGAGAAAGAGACCTTCTACCAACATCTACAAACAGTCATCCAAAAACTACCGAAGAGGGATATCCAAGTTGTTATGGGGGATATGAATGCCAAGATTGGAAAGGATAATGACAATTGGAAAGGCACAATGGGGAAAGAAGGTATGGGACAGATGAACGAGAACGGTCTCCTGTTTGCAGATTTCTGTACTCTCAATGAACTGATAATCGGAGGAACCATCTTTCAACACAAGCCTACACACAAGGCCACATGGATATCCCCGGATTTACAGACGGAAAACCAAATTGACCACATAACAATCACCAAGAAATGGAGGAGAGTGCTTCTAGATGTCAGAGTGAAAAGAGGAGCTGACATTAACTCCGACCACCACCTCCTTGTGGGTGAATTTAGGATGAAGCTAGCAGCAAAGAAGAAGACGGATAACAAGGTACAAAGAAGGTTTGAGATAAGAAAACTTCAAAATACTAAAATACGACAGGAAATGGGAATCACACTACGGAACAGGTTCCAAGCAAGAGAAAAAACATTGATGAAAAGTGGACAAGATGCAAGAATGCAATTATAGACACCTGTGAACAACTCCTAGGCTGCTGGGAAGCTAGGAGGAAGGACTGGATTACACACGACACCTGGGAAACTATTGAGGCAAGGAGGGAGACTAAAATGAAACTCAACAAGGAAGCAGATGACACAAGGAAAATACAAAGCAAGAATACCAGGAAAGAAACAAAACAGTTAAAAAGAAGACAAAGAGGGACAAGAAAACATATGTCGAAAAACTAGCAAACGAGGCTGAGATCGCAGCTAGGCAAAACAACTCCATAGAGTTATACAAGATCACCAGACAGCTAGCAGGAAAGAACAAGAGCACTAGTCGCCACATCAGGGACAAACAGGGAAACCTTCTCACTAAGGAATCTCTACAGTTACAACGCTGGAAAGAATATTTCCAAGATATCTTGAATAGGTCTCCACCAAATTCAATCTCAGACATTGAGGAAACAAATGAAGACCTTAACATTAATTGTTGTAGGATATCCAAAGAAGAGACCAAGAGAGCCATCAAAAAGCTGAAGCTAGGCAAAGCACCTGGAATTGACAATATACCATCTGATGTCTTAAAAGCTGATATTGGGGCCTCCACAGACGTTTTATACAACGAGCTAAATGAGATATGGGATAAAGAGGAAATACCAACTGAGTGGAAGACAGGTATGCTAGTTACAATCCCCAAGAAAGGCAACCTCAGTGAATGTAAGAACTGGAGAGGGATCATGCTATCAGTGCCCAGTAAAATTATCTGCCGTATCATCCTGGAAAGGATACAAGAAACAGTTGACAAGAAGTTAAGAAAGGAACAAGCTGACTTTAGAAAGGATAAATCCTGCACAGATCATATTGCTACACTCAGGATTATCGTTGAACAATGCTTTGAATGGCAGAGCTCCCTTTACATAAACTTTGTGGACTTCGAAAAAGCATTCGATAGTATAGATAGGACAGCTCTATGGAAGCTCCTGTAACCCTAATAAAGAACATGTACGAAGGTTTCACTGGTCGTGTCATCTTTAATGGACAAATTTCAGAACTGGAGTACGACAGGGCTACTTGCTATCTCCATTGCTCTTTCTGATAGCCATAGACTGGACAATGAAAAGATCCACAGAACACCATCGTACTGGGATCCAGTGGAACTTGTTCTCACAACTAGAAGACCTGGATTTTACAGATGATCTAGCACTACTCTCAGAAACCCATAAACACATGCAATAAAAAACAGAAAGGCTTCAAGAAAAAAGCAGCCAACTGGGTCTTAAGATCAATGTGGGAAAGACAAAGGTGATGAAAGTCAACAGCAGATCCTCCGAACCCATCTCACTAGAAAGTGGTATTGTTGAGGAAGTACAAGACTTCATCTACCTCGGGTGCAACATCAGTACAAATGGTGGAACTGACAAAGATGTGGAGTTACGCATCAATAAAGCTCGCCATGCCTTCAGAACCCTACGTCCTGTATGGCTCTCTTCCCAACTATCCACAAACACTAAGATCCGCATTTTCAACACCAAAGTTAAACCAGTTCTTCTCTATGGCTGTGAAACGTGGAAAACTACTCAGTCTCTCAACAACAAACTCCAAGTCTTCATCAACAATCGCCTCCGATACATCCTTAACGTATGGTGGCCTAACAAAATATCAAATAAAGAGCTCTGGAATAAAACCAAACATGAAGAAATAAGCACTACAATCAAGAGGAGAAAATGGATCTGGATTGGCCACACACGCAAAAGATCCAACAAATACAACCAAACAAGCACTGGACTATAACCCACAAGGAAAGAGAAGACAAGGAAGACCAAAAATCAACTGGAGACGCTCCACACTACAATATCTTGATAAAGTGGGGTTCACCTGGCAAGAGGCCAAAGCTCTAGCCCAGAAGAGAGTGAGGTGGAGAAACATGGTTGACGCCCTATGCTCCTGAAGGGGCCAAGAGGATTAAGTAAGTAAGTAACAAATGCACTTATGTCAGATCGTATGATTTTTTTAAAACGTCCTATATCCAAACTTACTATGCCCTACATTCGTGTGTAACACACCAGGAAGTCTAACTGAGGCATGACCCCTATAAACATTGTTGTCAAGCAATGCCACCAGTTGTGATGTCGACCACTTCTGTTCACAACTAGGTCTTGGTAGGGCGAACCTTCCGATCGAATGTCAGAATGTGCTTCGCGTTGACCCACTTGCTCAGCAGCTGGCTCATCGACGTCAACGACACCCATTTCCCTTGCTGCTGCGTGGCTACTTCACAATTTATGCGCAGCGTTCAATAATTGCTGGTAATTTAATTCTCACGCGTCGGGACTAGCGATTTGGGAGGTTGCCATTGGTTGAGCGAGCGAGGAAGCCTTATTTTATGTCCTTGTGATTGTGGGTCTTGAGTGCGGGGTGTGTGTGTAGATTGGGAATAGACCACTCGAGGTGGGCTGGATGTCTTAACACTGAAGTGGAAAACATCAGTACAAATATTGTAGTGTGGAAGCACGTGCGTACGTGTGTACGACTATCTACGCGCATGTACGTGCGTACGTGTGTACGACTATCTACGCGCACGTACGTAGTTCTTGGGAACAATCCGAACAACCTTTTCGTCAAGAGATCGATATTCTAGGTTTTGTATTTGCACAGGATGAGCATAGAGTTGACAACGATGAGAACTTAACCAAGATCAAAATTAGCTGAATCGCTATCGCAAACCCGATCGCTAACCCTTCCAATCTTGCAATAGCGATCCGTTACCGCCTTGTAGATGCGGTATTAGGCGTGCGGACATGTCCCAACTTCCCATTCGTATGTCCGGAAAATATTTCTGAAGCTGGTTATAAAGCGTGTATTAACCCTCACATAACTGGTAGAACCTAATCATGAGCCAACAAAGACACATCAGATGCTGAATCAGGACTGACGGGATACGTAATGTTTAGGAGAGATCGAATAGGAAGAATGGGAGAGTGAGTAATTTTATATATTAAAGAATCTATTCCTTACAAAATAAAATTAGAAAGGGAAGCAGATTGCGATGAAGCTGTTTGGTGCAATATAGTTACAGGAAATCCAACATTAACTATTGGATTAGTTTACCGAACATAAACGAAGACGATAACACAAAAATACAAAACGCTATAAAGGAAATGAATAAAGGGGAATGTATCACAATGGAAAATTTTAACCATGGACACACAATGGAAATCTTTAGAGAGTACAGGGGTGAGGAGTCTGAGGACCAACAGTTTCTAGTTTTAGTTCAGGGTAACTTCCTTACTCAACACGTGCTAGGGGAAGATAATGTATTATATATATAGTTTGTCTTCACAAAATGAATTAGTGGACAATGTCAAAATACATTCACTATTGGATAACAGTGATCATAATCAAATATATTCTGACATCAAAGTAAAATCAGAAAATAAAAAGCATGCAGGAGAAACTTCCACAAAGGTAAATATATAGATATGAGAAAATATTTAACAAAGCTAGATTGGAATAACATGGTGAGGAATAAGACAGCAACTGAATGTTGGAACATTCTAAAATATGAATGATGGAAAACCTAAATGGTTACTTCAGTTCAGTGTTTACCAGAGAGGATATTAGTTCATTACCAGTTCCAGATGCTAAATTTCAGGAGGCTAAATTGGACTGTTTAGGGCAGTTAATTGTAACTCCAGAAATGGTAGCTAAAAAAAAGCAATGGAGGATAATAAATCACCGGGAGTGGATGGAATTCCTCCAAAACTACTAATAGAAACAGTAGATCAAGTTAGTATACCAGTCGCAAGAGTGTTCAACTTGTCATTAAAAGAGGGAGTGGTTCCTTTTGAATGGAAAGAAGCAAACACCGTACCATTATTTAAAAAAGGTTCAAGAATTAAGTCAGAGAATTACAGACCAATGAGTTTAACATCAGTGATATGTAAATTATTAGAAAGGTTAATTAAAGACCATATGGTGGACTTCCTTGTTAGGCATAAATTATTAAATCATCATGCATAACAAATATATTACCTTCTTTGGAAGAAATCGGAGGGATCACCAATAGATATTATCTACCTAGATTTTCAGAAAGTTTTTGACAAAGTGCCACATCAAAGATTACTACTTAAATTAAAAGTACACGGTATCGTTGATGGCATAATCGACTGGATAGATGGCTGATTGACAGAAGACAGCATGTTGTATTAGATGGGGAGTTTTCAAACTGGAAATCAGTTTTGAGTGGGGTACCACAAGGATTAAGTATTAGGACCTTTATTATTCTTAATATATATCAATGACTTGGATGATAATATAATAATCAATGTACTTAAATGTGTGGAAGACACAAAAGTGCTTAGAGTGGAGACCGTATCGTAAGAAGGATATATAATATATATATATATATATATAAACGAATCAAAAGGAGAGCAACTAAAATTATCCCAGAACTGAGAGACCTTAGTTATGAAGAATGCCTAAAACAATGTGGTTTAACAACCCTACAGACAAGGAGGTTAAGAGGAGATCAAATTGAAGTTTTTAAGATATTAAATGGGTACAAAAATATTGACAGAAATACTTTTTTTCACTCAAGAAAGATAGTAGAACTAGAGGATAAGAAGTAACATATTAGTAAAGGATCAGTGTAGATTGGATATAAGCAAGGAAGTACTCGTTCTCACAGTGGACAATAAATGAATGGAACAAATTATCTACAGATTGTGTAACTGCTAGCAGCGTGAATATGTTTAAAAACAAGGTTGACACATATCTCAGGAGGGCAACATAAATGAAAATGTTGGACTCTCGATAAGCCAATGCCTTGTCCACTTGTAGGGTTCAGCCTACAGTTACATTTCCCATTGGTGGCCATGTTAACATTTTGCAAAATTATAAGAAAACGTGACCATCAAAAATTCTAAAAGTTTTCACCAGCTGCTGTCATCACTGACATGCTGGTCGAGTTTTGTCAAAAAAATTTCTTGTAATATGCCTTATGTGCGATACCCCTCAATGTTTACCAATATTGGCATGAATTACTACGCACACTAGGCAAAGTCAATCGCCCTACAATTTTTTTCTATCTGGCTGTTGCTGTAGTAGGGCGAAGATCGGCTAAAACATAAGTATTTTCATGAAACGTGAAACCTTACAAAAATGCCATAAACAGAGCAATAAACACGTCTTTCTTACATGTATATCACTAAAGTTACCTGACAATAACCATGTAAAAGTGTGAAATTATTACCTTTTTGTCAGAACGCATGTGCTTGTCAACATTTGTATATAACCGGATGGTGTTGTGAGCGAGACTACCAAACGGGATTCTCGTAGATCTATATAAGGTCACGCTAAGAATTGCTGTCTGCTGGTCATAGAGTTACATCATTAATCATCTCCCTATAAACTACTAACTCACTAACGGGTGTTTTATTTATGTCTGTGCTGCTGGCCCACTCTGGCCTCATTCTACACGAAATCGTGTTTGATCATGTGACCCAAAGGCAACATCACGTGCACAGTGTGGCGGCTATTTATGAAATCGTGGGGCGGATGATTCTGCCTAGACACACACGTGTCGAATTGCCAAAAAAAATCACAAATATCCTTCCGCCTATTAAAATCATCTAAAAATCCACCATTTCACTCTCAACAGCTTCCGCCAGCAAACCTGGTAATGTCCGTGCACAAATGCACTTATGTCAGATCGTATGAATTTTTTAAAACGTCCTATATCCAAACTTACTATGCCCTACATTCGTCTAACTGAGGCATGACCCCTGTATACATTACGGCGACAAATCCTATTAGTCGTGCCCTCTAACGGATACAGTAAAAACATGCATTTTCGTCCATGCTGGAATCGGCAAAGCGAGACTATCATGAACTAAAAAGTGAAATAACAATTTTATCACCACAGCAATTTGTTGCTCTCCGTGTTATTGTACTGGATGGACCGTTTTTGTATTGATAGCACGTGGCGCTAGGCAATGTCGTAAGAATTTAGTGTCGTGGCAGTAGGTGTGCTGAGACTGAGTGGCAGTGTTACGAGTGTAGCGGGAAAGCAGATATTTTAAATAATCGTTATTTAGGATTTATAACTTCAAATTCTTGAAATGCGTTGCCCCAGGGCCCAGTCTGAAAACACTGCAAACTGTAGTGTGACTCTGAAAATTGCAACCAAATTTCACGATGAACTGCTATTCGTCATTCAGTTCAGGGCTATATAGTATATTGTCGCTCACTTTGTGGTGGCGCAAAATATTTTTTTCATAATGATAATTGTGTATTAAGAATAAGATAAGTAACAACAGCTCACCGGTCCATCCCTAACTTCTATGACTATGTAGTTAGTCCTGGTGGTTCTTGGGCATAAAGATACGTCGAGAGTAAGCGGGAACTTGAGCTGACTAGCGTTAGTCCCGATCCATGCATACCGCCCCAGCCCAGGTTATTAGCGACACGAACGAGATTAGCTGTGCACGGTCGGTGGCATAGCCATAGAGAAAAACTGCGGTTTGTGTGTTGGTTTGTGTTCTGGTGGTCTCTGCTCACCACTGGCGTTTTGTGGATGACGGCACACGAACTGTTCTCCTTCAAGGTAACGCAGTCAACTTCAAGTGGAACTCTTAAGTCTGTATGCAAACATTCTACTTTATAGGGGCCACAAAGTGGTTATTTGCACAACAGTGGTGTACCGAACAGCAAAGCCAATGTAATTGGCTGGAAGTGCCACAGCTCTTGTGCTGTTAAATTGTGAGTCTAAATTCACATAATGCTAACCTCAACCAACCAGAAAAGTTAGTGCATACGACCATCAACCAGTAATAAATAATAAACTATGCTATCTAAAATGCATTAAATTACTTAGTGGCCATGTCACATGCAGTGATTTAGAGCAATGCTAAATTATCATGAAGGTATGATGCAAGATGTGCCCTAAATTAATGAGAGCCTGGCATGATTTCATCGACTACCATGCCTCTACATCAAATTGTCTACACCCGTAGCATCTGTAACACTCAAAGTCTGTCTTTTGAGATAGACAGATGCCAGTGATGGCGGATGCCAGTGACATGATTTCAATAGGTGTGAGAATCGCCATCCCGATGGACAACTGGGTAACGTATGGTGTATATCGAACACCATGCTAAGGCTGAGCTGCCAAGTTGTGTCGCGAAACATGCATGCATGATGAGATCATAGGCGGGTCGAGACTCTGAAATGTCAACAAGGGGTATCTAGTTTCCTAACAGGACACCATGTGACAGCCCTTCTAGTAATAAAATTTCCACCGAGGGCAGCACTTTAATATACACTGGAAAGCATTTATAAAATAGACTATTTAATTTTCGTATGCTGTAGTGGTTTAATTTATTTAAATATGGAATATGTATAATTTCACTTAAATAGTTTGGTTTTTAAATGTGTTCACTGACAAGGAAACATGAATTTATAACGTGTAGTACCTGTTATTATTACTAGTAAGTAGTATATTCAAAGACTTCAATGATACGACAGAGTAGTTTACAGCTTTACCTATAAAAAGTGCAAATATCAGATACAGATGACTTTATGCAGCTAAACCAATGAGGTGCAGGTCTAGCACCTGTAACACTTGCCAACCAAACCCATATACCATGATCACTCTTTGGCAGGGAAACCTTGTCAAACAGCATGCATTACATCACCGACGATAAGAATAACCTCAGGGATCCCCTGGGTGTTCTGCACTATCAACACGTGCATGGAAATAATGTCTATATGAACACGTGCATGGAAATTAGTGTAGACTATATATTTATATTATTATTTACTGAAATGGCCAATATGCGTGATATTTACCAGTATGCGTGAGACTTGGTAGCACTGCCAAGGGAAAAAATCCAGTTAAAAAAACTGAATAAAAGATAAGTTTACATAAATAAGGATATGTTGTGTCTTACATAGTTGGCTAGTGGGAAGTATAGGTGAACTTAAGTTTCTTGTCCCTATCCCAAATATGTGAATATGTATGATTGTGATTACCAGATATTGACTGCTTTTAAGGGGTTTAAACCATCCAGAAGGCAAACAAAATACGTTAGAAAGGTTGATGCCCATCCCATCCAAAACAGGTTTTGGACATCCGAAACTCAACATTGCTCAAGGACAAAGAGAACAATGTCCACTTTAATATTATGTCATGTGCCGTTACAAATGTGGGCTATTTACCATCCTAGCCAGGTTATTGGTAGTATTACAGTACCCGTGGCAGATTGTGTAGATGTACGCTGAATTGTTTGTACTTCGTCCCACATGCTGTCTTGGTCGTCATGTTTCTGTGAACCAGACGCACACACGCTCAAACTTAAAGACTGTTCCCACGACTGATCTGCAGCCAATTAATTTAAGTTCTCATATGTATGCCTAAGTTAATCATGTTGTTAGTTTGTGTCTAGTAGCATATTTTGCCATGAGTAAATTCTTGGCAGTTCCTATACAGTACAATTTGATATTTTGAATGGCAAGCAAATAATTGCAGTATCACACTATTTCTCTCTGCAGCAGTGCTAAGTTGATATTATTTGTGTTATGTTGCAGTCTGCAGACATGCCAACAGGTGGCGGCAGAAAGCGGAGCACCACCCTGGCACCACTGAAAACAATTTCCACCACCACTACCACCAGGACTCCACTGACATCAACCATCAAAAGCAATGTGCATCTCCATACAGGCACACATGTACCCATGGCAATTGATAAAAAACTACTGGATGAGATAACCATTGTCACTGCTTACATGAACATTGGAACATTCCAAAAGGGCGAAGGCAACACACATTTCACCCCAGGGCTTTACCACAGGTGGATGCACATATTCAGCCGGATCCAGAACCCTGTTATTGCATATCTTGAACGCAGTGAAGACATCGAATACTTCAAGAAGCTAAGGAACGATCTTCCCAAAAACCTCACGATGATCGTGAAGGTATCGCGAGATCATCTTTGGGCGTTCGGACTGCGAGAACGGATTGCCAAAATCTATGCGCAGCCAAACTATCCGAAACACCACCCAAACACAGTGATCCCAGACTACTCTTGCGTGATGCACGCCAAGTATGAGTTCATGCAGAATACGACCAGGTCAAACCCATTCAAAACACGTTACTTTGCTTGGCTTGATATCGGCCTATTCCGAGACATAGCTGCAAAAGGCGAACAGATAAAGCTGCATCTGCCAGCGAGTTTTGACCACACTAGAGTGGCATACACAGAGGTATTCCACCGCAATGTGAATGAGTCGGCAGGAGACATATTTCGTCAAAACTTGGTTTGGCTCTGCGGGTGCTATTTTATCGCAGAGAGATCAGTGATGCAACGTTGGTCTGCGGAATATATGCAAGCAACGGAGCTGTTTCTCAGTCACAACTTGATGAACACAGATCAGCAGGTCTTGTATGCTATGTTCAATAACCGAAACACAACTGACATTATACAGACATACAAAGGAACTGGAAAATATAATGCATGGTTCCATCTAGGCTTTTTGTGCACCGAACAGAATGTGAAGAAAACATAAGGAGGAACTACGACAACGTAGATCCACTAATTTACCGACATTTCCAGTCAGCCTACCAGAGTATTGCCGCAGTGACTGAACTAATGGGGTTGTCCGTGTGAGAGATAGTAATGGCTTAAGATGTACAACACGGTGTTGTTGCAGTCAAGTAACAATAGAAATGAAGCTGTGGTAATATATCACAATGAAGCTGTGGTAATATATCATAATGATGCTGTGAGCCAACATCTATACAAGGTCGTCAATTACTTCATTGGTTGACACATAGTGTCACAATAACATGGCTACAGTTTCAATATAAGTAGTACTGAAAGCTTTGTATTAGTGATGTCATTTTTATGCACATATCATCATTGACACAAACATTTTTTTTTTTTAATGCACTGCGACACATTACAAATAGTTTCTCTCCAAACCAAATTACCACCTGCATTCATGATATTTCCAATTGAGCTGAAGAGAAAAAACATAAGAAGTGTACATTGAAAAATCAGGAGAACTCGTACAACCAAATTGTAATTATGGACTTGGTAGGAGATTAGAGAATGGACTTGGTAGGAGACTAAAAAATGGCAGAACAGATTTGTGATGTAAATATTACTGGTGGGCAGTGGTTGGTGGCGTGGGTGAACCCACGATGACAACTCAGTACTTGGGTATTAGAATCACAGACACAAGTAATGAATAGCTAGTGTGCTCACAGTGACTGGTCAAAGTGGGCCACAAGTTGCAGTTTTTACTAGTTTGTAAAATTGGTTTGTTGAGAGTGGTAATTGTCCTGAAATGGCCCTAATGAATTCATTGTCATACCCTGAAATGGCCCTAATGCATTCAATGAAATATCATGTCTTGCTTAAAGGATGATCTTAAAAACAGTGGTATCAGGCTTGTACACAGTCGACTGGTTTACTGTTTTTGTTCAACACAACTGTCGCCGACAGTCAAGTCATCATTATACGCAAAAACCACGACTATGACCCCGATTTTATCTTTTAAAATGTGGAATCAAGTTTCCCAGCAGCCAATGATCGAGGCCATTGGAGGATGGCTCTCTCTCAGCTGGCAATAGACTTCTACTAACCAGCCAACTGAATGAATAGCATTGTTCTGTAAAAAAAATGACATCACTGTCTCCCAGCTGTCTGTGCAAAAAACTTCTAACCAACCAACTGAATAGCGTTGTTCTGTATAAACTTTTTATAGAATAATGCTTTTCAGTTGGCTGGTTAGTAGAAGACTATTGCACAAACAGCTCAGAGAAAGCCATCCTCCAATGGCCTCGATCATCGGCTGCTGGGAGATATTTTTCTGAGAAAATGTTCTAAGATATCTGAGCTATTGGGGTCTATTGCCACACACTTTCATACTGTTTTGTGAACTTGTCATGTTCTGTAGTGCACATACAGTTTGCAGAATTTTGACTAGGCCCAGATTTTCTTAATGTTTTAAAATAATAAATTAATGCCAAAAAATACAAAAATAATAAACTATTACTTTGTGACAAATGTGGCACTATATTTTACAATTCTTAAACAGTAGTATATCTTCCACTGGATGACTGACAGCAAATTAAAGTTAAATGCAGATAAAACAGAGTTTTTTATTATTGATACACAAAAGCAGGGTGGTAAATTTGATTTTTTTCCCCCCCAATACCTACGCTGAGCCAGAATGTCACACCGGTTGTCTCCGCATGGAATTTAGGAGTCACTCACCTTTGATAATAATTAAAATTTTAGACAGCATATTCACAAACTTGTCGTTGCTGCTTTTATCACATTCGTGACCTTCGTCGATATATGTCCTTTGCTAATGCCAAAACTACTGCAACTGCACTTGTTAGCAGCAGACTTGACTATTGCTATTCCCTTTATCACAATACTGCTTTCAAGGACATCTTGAAACTTCAACGTGTATAAAATTGTTTGGCAAGGGTAGTTACCCAGTCATTATTTTTAAGATCTGCACAATTACCTATCAAGCACTTTCATCCAAGCAATCAGCATATTTACATTCACTGCTCACTCCTGCAAGACAGCCTAGACAACTTCGAACATCTAATTCCAATCTACTTTTTGTTCCCAGTGTTAAGACAAATGTTGGAACTAGAGCTTTTCTAGTTGCTGTACCGACTCTGTGGAACTTACTCCCTGTTAGTGTTAAGTCTGTAGGAAATGTAACAACGTGCCATAAACTAAAAACCCACCTATTTAAACTTGCTTATCCTCCATAGCTCTCCAGCGTACCAATCCAACTGTTTACAACTGGAACTGCTTATCGATTAGGAACTGCTCAACCCCTTTTGTTTTGGTATGCTGCCGAGCTTGGGTTTCCAGAGGATTTTAGCGCTATAAAAGTATTTTTTATATTATTATTATAAATTAACATATTAATCAATTATTTAAAATCAATTTATATCATACGCAACAGAAATAACTAATAATATAATATACAGGTGTATATCTCCCCAATTTGTTATTCATTTCATAATATCTTGTTTCCACACTTCAAATGATAAATCAGATATCCTAAGATCTCTTTGTAAAATAGTACCATTTGACACTCTTAAGCATTTATATAATGCAACAGTTCAATCCCACTTCGATTACGGAGATGTAGTCTATGATTCAGCCTCAATAACAAGCAAAACCAGACTCCAGAAACTACAATCTAGAGCTGTTAGACTCATATCTGGGTCTAGTCCTCGACAAAACAGAAACGCCATGTTCAAAGAGCTAGGCTGGCTATCATTACAACAAAGAAGGCATTTTCATAAATGTGTTTTTATGTATGAATGGTCTAGCACCATAATATGTGTGTGATATGTTTACATCAAATAGTCACTCCTATAATACCAGAAATGCCTCACAGCCAAAACCACCTAAAGCCAGAACTGCCTACTATCAACGCAGTTTCAGTGTGTCCAGTTTGAAGTTATGGAATAGCTTACAACAGGACATTCAAAACAGACAGCCTGTTGCAAGCTTCAAGAAGTCATTACACAAATATTTGAGTGTTACACCACCATTTTAAATAGTCTCTGTTTTTATTCTATTGTTTATTTTATGTATATATAATGATTATATTTTTATTTATTATTATTATTTATTCATTTATTTTTTAATCCTATGTACAAATGTAAATATCTGTTGTATGATTGATATGTAAATGATGCGTAAATGGCTCAGCCATCAAAAATAGTGTACAACTTTCTGCGACAGTTGCGTTGCGCAAAAACAGTAAACCAGTCGCCAGTTTACGCCTGCATCACAGCACTGTTTTAAGATCATCCCTTAAGCAAGGGATGATATATACTCGTGGCCCACTTTGACCAGTCACTGTGAGCACACTAGCTATTCATTACTTGTGTCTGTGATTCTAATACTCAAGAACTGAGTTGTCATCGTGGGTTCACCCACGCCACGGACCTCTGCCCACTGGCCACCAGTAATATATACATCACAAATCTGTTCTGCCATTCTCTAGTCTCCTACCAAGTCCATTCTCTAGTCTCCTACCAAGTCCATTCTCTTGTCTCCTACCAAGTCCATTCTCTAGTCTCCTACCAAGTCCATTCTCTTGTCTCCTACCAAGTCAATAATTACAATTTGATTGTATGAGTTCTTCCGATTTTTCAATGTCCTTTTCTTACATTTCGTTCTCCTCACCTCATTTGAAAGTATCATGAATGCAGGTGGTAATTTGGTTTGGAGAGGAACTATTTGTAATGTGTCACAGTGCATCTTAAAACAAAAACAATGTTTGTGTCAATGATGATATGCGCATAGAAATTATATCACTAATCCAAAGCTTGTCAGTACTGCATATGTTGAAACTGTAGCCATGTAATTGTGACACTGTGTGTTGACCAATGAAGTAATTGACAACCTTGTGTAGGTGTTGGCTCACAGCGTCATTGTGATATATTACCACAGCGTCATTGTGATATATTACCACAGCGTCATTGTGATATATTACCACAGCGTCATTGTGATATATTACCACAGCGTCATTGTGATATATTACCACAGTGTCATTGTGATATATTACCACAGCGTCATTGTGATATATTACCACGGTGTCATTGTGATATATTACCACGGCGTCATTGTGATATATTACCACAGCGTCATTTTGATATATTACCACAGCGTCACTGTGATATATTACCACAGTGTCATTGTGATATATTACCACAGCGTCATTGTGATATATTACCACAGCGTCATTGTGATATATTACCAGTGTCATTGTGATATATTACCACAGCTTCATTGTGATATATTACCACAGTGTCATTGTGATATATTACCACAGCGTCATTGTGATATATTACCGCAGCTTCACTGTGATATATTACCACAGCTTCATTGTGATATATTACCACAGCGTCATTGTGATATATTACCACAGCTTCATTGTGATATATTACCACAGCGTCATTGTGATATATTACCACAGCTTCATTGTGATATATTACCACAGCGTCACTGTGATATATTACCACAGCTTCACTGTGATATATTACCACAGCGTCACTGTGATATATTACCACAGCGTCATTGTGATATATTACCACAGCGTCATTGTGATATATTACCACAGCACCATTGTGATATATTACCACAGCTTCATTGTGATATATTACCACAGCGTCACTGTGATATATTACTACAGCATCATTGTGATATATTACCACAGCTTCATTGTGATATATTACCACAGCGTCACTGTGATATATTACCACAGCATCATTGTGATATATTACCACAGCTTCATTGTGATATATTACCACAGCGTCATTGTGATATATTACCACAGCTTCATTGTGATATATTACCACAGCGTCATTGTGATATATTACCACAGCTTCATTTCTATTGTTCCCTGGCTGCAACAACACCGTATTGTACATCTTAAGCCATTACTATCTCTCACACTGACAGCCCCATTAGTCCAGTCAACAACGGCAATACTCTGGTTGGCTGACTCTAAATGTCGGTAAATTAGTGGATCTACGTTGTCATAGCAACCACTACTGCCAGAGTTCTTCCCATTGTAGTTGGTCCTTTCCTGCTATAAGTTCCATCATATATCTATCTATATTGAAATTTGTTATACAACAACAACAACAGAAGGTCTAGACAACTACGGGACAGAAGGATGAATAACCCGAGGGAAGAGACTGGGATGCAGTTCAGCTTAATGGGAAGAATAGTAAAAAGCTGAATATGGTGCACAGGACACTTGGTGTGGATGGAGGAGGGCCAGGTCACTTGGTGTGGATGGAGGAGGGCCAGGTCACTTGGTGTGGATGGAGGGCCAGGTCACTTAGTGCAGATGGAGGAGGGCCAGGTCACTTGGTGCAGATGGAGAAAGGCCAGGTCACTTGGGGCTGTTGGAGGAGGGCCAGGTCGATGAAACAGCAATGCTGCAGGAAAAGGGGAAGACCACAATTAAGATGGGAACACTGTGTTAAGAGATGGAAAAAGGCGGACCAGGATGAAAAATGGGGGAAAAGGCTGGGAGCAATGGAAGAGCCAAAGTGTTGCAGTAGTACAAGCACTAGTCTGTGAGGAAGAACAACATAGTCTTATTTCTTCTGGTCACAAAATGAAACAGCTGCAAAATGATTGAACCTTACTGGCCATGTAGAAATAAAAATATCAAGCCTAACAATTTTCCAACCTGGTGAATCTTTTCATGAAATCCTTTCACGCCTTGTAATAATACCACGAAGATTTGATGTATATCTACACGGCATGCAATAAATGACTATTAACATGTCCGAATATATCAAAACGCCATCCATCTGGAAGCTTCCTGCCACTGTGCCTCACCAGAAGACTCCTGCTCTAAGATGAATCACACATCCATTTTCTCATTAACTTCATTTATGTATATTCCAACTCTGTTGTCCGTGTGTGTAGAACAAAATTGCTTCAGTGTTGCCAAAAATAAGTAATTGATGCATCCAAAATCAAATCAAGGATTTCAATAAAACTACGTAATGGTTTTCCGATATCAAGTAATTATGGTAATCCTTCTGATTTTTTGGTCGCTTTTAATTACAAATGCCTTATTATCACCTTTGATGGATACATTGAATTTTTCCATAGTCAACCAATGAAATGCTTTGCTAGAATATTCCTTGAGACATTGACTTCGGGTCATGTAACAATTGGAGCTGATTCAAACTCATGAGATATTTAACTTACTAAAGCATTTTTTCACATGCCTGACACTGTCAACACATACATCAGACTGCAACTTTTGAACAAATAGCTATGAACATTGTGTATAATAAATGCTGCTACGTCAACCGGTTATGTAAAAGAAAGAATTATTTTGTATTGCCCTTAGCATGCACAAATGGCTATGAAGTAACGCTATGAGCAAAACTGTATATTTATACATGCTGCTATGGTAAGTTTATTTATGATGTTGGTGTTACTGTTGAAATATTAACACATGCCAACAATATGTATTTCACACCCACCGACTCCTGGCACGGATACATGTTTAAAACTCCATCCTCAACTGATTTAGCCTATCGCGAATCTCGTTCGTTGATGTCTAAATATATAGTGTGAATAGTTTAAGTAATATCCGCAGTCATTTTAATAAAAAAGTGGTTTGGTAAGACTCAAAATACAAAATAGTGGACATCCAAAATGGTAAACACTTTATGGGGTCAAGACTGATCACGGGTGTGACGTCCATCTTCTCACCGAACACATGACAAAGTTACGAAATTTAACCAAGGGCGAAATTTGTGTGTTTTCAGCGTTTCTATTTTCACTTCAATAATTGCTGGATCAAGCATTAAATAATTTAATAGTCTGTCTGATGATTTCACAAAAAAATACACACAAAAGTTGCACAAACGAGCTAGCATGTCATAGTTGATACTAGGTAGGTTTGAATTTTTGCAAAATTAAAATGTATTGCCTACTGATAAATGATCAAACTGAATGAACTGAGGTACTGTAAAAATGGCACAAGTGACCGATGATTGAGTGCTTGGACCTTACACCGTCTCATAAGAGACCATTTGTACACACAGTCCTGAAATCACAGCCAGTAAACATTAATCCTGAGATAACAACATACAACATTTGCTAAAACGTGAGAACCAAGATAAACTATTGGGACAGACGTAAGGTAAACATGGTCAACCATACCGCTACATGTGTTGGTTCCAGTCGTTCAGCATCCACCCTCAAAACAACACCTTTATCCATGGTTGAGATTCAACTACCACCAGTGAAGTCCAACCTGTACTGTATACATATAACATCTCTTCGTTTCAACGCTATGGAAATTCAGGGGCAAACAATCCTGAGTGGCATAGGTAAATATATTATACACTTGATCTGAACACATGTAAACTAACACACCATGCATTAAACAAAAGAGAACGGAGCGATCACAATCAACTACTGTATATGCATAGAACAGGTAATTTAAGCACCAGAATTGTTTTATTTTATTTTATTGTGAATTAATTACCTGTCAGGTTTGTGGCAGCACATAACTGTATCTAGGTCTATGTTCCAATGCTGTGTAAAGGGTCTTTAGAAGTTTAGGTGGTTAACTTGAAAATCTTATGGTGGGTTTATTTGGGGCCCACGAAAGTGCCGGGTGCCTAAGGACCATGAATGTCTTAATCTGCCACTGAACATCACCAACGTCGAGGGTCAGTGCAAAAATAAAGATGTATAATCACCTAGTGGCGAAGTGTAGTACCTGTGAATGTTTGTTTGGGAAACACTGTTTCCATCAGTGTGTGTTACTTCTGATTCAATTACGGTGTTATCAATTCTGGATGTACTGGTGCATTCGAGACACTTGGTATGTGTTGGTACGTAAAGCAATGCTGTTGCAAATGCCAGATAATATTGCCTTTTCATCGTCCCATGTAAATTGTGAGTTGTTGTGACGCACTGCGGCACAAAATAAAAATGTCCTTGATATTATCATATTTTGAAGTTAATTTCCATACCCTTGTCCATAAAAAAGTTTTTGGGGGTCCTAAGACCAGAATTGTTTTGTTTTATTTTAGTCTGACTATTAATTACATGTCAGGTTTGTGGCAGCACATAACTATATTTAGTTCTATGTTCCAATGCTGTGTAAAGGGTCTTTAGAAGTTTAAGCCATTACTATCTCCCACACGGACAACCCCATTATTTCAGTCAAAACGGCAATACTCTGGTAGGCTGACTGGAAATGTTGGTAAATTAGTGGATCTACGTTGTCACAGCAACCACTACTGCCAAATTTCATCCCATTGTAGTTGGTTCTTTCCTGCTATAATTTCTATTATATATATATATATATATCTATATTGGGAATATTTGACACAACAGCAACTGTAAGTTTATAACAACAGCAATTGGGTCTGGAGAATTATGGGACAGAAGGAGGAGGAATAACCAGAGTGAAGAGATTGGGATGCAGTTCAACTTAATGGGAAGAACAGTAAGAAACTGAATGTGGTGGGCAGGTCACTAGGTGCGGATGGGGGAGGGCCAGGTCACTTGGTGTGGATGGAGGAGGGTCAGGTCACTTGGTGCGGATGGAGGAGGGCCAGGTCACTTGGTGCGGATGGATGAGGGCCAGGTCACTTGGTGTGGATGGAGGAGGGCCAGGTCACTTGGTGTGGATGGAGGAGGGCCAGGTCACTCGGTGTGGGTGGAGGAGGGCCAGGTCACTTGGTGCAGATGGAGGAGGGCAAGGTCACTTGGTGCGGATGGAGGAGGGCCAAGTCACTTGGTGCAGATGGAGGAGGGCAAGGTCACTTGGTGCGGATGGATGAGGGCCAGTTCACTTGGTGCAGATGGATGAGGGCCAGGTCACTTGGTGCAGATGGAAGAGGGCCAGGTCACTTGGTGCGGATGGATGAGGGCCAGGTTAATTGGTGCGGATGGAGGAGGGCAAGGCCACTTGGTGCGGATGGATGAGGGCCAGGTCACTTGGTGCGGATGGATGAGGGCCAGGTTAATTGGTGCAGATGGAGGAGGGCAAGGTCACTTGGTGCGGATGGATGAGGGCCAGGTCACTTGGTGCGGATGGATGAGGGCCAGGTCACTTGGTGCGGATGGATGAGGGCCAGGTCACTTGGTGCAGATGGAGGAGGGCCAGGTCACTTGGTGCGGATGGAGGAGGGCCAGGTCACTTGGTGCGGCGGAGGAGGGCCAGGTCACTTGGTTCAGATGGAGGAGGGCCAGGTCACTTCGTGCGGATGGATGAGGGCCAGGTCACTTCGTGCGGATGGAGGAGGGCCAGGTCACTTGGTGTGGATGGAGGAGGGCCAGGTCACTTGGTGTGGATGGAGGAGGGCCAGGTCACTTAGTGTGGATGGAGGAGGGCCAGGTCACTTAGTGCGGATGGATGAGGGCCAGGTCACTTGGTTCAGATGGAGGAGGGCCAGGTCACTTGGTTCAGATGGAGGAGGGCCAGGTCACTTGGTGCAGATGGATGAGGGCCAGGTCACTTGGTGCGGATGGAGGAGGGCCAGGTAACTTGGTGCAGATGGAGGAGGGCCAGGTCATTTGGTGCGGATGGATGAGGGCCAGGTCACTTGGTGCAGATGGAGGAGGGCCAGGTCACTTGGTGCGGATGGAGGAGGGCCAGATCACTTGGTGCGGATGGAGGAGGGCCAGGTCACTTGGTGCGGATGGAGGAGGGCCAGGTCACTTGGTGCAGATGGAGGAGGGCCAGGTCACTTGGTGCGGATGGAGGAGGGCCAGGTCACTTGGTGCAGATGGAGGAGGGCCAGGTCACTTGGTGCGAATGGAGGAGGGCCAAGTCACTTGGTGCAGATGGAGGAGGGCCAGGTCACTTGGTGCAGATGGAGGAGGGCCAGGTCACTTGGTGCAGATGGAGGAGGGCCAGGTCACTTGGTGCAGATGGAGAAGGGCCAGGTCACTTGGTGCGGATGGATGAGGGCCAGGTCATTTGGTGCGGATGGATGAGGGCCAGATCACTTGGTGCGGATGGAGGAGGGCCAGGTCACTTGGTGCGGATGGAGGAGGGCCAGGTCACTTGGTGCAGATGGAGGAGGGCCAGGTCACTTGGTGTGGATGGTGGAGGGCCAGGTCACTTGATGCGGATGGAAGAGGGCCAGGTCACTTGGTGCGGATGGAGGAGGGCCAGGTCACTTGGTGCGGATGGAGGAGGGCCAGGTCACTTGGTGTGGATGGTGGAGGGCCAGGTCACTTGATGCGGATGGAAGAGGGCCAGGTCACTTGGTGCGGATGGAGGAGGGCCAGGTCACTTGGTGCGGATGGATGAGGGCCAGGTCACTTGGTGCGTATATGGAGGAGGGCCAGGTCACTTGGTGCGGATGGATGAGGGCCAGGTCACTTGGTGCAGATGGATGAGGGCCAGGTCACTTGGTGTGGATGGAGGATGGCCAGGTCACTTGGTGCAGATGGATGAGGGCCAGGTCACTTGGTGTGGATGGATGAGGGCCAGGTCACTTGGTGCGGATGGAGGAGGGCCAGGTCACTTGGTGCGGATGGATGAGGGCCATGTCACTTGGTGCGTATGGAGGAGGGCCAGGTCACTTGGTGTGGATGGAGGAGGGCCAGGGTGTGGATGGAGGAAGGCCAGGTCACTTGGTGCGGATGGAGGAGGGCCAGGTCACTTGGTGTGGATGGAGGAGGGCCAGGTCACTTGGTGCGGATGGAGGAGGGCCAGGTCACTTGGTACAGATGGAGGAGGGCCAGGTCACTTGGTGTGGATGGAGGAGGGCCAGGTCACTTGGTGTGGATGGAGGAGGGCCAGGTCACTTGGGGCAGATGGAGGAGGGCCAGGTCACTTGGTGCGGATGGAGGAGGGCCAGGTCACTTGGTGTGGATGGAGGAGGGCTAGGTCACTTGGTGTGGATGGAGGAGGGCCAGGTCACTTGGTGAAAGGAAAAGGCTGGGACCAATGGAAAAGCCAAAGCATTGTAGAAGTACAAGACTAGTCTATGAGGAAGAACAACATAGTCTTATTTCTTCCAGTCACAAAATGAAACAGCTGCAAAATGAGTGAACTTTATTGGCCATGTGCAAATAAAAATATCAAGCCTAACAATTTTCCAACCTGGTGAATCTTTTCATGAAATCCTTTCACGCCTTGTAATAATACCACAAAGATTTGATGTATATCTACACGGCATGCAATAAATGACTATTAACATGTCCGAATATATCAACACGCCATCCATCTGGAAGCTTCCTGTCACTGTGCCTCACCAGAAGACTCCTGCTCTAAGATGAATCACACATCCATTTTCTCATTAACTTCATTTATGTATATTCCAACTCTGTTGTCCGTGCGTGTAGAACAAAATTGCTTCAGTGTTGCCAAAAATAAGTAATTGAAGCATCCAAAATCAAATCAAGGATTTCAATAAAACTACGTAATGGTTTTCCGATATCAAGTAATTATGGTAATCCTTCTGATTTTTTGGTCGCTTTTAATTACAAATGCCTTATTATCACCTTTGATGGATACATTGAATTTTTCCATAGTCAACCAATGAAATGCTTTGCTAGAATATTCCTTGAGACATTGACTTCGGGTCATGTAACAATTGGAGCTGATTCAAACTCATGAGATATTTAACTTACTAAAGCATTTTATCACATGCCTGACACTGTCAACAGGAGGAAACTACAACTTAAATCCAGTTTTCCAAATGCAAATGTACCGCATACTGATAAATGATCAAACTGAATAACTGAGGCACTGTAAAATTACACAAGTGTCCGACGATTGGGTACTTCGACTTTACACCCTCTCATAACAGACCAATTTTATACACACAGTCCTGAAATCACAGCCAGTAAACATCAATCCTGAGATAACAACATATAACATTTGTGAAAACGTGAGAGCCAAGATAAACTATTGGAACAGACTTAAGGTAAACATGGTCAAAATGCTGTTACTACTTTGAAAAAAAAGTGCTACACGTGTTGGTTCCAGTCGTTCACCGTCCACCCTCAAAACAACATCTTTATCCATGGTTCCGATTCAACTACCACCAGTGAAGTCCAACCTGTACTGTATACATTTAATATCTCCTCGTTTCAATGCTATGTAAATTCAGGGGCCAAACAAGTCTCGAGTGGCATAGGCATATATATTATACACTTGATCTGAACACATGTAAACTGACACACCATTCTACACACACCATGCATTAAACAACAGAGAAGGGAGCAATCACAATCAACTACTGCACATGCATAGAACGGGTAATTTTAAGCACCAGAATTGTTTTATTTTATTTTATTCTGAATTTATTACCTGTCAGGTTTGTGGTAGCACATAACTGTATCTAGGTCTACGTTCCAATGCTGTGTAAAGGGTCTTCAGAAGTTTAGGTGGTTAATGATGACTCTTCTCTAGACCAGAGGTTCCCAAACTGGAGGCTGCCGTGTATATCCAGGGGGTTATCAGTAAACATGCACAAATATTTTAGAATGGCTGATTACATATCTTAGCAAGAAAGTGACATTTCTTGGGACAGTAAGCAAATCCTGGACAAAATCTGACAGTCCAAAGTCAAACAGACAAAATCCCACGATATGAAAAGTGGAAAAAAATCCACAACTGTTTTTAACATTGTCTCTTTTTCAGGTTCTCTCAGTAAGAGAGGAGAGGAAAATAAAATTATTTAAATCAATCATTTAAGCAAATAAGAAAGTGATTTTTATCAATGATTAATTTGGTTTTTAATCAGATAATTTGAATCACCAACCCTGCTTTTAACAGTCATGAACTATTCAGTCATCGAAATATAGAATACACAATTTGGTGATGATTTGACATTGTACGGTTTGTATGTATTGATTTACAGCTGGCAAATGTTTTGCAGACATACATGAACAATCACTTAAGTAAATGTGAAACCACTGTATGAAGGGATAGATACTACACAGATACTAAAACAAAACTGACAAATATCTCAGAAGAACGGGTTAGACATAATATTAGATAAAATTGTTGGACTCTCGATAAGCCAATGGCTAAAAATTTCCTGTTCACTTGCCATCTGGGTCTTTTGCCTTGGATGGCAATCTTGTTATATCTCTAGTACACACACACAGATCAACCTGAGGCACCAGGCAAACACTGAGAGGAGAAAGTGTGAATGTCTGTGTATGACAACAAGTCTATCTTGACGTCAGTTAAGATGCACATGCTGTTTTCATTACATGTCGATAACAGCCTTAGTTGGAATGTACATGTCACCAAGTTGTGTTAGAGAATGCAAACTCAGTAGCAGACCATACAAGGTCCATCAGGTAAAACTATTGATGTTGCTTTTACTTGAACAGTACAGCTGTTTATTGATTGCCTGTGTATGGTAAGGGGCATTGTGGACATGTTTTGGTTACTAATGTACACAAGATTATGAAACGGTATGCACGTGTTACCAATCAATGTTTGAATAATGCATTGATGAGTGACATCATACAGCGGCTGACCTCAGCTTGCTTTACAGGTCTATAGCATTAGTGTAGTGGTTAACAGGTCTGCTTTGCATTCCAGAGTTTTGGGTTAAAGTATGTTTGGTGTAAAAACCTTGCTCTCAACATTGGGGACTGTAAAAATAGAGTTTGATCATGTTAATGTCGTTCCTGTCTATTTAACTGGAGACACAAAAGAACCATTGAGGATGACATGCACCCTGGCAGTAATCAATCTCAGTGAAAGGTCAGCTTGACCTGATGTTCTGAAGAAAGGCTGACTATAGTTGATTGAGGCGTCTTAAGACATTCATATTTGTGGTAAACAGACTTAAGGTAAACATGGTCAAAATGCTGCTACTACTTTGAAAAACAAGTGCTACACGTGTCAGTTCCAGTCGTTCACTGTCCACCCTCAAAAACAACACCTTTATCCATGGTTCCGATTCAACTACCACCAGTGAAGTCCAACCTGTACTGTATACATTTAATATCTCTTCGTTTCAACACTATGGAAATTCAGGGGCCAAACAAGTCCCGAGTGGCATAGGTATATATATTATACACTTGATCTGAACACATGTAAACTGACACACCATTCTACACACACCATGCATTAAACAACAGAGAAGGGAACGATCACAATCAACTACTGCACATGTTTAGAACGGGTAATTTTAAGCACCAGAATTGTTTTATTTTATTTTATTCTGAATTAAATACCTGTCAGGTTTGTGGTAGCACATAACTGTATCTAGGTCTATGTTCCAATGCTGTGTAAGGGGTCTTCAGAAGTTTAGGTGGTTAATGATAATTCTTCTCTAGACCAGAGGTTCCCAAACTGGAGGCTGCCATGTATATCCAGGGGGTTATCAGTAAACATGCACAAATATTTTAGAATGGCTGATTACATATCTTAGCAAGAAAGTGACATTTCTTGGGACAGTAAGCAAATCCTGGACAAAATCTGACAGTCCAAAGTCAAACAGACAAAATCCCACGATATGAAAAGTGGAAAAAAATCCACAACTGTTTTTAACATTGTCTCTTTTTCAGGTTCTCTCAGTAAGAGAGGAGAGGAAAATAAAATTATTTAAATCAATCATTTAAGCAAATAAGAAAGTGATTTTTATCAATGATTAATTTGGTTTTTAATCAGATAATTTGAATCACCAACCCTGCTTTTAACAGTCATGAACTATTCAGTCATCGAAATATAGAATACACAATTTGGTGATGATTTGACATTGTACGGTTTGTATGTATTGATTTACAGCTGGCAAATGTTTTGCAGACATACATGAACAATCACTTAAGTAAATGTGAAACCACTGTATGAAGGGATAGATACTACACAGATACTAAAACAAAACTGACAAATATCTCAGAAGAACGGGTTAGACATAATATTAGATAAAATTGTTGGACTCTCGATAAGCCAATGGCTAAAAATTTCCTGTTCACTTGCCATCTGGGTCTTTTGCCTTGGATGGCAATCTTGTTATATCTCTAGTACACACACACAGATCAACCTGAGGCACCAGGCAAACACTGAGAGGAGAAAGTGTGAATGTCTGTGTATGACAACAAGTCTATCTTGACGTCAGTTAAGATGCACATGCTGTTTTCATTACATGTCGATAACAGCCTTAGTTGGAATGTACATGTCACCAAGTTGTGTTAGAGAATGCAAACTCAGTAGCAGACCATACAAGGTCCATCAGGTAAAACTATTGATGTTGCTTTTACTTGAACAGTACAGCTGTTTATTGATTGCCTGTGTATGATAAGGGGCATTGTGGACATGTTTTGGTTACTAATGTACACAAGATTATGAAACGGTATGCACGTGTTACCAATCAATGTTTGAATAATGCATTGATGAGTGACATCATACAGCGGCTGACCTCAGCTTGCTTTACAGGTCTATAGCATTAGTGTAGTGGTTAACAGGTCTGCTTTGCATTCCAGAGTTTTGGGTTAAAGTATGTTTGGTGTAAAAACCTTGCTCTCAACATTGGGGACTGTAAAAATAGAGTTTGATCATGTTAATGTCGTTCCTGTCTATTTAACTGGAGACACAAAAGAACCATTGAGGATGACATGCACCCTGGCAGTAATCAATCTCAGTGAAAGGTCAGCTTGACCTGATGTTCTGAAGAAAGGCTGACTATAGTTGATTGAGGCGTCTTAAGACATTCATATTTGTGGTAAACAGACTTAAGGTAAACATGGTCAAAATGCTGCTACTACTTTGAAAAACAAGTGCTACACGTGTCAGTTCCAGTCGTTCACTGTCCACCCTCAAAAACAACACCTTTATCCATGGTTCCGATTCAACTACCACCAGTGAAGTCCAACCTGTACTGTATACATTTAATATCTCTTCGTTTCAACACTATGGAAATTCAGGGGCCAAACAAGTCCCGAGTGGCATAGGTATATATATTATACACTTGATCTGAACACATGTAAACTGACACACCATTCTACACACACCATGCATTAAACAACAGAGAAGGGAACGATCACAATCAACTACTGCACATGTTTAGAACGGGTAATTTTAAGCACCAGAATTGTTTTATTTTATTTTATTCTGAATGTATTACCTGTCAGGTTTGTGGTAGCACATAACTGTATCTAGGTCTATGTTCCAATGCTGTGTAAAGGGTCTTCAGAAGTTTAGGTGGTTAATGATAACTCTTCTCTAGACCAGAGGTTCCCAAACTGGAGGCTGCCATGTATATCCAGGAGGTTATCAGTAAACATGCACAAATATTTTAGAATGGCTCATTACATATCTGAGCAAGCAAGTGACATTTCTTGGGGCCGTAAGCAAATCCTGGACAAAATCTGACAGTCTAAAGTCAAACAGACAAAATCCCACAATATGAAAAGTGGAAAAAATTCCACAACTGTTTTTAACATTGTCTCTTTTTCAGGTTCTCTCAGTAAGAGAGGAGAGGAAATTAAAATTATTTTAATCAATCATTTAAGCAAATAAGAAAGTGATTTTTATCAATGATTAATTTGGTTTTTAATCAGATAATTTGAATCACCAACCCTGCTTTTAACATAGTCATGAACTATTCAGTCATCGAAATATAGAATACACAATTTGGTGATGATTTGACATTGTATGGTTTGTATGTATTGATTTACAGCTGGCAAATGTTTTGCAGACATACATGAACAATCACTTACAGTAAATGTGAAGCCACTGTATGACGGGATAGATACTACACAGATACTAAAACAAAACTGACAAATATCTCAGAAGGACGGGTTACACATAATATTAGATAAAATTGTTGGACTCTCGATAAGCCAATGGCTAAAAATTCCCTGTTCACTTGCCATCTGGGTCTTTTGCCTTGGATGGCAATCTTGTTAAATCTCTAGTACACACACAGAGATCAACCTGAGGCACCAGGCAAACACTGGGAAGAGAAAGTGTGAATGGTTGTACATGACAAGTCTATCTTGACGTCAGTTAAGATGCACAAGCTGTTTTCATTACATGTCGATAACAGCCTTAGTTGGAATGTACACGTCACCAAGTTGTGTTAGAGAGTGCAAACTCAGTAGCAGACCATACAAGGTCCATCAGGTAAAACTATTGATGGTGCTTTTACTCGAAAGGTACAGCTGTTTATTGATTGCCTGTGTATGATAAGGGGCATTGTGGACATGTTTTGGTTACTAATGTACACAAGATTATGAAACGGTATCCACGTGTTACCAATCAATGTTTGAATAATGCATTGATGAGTGACATCATACAGTGGCTGACCTCAGCTTGCTTTACAGGTCTATAGCATTAGTGTAGTGGTTAACAGGTCTGCTTTGCATTCCAGAGTTTTGGGTTCAAGTATGTTTGGTGTAAAAACCTGGCTCTCAACACTGGAGACTGTAAAATAGAGTTTAATTATGTTAATGTCGTTCCTGTCTATTTAACTGGAGACACAAAAGAACCATTGAGGATGACATGCACCCTGGCAGTAATCACCCTCAGTGAAAGGTCAGCTTGACCTGATGTTCTGAAGAAAGGCTGACTACAGTTGATTGAGGCGTCTTGAGACATTCATATTTTTGGTAAACACAACATGTTATATACAGACTAGTTGGTCAACAGAATGTGCCAAGTGGTGGAAAGGAGGAAGAACAATGCTTCCCAGAGAAGTCAAAATCAATGCTGTTGGAGTGAACAGGTCTGCCAGTGGGTGAACATCACCGGTGTTGAGGGTGAGGATGCGGGAGCAATTTTTTACATAGGTGGTACCGGTAATAATAGTGATCCATCCCAAGTAAAACATCGCCTGTCAGTGCAAAAATAAAGATATATAATCACCTAGTGGCGAAGTGTAGTACTTGTGAATGTTTGTTTAGGAAACACTGTTTGCATCAGTGTGTGTTATTTCTGATTCAATTGCATTTCTTTAAATTCTGGATGTACTGGCAAGTTCGGGCCACTTGGTATGTGTTGGTAGGTAAAGCAATGCTGTTGCAAACACCAGATAATATTGCCTCTTGGTCGTCCCATGTAAATGGTGCATTGCTGTGATGCATTGCGGTATGAAATAAAAATGTCCTTGATGTTATGATGAAGCTAATTTCCATACCCTTGTCCACAAAAAACATTTTTGGGGGTCCCAAGACGGTGTGTATGCTTTTGCCTTTATTTTTTGTGAGCACTTATGTAGGTTTCTTGTGATTAGCCCGAGAGTTTTATTTGCTTTAGAGGTGATGTTATTGATGTGGGTTTTCCATTTAAGATCTTGTTGTAATTCAACGCCAAGATATGGATGGTGACTGACAGACTTGAGAGTGACACCTTCCATGACATAGTCCATTTTTAGTGGGTTTTGGATTTTATACATATGGAATGTACAGCATTTTTCTGGATTAAAAGTGATTTGCCATTTCCGGGCTCAGAGTGACACTTTGCACAGATCATTTTGAAGAGCAACGGCATTAGCAACACTTTCAATTGTCCTGAACAGCTGACAGTCATCAGCAAATAGTTTAACGTGGGAAGTAATATTTTCTCCAATATCATTTACGTGTAATAGAGACATGAGCCGTTCAAGCACAGCACCCTGGCAACACCAGAAAACATTTGAATTTTGTGTGAAGCATCACCGTCAACTACAACCCGCTGCGTCCTGTTCGCTCTTGATGAACGTGAAGTGTAAATTAAGTGCTTTGAATGGTCCTATAGGGACTTGATACCATACTATATAAGAACTTGCCTTTACTGTGTATCGAATTAATTTTTTTTACATAAATGGATTAAATTCTTGATGTAAAAAATTGTGACATATAAATTGCCTAAAAATTTAATAAATCCCGCAAAATGGCATAGTAATTAAAGTACCTAACACTGTGTGGAAACGTAATGAAAACTAGTACAATTAATATGTGGTACATTAATTGGCAATGCTCGGTCTCAACCTCAGCCCATGTGAAGTTATGTAATCAATGAGAATCATGATTACATGTCGTGAGTTTATGTATTTCTTTATTGATAGGAATATGTTCTTCAAACTTAAAGAAGGCAGTAGAACCACAGGACAAAAAGCAGCATTAGTTAAGGAAAAGTGTAGGTTGGAAAGTACTCATTCTCACATAGCCATGGGGTGATAAATGAATGGAACAAACTGTCAAATGGTTATGTTAATGTTAGTAAGGGGAATACATTTAAATACAGAATTGACAGATATCTATTAATCTAATAAGGGCAGGCTATCAATAAATTATAAAATTGATCTCGATAGAGCAACATCATGCCTTCTTTGTCCACCGTTGCCGGTGATCTCGGCCTTTCGGGATTTCAGCCTGAGTGATCTCGGCCCGTTTTGGTGAACTTGGCCAGTGACCTCGGCCTGTACAGCAGTAAATTCAGCCTGTACAGCAATGATCTCGGCCCGTCTTTTATTATGGACCTTGTTATATATTAATGTAGGCCATATTTATCGATACAAGAAGTTGTATCATGTATTAATTGTTACGATAAACAATGTTCAATGCAATATAGATGTTTTTTTGACGATCGGTCTTGATCTTATTCTTAGCCAATATAGGTGTCGCAATGACGTCACAAACACAGTATCCCGTTAATATTTACCATGCAGCAATCAGTTTTAAAATATTATTTGTACGTTAAAAAGGTAGATGTCATAGTAATGTGCTCCCTACTCTTGCTTTGTTTTATTGAGCTGATCTCTTCATGTTGTCCATCTTTGATTTGTGTGAGTAAAGAATGTGTAGAAGCAGGCGGTAGTAATTGGCTTTCTACTCTTGCATTGTTTCATTAAGCAGATCTGTTCATGTTGTTTGTCTGAACATGGCCTCCTTTTGATGTTACAGACAAGTAGGCCTACAAAAGCTTAAGTTAAGCCCTACTAATTGCGTGGGAAGCCAAATCGATGTGGGCCGAGGAAAATGCGCGGTGTTCCATAAAGATAATTGATCAGAATGGGCTACGGTTGGCAAGAATCGTAGCCGCCACCCAGCTTTATAAAGAGGGGAATATCGAGGACTCAACTCTGGACTCACTTACACGCATGAAAGTATGATATTTGAATTGTTTGTGAAAGTACGACTATAAGAGTTTAATAGTTTATATATATACTACAAGATTTTAATTGTTTATGATCATGATTCTGCTTGTAGTAGATAAACATTTCTAAAACTGTGATGATGACGTTGATGATGATGATGAAAATATGATTTGTGTTTTGTCTCAGAATACTACAGACATGGAGGTGACCCCTCAAGCGTACGAGTCATAAACCGGGGACAACGGCGATCCGGTGTATCACCTCATAGAACATTTCATAATAATAATATCCGGATATGTATCGGTATACTATGTATCTAATTATATCATTATGTTTTGTTGTGTACATCAAGGAGATGTGGATTGCAATTTGGGTGTGGCCCCGACCAGCTGGTCAGTGTTCAGACAGAGCATCCGGACAAACAATGATGGCATCACGGATTCAACACGAAGGCCAAGCAGCAGATGCCATTCTACCAGCTGACGAGTCAGCTGTTCGAAGAAGCTGCACAGGTGGGCAATTCCACGCTATACCAGACAAGACCACAACAATCATTACTATAAATGTAATTGTGTAAGCTTCACAACTTGACTGTTATGCGACATATATTTTTAATGAATACAAACTTTACAAATCTAGTACAAGTGTGAGGACAAATGTAATTTAAACGTGAACAAAACATTGCCATCTTCATTTCATGTAACGTCATGCAGTCCAAATATACAAGGACCAAAAGATCACACAGTAATATCAATATTACTTACGTCCATATATGAAAATGTGATTCAAATGTTTCTCAGATCGAACTCACCCTGCGACTGGTGTCAGAGAGTAAACAGAGAAGGCACTAGAAAAAGACGTTTCGAAACCTGCATTTGCCCGGTGTTGTATGGCCCTATTAAGTGCTCTCAGAATAGTTGTCTATCTTTCTACTCTACTTCTAGAATATATATATATATATAAATTGCTATTATAACCATATACCACACAGTACAATTAAATCATAATCACAATATAAAATCCTGAATACAATCTAACATATGATTAGATTTTATATATATATATATATATATATATATATATATATATATATATATATATATATATATATATATATATATATATATATATATATATATACATATATATACATATATATATATATATATATATATATATATATATATATAATCATATTTTATATTGTATTCAGGATTTTATATTGTGATTATAATATTTAATTGTACTGTGTGCTATATATGGTTATAATAGCAATTTTATATAATTTCTAATTCTTTCTTGGTTGGTTTCCCCATCTTTGCTGTTATTTTGTTGATTAGATTTAGAATAGCATAGGTTAGTACCCTTACATCACAACATTTATGCATTGATTTTGAGGAAATTATAAATCAAAATAAAAACTTTTTACATTACTTTTGTCTTCTGCAAACTAGCCACGATTCCGAGTCGGAACGTTATCCCACACAAATGACGAAAATAAATATAACTACATTATAACCAACAACTGTCTATAAATAATACATATATATATATATATATATATATATATATATATATATATATATACTATGATATCAGTACACATCACGGCAATGGACTGTACATACTAATAAAATGTTACTTACTACTGACGAATTAAAATGGCTATATTTAGCACGCAGAATTTGCCGATGTTAATTTATAGTTTTTATATTTAAAAATGTCAGACATAACTATAATAAAAAGGTCTGTTATAGAAACAGGCCGACCATGCACCATGCAATATTGAACATTACTGAGTCGATTATATAGCAGTTATCACAATACATAATAATACGTTTTATTTTACAAACAATTATTTCTGGCCAGCATCACTATCTCAAACAGGCCGAGATCACTGACTAGACAAGAAGAAGCTTTATCTAACGTCGGTTTTTACAGAAAATTACAGGCCGAGATCACCGCCGCACATGCCGAGTTCACGGTCGGACACTTATTTCTGGCCAACATCACGTCCTCAAACAGGCCGAGATAGAAAAAGCAACCCAACTAAAGGCAACTATTCAATGTAATAATGCAGACATCATATTTCTAGTTGAAACTAAATTAGATGCAAACTATGCTACATACTCTTTCCTATCACCCAACTATGAGGCCATTAGAAAGGACAGGAATGTCCATGGCGGTGGAGTCCTTGTAGCCTTCCGTGACAACATTGTAGCTGAACCCCTCCAAAATTTTAACTCAAATTGTGAAATAATTTGGACAAAATTTCACTTTGCATGACACAAATGCATATACTTTGCATCTTATTATCGACCCCCAAATGACCACCTCCAATCTCTTGAAGCTCTCCATGACTCCCTAACTAAACTATATAGATCACAAAAAACTCAACCTAATGTAGTCATAGCTGGAGATTTTAACCTCTCTGATATCAACTGGACAAATCACCAGACCACTAATAACAGCACTGCTAGCAAGCATAACAAACTACTAGAAATAACTAACGACTTTGGGCTGCAAAACATGGTAAACGACCCCACACGTATCGCTTCTGGTAACATTCTTGACGTCATACTCACCTCAAATCCCTCCATTCTCATCAACACCCATACCACTCCTGGTATGAGCAATCACGAATCCGTGACCTTCAATGTCAACTTAAACCCAGTTCCCAACAAGAAACCCCCCCACAAAGTGTATAGTTACAAATCAGCAGACTGGGACAAACTCAAAGATGACATAGACAAACTAAATCTTGAGTACTTCGACATGGACCCCAACTCACAGGACATAGACATAAACTGGACCTTTTTCCGCGAACGTCTGACTACCTTGATTAACAATAACATACCTAGACGATACACAAAAGCTAAAACCCACCTCCCCTGTATAACACGTGAACTAATTAGAATGCAGAGAAGACGAAACAAAAGCCACAAAAAGGCAAAGCAAACTGGACTAAACAGTGACTGGGAAAAATTTAAGGAACTCCGAAAGCAAGCTACTAAAGCATTAGCAAAATCTTACAAAGATTATGTTAACAACCACATTGGAGACAGCCTGAAAACTAATTCAAAACGATTCTGGTTATTTATTAAGGCAAATAAACGAGAACACATTGGCATTCCCACACTTCGAGTAAACAACCAGCCAATAATAAATGATCGTGATAAAACAAATGCCCTAAACAACCAATTTAGCTCTGTATTTACCCAAGAAAAGCACACCATCCCCCAAATAGCCCCCTCTACTTACCCCAACATCCCCCTTCTCGAAATTGGCATAGATGGCGTAATAAAGCAGCTGGAAAATCTAAACCAGAACAAAGCTACAGACCCAGATGAACTCCCAGCCAGAGTCCTTAAAGAAACTGCAAAGCAGATAGCTCCCATCATCACCCACAGGTAACTCCTATATACAAAAAGAGCCACAAATCTGATACTGCTAACTACAGACCCATATCACTAACCTGCATCCTCTGTAAAGTAATGGAACATATCATCCTAAGCAATATGTGGAAACACCTGCACAAGCATTACATCATTCTCCACTTCCAACACGGATTCCAGTCGGGACTGTCTTGTGAATCTCAACGCATTGAGACAGTCCACGATTGGATGACTGCTATGGACAACAAGACCCAAATTGACGCAATCCTGCTTGACTTTGCCAAAGCCTTCGATAAAGTGCCTCACCTACGTCTTCTATCAAAATTGACCTCCTACGGACTCACTGGAAACACTCAAAATTGGATCAAATCTTTCCTATCCAACCGCAAACAGAGAGTCTCAGTTAACATCTGTCACATCTGGTGTCCCACAGGGTTCAGTTCTAGGACCTGTCCTCTTCTTACTCTACATAAATGACATAAATGGGAACATCAAATCTTCTATACGCCTTTTTGCAGATGATAGTATTATATATCGTAAAATTTCTTCCAAAACCGACCACGAAATTCTCCAAACTGACCTAAGCCAACTCCAAACACGGTCAGACAAATGGCAAATGGAATTTAATGTATCTAAATGTGTCCACCTTCCAATAACAAACAAAACTAAACCCAGCCCACACAAGTACTCGCTTTCTGGCCAGCCATTATCCACTGTATCCAGCCACTCATATCTCGGAGTAAAATTGGATTCCAAATTAACCTGGACAAATCACGTCATTGACATAACTTCAAAATCTTCGAAATTTTGAGGCATGATTAAACGAACTCTTGGCCCATGTAAACCCGAAGTTAAACAAACAGCCTACAACATGCTAATCTGGCCAAAACTCGAGTACTCTTCACCCATATGGAATCCCCACACCTTTTCACAAGTTAAAAGCCTTGAAAGAGTGCAACACTCTGCTGCCAGATTTGTTAAAAAATATTAGACGGAACCATAGACATAAATAGAACACCCGTTAGTAAAACAAGATGGCTGAGCTCTTATCAGTTGACACATGATAAAGTGATGCCGGCATGGACCAGTGACATTCATGCTGCTGCAAGGCAAGAACCCACTGGAGGCCCAGTGTTTATACTGTACAGCACCCAGTCTTCATCATATATCTACAGATATACAGTACTAATAAGAGATTATTACTATATACCTAATACCTTATTACGTGCACAATATATCCATGCACCTTGTATATCAAATATCATAACATATTAACTATAACAGTAGCACCACTAAACATAATCAAATCTGAACTTTCTGAAGTGCTCTATACATGTATTAGCTAATGACTGCAAGTGGTCAAAATCTCATTAAGCCCTGTTGAACATTCTTCTCTAAGGTCCCACAAATATATTTTTCCCATCTTCCAACACATTCCCCAGCTGCTCCATCACAGCCATTTCCACCTGCAGATCAATATCTTTCTCGAATGTTATCTGGCCAACTTGCCCAAGGACACGCCTCATGTAAAGAAATGTGCTCTCTCATTTAAGCTGTCAATTGTTTTAGTAGGCAACCTTTCACATGGTTTGTCAAACAAATGCATAGAATGCAATGAATGTTGCAATGTGTATAGAATGAGTTATATGATAGTGGTTCATACGATGATGAAAAGGCAAACGACGACCAAAAAGGGAGAGCCTCATTAAATGCAGATGACTTAATAAAGAACAAAAATCTTATTAATGAGCTGACATCTAGTAGTTTTAAAAAAGATTTACAAAATCCTACCCCTATAACATTTTATGTTGCACCCAATCAATGTGACTACTGGGAAACACTTAATGTACGCTACCCCCAAGAAAAACAAACGTATATGTAATATATTGATGCTTCAGAACAGTTTCGAAACTGTTACATTCATTCACGTATACACTAACACAGCACAAACATATTCGTTGTCCCACAGCTGTCTGTAGCAAGCCTATAAAATGTTTGTCTTGGAGAGTTTAACACTAATGCACGATGCTCATTCCAGTATGAACAACCCAACTGCCCAGACTTGTAACACAACTGCTTGGACCACCCTCATCCAAATTATTAATCATTCTGGTGGCCATGCCCCATTAAGAACAAACGACAATGACAAATCTTCAAGTTAATTGGTTCATGGTGTCATCGTCACTGGCTACTAGCCTGACAAGTTTATACTTCTCTGGTAGCCACCTCATCTTCATTGCTTTTGTTTGCCTTAGGCTTATATTGTACATGATGATGGCGAGGAGGAAATAAATTAACTTACTTACTCACTTACTCACGTACTTACTTACTTACTTACGTATGTTAGACAACTATTTGTAACATGTTATGTTCACATTATAAACAGTACTATCCTATGTGTCATGCAGTGGATGCAACTGTTTCTGCCGTGCAATGAAATGCCGGTCAGTGGTCCACACCAACTTCACTGCAGTGAGCTGGCTTATCGCTCTTGTTTATAGGGGGATGATTAATGATGTAAGTTCATGTAACTCTATGGACGGAACACAAATCCAGCAGATCTAATTACTGCCCTTGGATGGCCAACCCTCGAACGAAGACGCATCATTAAACAAGCCACAACCTTCTACAAAATTCTAAATAACATTATTGAGATCACCCCCCCCCCCTCCAGGCCTACTAACCCGCTCTCGAACCCGTGGACAATACATAGCCCCCAGGTGTCGTATAAATGCAATGGTCTTTTCATTTTATCCCCGAGCCATTCGCATATGGAATATGATTCCACCAAAAATTACCACCATAAAAAACCCAAAATCATTTCAAGAAGCTATTATGGAACTCTCTTTCACCACACCTCCTCACCTAAACTGCCTTTAAAACACAGTACTCAGCGTAAACTTATCCATGATGTGGGTATGGAGACTGTCTATGTGTGCATGTGGCAAGACAGCGACAGTATCCATACACATAGCCAACCTATTAAAATTCTTGTTTAACATCCTATACATAAAATAAATAAAACTATAAGATAAAACCATTTCAGCAACATTAAAGTTACTAGTCTTTTAGTCGAATGTACCACCCACAGCGCATGCGCACAGTCCACCACAAACTCCTGCGTTAGCCCAAGTTTGGGCTATTTGGAGTATAACCACTTGATACTTGAGAGATCACTGGCTATACAGGCCGAGATCACTGCTGTACAGGCCGAATTCACTGCCGCACAGGCCGAGGTCACTGGCCGAGTTCACAAAAACAGGCCGAGATCACTCAGGCCGAGTTCCCGAAAGGCCGAGATCATTGTGAAGCTTGTCCACTTGCCATCTGTAGTTTGGAACGGCAATCTTGTTAAATCTAAATCTACTTCAGCTATCGTAGACATAGTTCTCAAAGAATACAACATACCTGATTTCCACCAATAGGCGACGTAGGCGTAGACGTAGTTGATTTACTGCTGCTTGACTGTCGAGTCCGTAGACGTAGAACGAGTCCCGGAAATTAGCCGATGTTCTCGCAGAATTTCAGGAAGCGACAGGACCCGACACTTGTCTGGCTTCACTTCGACCGAATGTTGTTTGGGGTCTAGTATCCCGCTGTTGGAGCTTAGTTATAATTGTATTTTTTTTACTACGACCTGTTGTCGCTTCGTCCGACCACGCTTTCTTGTCCCCCTCTCTGTACGGACTGTTCCCCCCGCACCCCGTGTCACGACATGCGCTTAAATAATTAATGATAATGACATATTATCATAAATAATTATAACCTTCCCAACAAAATGGCAACGCCATGTCAAAGAACAGATATCTTCCTTTATAACATTCAGAATAATACTGTAGATCTGTGACAACGCAATGGCATGCGCAAAGTTATAAACAACACAACAGATCAAGCAATTGCCATCTAAAACGTTCCGCACTGAATGCAGGATTTCGAATTCGAGGAGTCGTTATAATAAAAACTTGTTCTGGATTTATCGCTAGAGGACGCCGTTTACAGTTGCCTGGTTCTCAGCCCACCATGTGGCGCCACACTTATGGCTATGATTATTCAGGCTCCGTGCTGTGGCGCCACCGTTTGTCGCACACATCATCGCCTGTATGTAATGTGTTCTTTTCATTGTGACGGGAATTATGTTTGCGGAGTGAATTTGTTCTTTAAGCTCCTGTGTGTAGGGGTCCCAAACTGTCGACGAGTGTTCAAGGTGTGGGAGAACAAAGGTTTGGTAAACTGTTGATTTGATGTCTTTGGGGGAATGAATACAAAATACGTCTAATAAATTTGAAGGCCCCAGACGTCGCCACTAAAGAATGTGGCACATTAGCTGAAGTGTGCTTGAACGTTCTTCCTAAAGTTGTTTACATGATTTTTAATTAACGAGCGCCATTTAAGGGGAGTTTTTTCTTAGTCGCATGAATGTCTAACATCCATAATTGTCCCGACAAGTCACCGTTAACTAAACAAAGACAGCAACTACAATTTCCGGCATCATACACACATGACGCCACCTACCGACACAATTATGTATCGGGCAGGTTTTTTTATATACAAAGTGGGGGCATTGCTGCAGCCGTTTCATTTACCCCCCACGCCTACACCTGCCTTTTCAGGCCATTTCATTAGAATTTGAAACGGGCCAACGTTTTGTGTTTTGCACCCGGGCGACCACAACCCTTATTACGCCAATGAGTAGACGGCGGTGCCCAGTATTTGCATTTCATACTACTTCCTGCGACGGTTCATAGCTCTGTGGGTCTGAGCTGCAGTTCATATTTTTAGTCAGGATACGGCAGTTGTCTCCTTAGCCAACTCTAAGTGGTGTTCAATGTCATCAGTCAATCTTGTACACCTTGCCATCGAAAATGCCCGCTCACAGTCGGCATTGCTGGGGCACGATGAGATTGATTTGACGTCACAGGCACCACCAACAAATGAGAAGGTTATGGACCATATCGCGCCTATCACAAACTGAATAAACGAAACTTACTTGTATTAAGACTTGAAACTTGCCAGTTATGATATATGGATTTAGAGATAATCTTGTTGACGTTGTAACTGGTAACCTTTTTTTCAGCATACCGTTTTCAATGTTACTCATACACCAATTAGCTATTTGAAATGCAACGACAACATTATGTGTAATATGATGGTAACCAAAATTACCATTAGGCCTATAACTGTAGGAGACTGGGTAATCGTACCTGATCTGAATGTAGTTGGTTGGACGTCCACCAACACACTGTCCAAAAATCGGGAGTTACGAAGACGAAAATAACGAGGTGTGGACAAAAATGACTTTTTAACCACCTTTTTGGTATGCCCACATAATATCATCTCACGCAGCCACTTTTTGGGATTCGTGAATGAAACTTGTCTACTATATAGTATAAGGGGTTATGCGAAGTATAAGTTGAACTGAAATTCAGGATTTATTATCGTCTACGTGCATTCAACTGCAAACAAATGTATTTTGAGCAAGTTGTTACAATTGTATTGAGGCAAGTTGGTACAACTGTAACAACATTCGGACGGCTCGCACCGATGGATCCGCCAGTAAGCTGTGTGCTGACAATGACTGAAACAACAACATTTATTTAACCACGACGTGTGAATGTTTTATTTCACTTGTGAAGACTATCGTACTGGTTTATAACAAATACTGTAAATGCTAACAGCGTCAAACAGAAGTTTTTTAATACCTCAGATGAAACATTTCGGTGACTTTAATCTTTATTTGGACATACCTTCAGCAACAATAACTACCTTTAATGATATCCTGGTATCCTTTGATTTGAAACAACATGTTACCTTTTCGACACACAATACATGGCCACTGGCTCGACCACCTGATAACTCGCCCAACCCTTGTAGCCATACAGCGATTCAACAGCTGTTGCAGCCATACAGCGATTCAACAACAAAGAAAACACTTCACTGCGCATTCACAATGCGTTGCCGACTTGCCGCGCAGTTTGCTTGTAATCTATAAATCCATTTATATGACCATAGCCAATTTTCAAAATACGTCACCAGCCATGTGTATTTGGGTGACATACAGATTCAAGTGCTTGGTCAAAGGCAAACCCAGGTGTACATGCCAGTAGTATCCGAACTGCGAATGAATGGATGCTACTGGTTCTATGACTGTCTCGTTTGATATATTTCTTTAGAGGTAAATAACATGTCAAAAACATATCCGAGGTTTTTGCTGTGCTGTTGTCTGTTGACAATTGGCTGCCTGTGCTTAGTGGCACGACGCTCATACTTTATTAAGGTACAGTACTATGCATATAGTAGTCATGTAGTAATAAGGTTCTCAGCATTGCAATGCTGTTAAAAGGTGCCCTTTCGGGACATTGAATTTTACAAACAATTGTCAACAAAACACACATCCAACAATGTTGTTATTAAAATATTAATTATATGAATTATGACTTGACCCGACACAAACTGGCCTAATAACAGTGGAATGAAGATAAAAACTACATATGACCTGCTTTAAAAATAATACGCAAAGGTCGGATACATTTACTTGTTTTCATTCGTTCTGGAAATAAATGTATCTCCTTATTCATATTCAGTCATGAAATTGTAAAGAGTCACATTAATTTACTCATAAAACGGGGGATATACCCAAATTTCAGAAGGCACTTTCCGAAACCAGTTTGTGGATTTTTGCCAGCAGACGCCAGGCCGCATAATTTAGGGCAGTTATTTGTAACTCCTGAAATGATAGCAAAGAAACATAAATCACCTGGAGTTGATGGGATACAACCAAAACTGCTTAAGGAAATTGTTGAGCAAATTAGTACACCACTTTCAGAAATGTTTAACTTGTCACTAGAAGAAGGAATAGTTCCTTCAGAATGGAAAGAAGCAAACATTACGCCGCTATTTAAGAAGGAATCGCGGAACAAGTCAGAAAATTACAGACCAGTGAGCTTAACATCAGTTATATGTAAATTACTCGAAACATTAATTAGAGACCACATGGTGGAATTCCTTGTAAAACATAAATTAATAAATACATCTCAACATGGGTTCCTAAAAGCAAGGTCATGTCTAACTAATCACTTATGTTTTTTTGAAGAAGTTACAAAGTGGGTAGATGACGGGTCGCCAGTGGATGTTGTCTACTTAGATTTTCAGAAAGCTTTCGATAAAGTGCCATATCAAAGATTGTTACTTAAACTAAAAGCCCATGGTATAGGTAATGATGTAATCAACTGGAAAGAAGAGTGGCTTACACACAGAAGACAGAGAGTAATAGTAGATGGTGAGATTTCGAACTGGAAATCTGTTCTGAGTGGGGTACCACAGGGATCAGTGTTAGGCCCTGTACTATTTTTAATATATAAATGATTTGGAAGATGACATATCTAGCAAAGTACTGAAATTAGCAGATGACACAAAAGTATTCAGAAAGGTTACTAATGTTATAGATAAACAACGTTTACAGGATGATCTAGATAAATTAGTTAAATGGTGAGAAAAATTGCAAATGTTATTAAATTTTGGGAAGTGTAAATGCATACACATTGGACATGGACATTGCTGATTCGAAAGGAAATCAAATTCTATGGCTAATTCGGAGAACTATCACGTATAAGGAGAAACAGCTAATTGTACCACTGTATAAAGCAATAGTTAGACCACATTTGGAATATTGTATTCAAGCTTGGAGGCCGTATCGTAAAAAGGACATAGACAAGCTAGAAAGAATACAACTAAGAGCAACTAAAATGATTCCAGAACTGAGATCCCTTAGTTATGAAAGTGGCGTATTACAATGTGGTGTGACAACACTACAGGCCAGGAGACTAAGAGGAGACCAAATTGAAGTGTTTAAAATAGGAAATAAATAGGAATATGTTCTTCAAACACAAAGAAGGCAGTAGAATCAGAGGACACAAAGCAGCATTAGTTAAAGAGCAGTGTCGGTTGGACATGAGAAAGTACTCTTTCTCACAGAGGGTGATAAATAAATGGAACAAACTGCCAAATGATTGTGTTAATGCTAGTAGTGTGAATATGTTTAAAAATATAATTGACAGATATCTGATAAAGACGGGCTACACTTAGATGAGAACATTGTTGGACTCTCGATAAGCCAATGGCTTCCTTGTCCACTTGCCATCTGGAACTTGTTGTTTGGGATGGCAATCTTGTTAGATCTTGTTAAATAATTTTGGCCAAATAAACCAACTTCGCCTACGCCGGTTCATAGGCATAGGCACTCAACTTTTAGCAAGATTTAGATCACGCAAAATTTCGAGCGAATGCGATTCTGACGGTGTAACTGACATAAACTTTTCGGTTCAAGTCATTCCGTATACGCACGAGTCAACAATACTTGCATATGATCTTTAACAAGAACGTTAAAGTTCCAACATTCTTCTTTGGAAGAACATTATACTATGTGGCCTATAAAAACTTGAATATTGTGAGAGAGCCTTGTTGTTTGCGTCTGCTACTGGTGCTACTGGTTCTACTGGTGCTCTCTGGATCTATACTGTTGTTGTTGTTGTTGTTGGTGTTGTTGTAGCAGCGTAAATACACTTAATATCATAAACCTGGTGTGTCAACAAATATTTATCTCCGCTAACTAGTAGCGTGGATCATATCCGCACAGCTGTGTGTTATGATTATAAATGTTGTTTAGGTGAACAACTAGCCGATCTTGACTTTGCCGACGATCCAGCTCTTCTTTCACACAAACAGAAACAAATGCAATTACATTACAAGGAGAAGTCCTAGATGAAGAACAATCTTTCACGTATCTAGGAAGCATCGTGGACACAAACAGAGGAACAGGTAGTGATGTAAAGGCTAGGATTGGGAAAGCAAGGGCAGACTTCATCATGCTTAATAAGATATGGAAGTCCACAGAAATGTCAATACCAACCAAGCTACGCATTTTAACTAAAATGTTAAGACTGGTTATGTATGGATCAGAGACACGGCGTATCACAAAATCCACGCTACAGAAGATCCAAAATTTTGTAAATAAATGTCTAAGAAGTATTGTAAGGATATGGTGGCCAGAAACAATTAGCAATGAAGCACTATAGGAAAGAACAAACCAGGAACCAATCGAACATCAAATTAGAAGGAAGAATATAGGCCATACTCTCAGGAAGCCAATACTACACATCACAAGATAGGCGCTCACATGGAACCCTCGGGGCAAAAAGAAAAGTCAAGAAACACCTGGTGCTGAAAATTAGAAGCAGATATGTCAAAAGCAGAAGCAGAAAACATATTACAAACTGTATTGAAACTCTGAATTATGCCCAGCGTGGTCGCTCTTACGACAATTGCAATCAAATTTCGCTATGGACAACTCAGCCTCAGGGCTACCCTATATTGTCGACCACTTTGTTTATGATAGTTATTAAAAAATTATTTTATAATCTAGAACTAGATGGCTTAAAACATTTCTGTCTGATTGAATTTTTTCAATATCTTTATTATTTGTGAAGTTATTCCACTTTTTGGCTTCAAAAAGGTATATTTTTTGTTATGGAATTGAGTCCGTTTCTTGTGACCGGTATGTTCGTTGGCTGTGCTGCCACTGAATGCAGGGAAGATGGCATAATGTCTACTAAAAAAGATATAGAGGTGGAACAAAAAAGATAGAGGACCCTAAAATGTTGACCTAATAATATGTGACCTTGACATGACCTTGCATTGACCTACTTATTTCACCTTGACTACGATGACCTATTTATGTTGAAAAATGGCCTAATTAAGTAATTATGTATGACGTGTGGGATCAGGGAGGGGTGTAAGGGAGAAATGATGTACACGTTGACCTTAATACCCATTAATGACCTAGTTTATTACAAACTGACCCTTGACCTATTCGCGTGTTTTCATGGCCTATTTATTTTTTAAAGTCTGGATTGGGATTTTATCAAGTCAATAGAGGCTGTAATTGTTGACCATAATATTGACCTTGGTGACCTGATTATTTGACTTATGTTGACCTTTGACCGATTTATGCTGATAAATTACCTATTTCAGCCATAAGTAATTGTTCATGACATTGGTGTTTGTAAATTTACTGAGGCATGTTAAGGAGAACTACAGAAATGGTGAACATAATTTACTTTACTACAGTATGATATTTTTATGACATAATGTATTGTAATGTGACGTTTGCATAATTACAGGTATTAGTGGCCTAACTATGTATAATTAAGTGACACGTGATGCTGGGAAATTCATAGAATCTGTATTATTTACTGTATAATTGTAAAGATCCAATATTATTTTCTTTATTTTCTACTTTACTAGCTCCTTAAAGGAGAGGTCTGTTTGATTTTGCTACTGTACACCCAAACACGTTTGTGACACAATGTCGGTGTCGACACAGTTCTCTTATAAAGCATCACAACCATCACGAACAAACACGCTATAAACATTGCTACAGTACAGGATACATGTCCCGGGTACGTTTCTCACATTAGAAAAGTAGCAATGGAGATTAGCGAAAGTCAAAATACGCATTAAATTCTGTATTTTAAGCTATCCTTTGTTAGAAAACCTAGTTCTAACTAGGCCTATGCCTTTTGTGTTTCACTTGTAAACCAATAATATTCTCACGAAACGTTACTAGCTGATCATGGGTTTTAGTTAATTACTGAAAGCATTTGGTTTACCGAAAGTACAATACGCAGGGTTCGTCGGTTGTAGAGTCGCACTAACGTTGGCATTCACGAACGTCGACGTCGGTCGCTGTTCCAAAGAATGCTTTTGACAATTGAAATCGAACATGTCGAGTAATCCCGTTTTACCGTGCGCGTTTTATCGGCTTCGGACATGTTTTTTTAATAGTAGCAATACGTATGGTCTTAGCGTCAGTTTGTACAAGTTATCGTGTCACGTCAGGACATCCCCACTTCGTTCTGGACCGCCAGGACGCGACAACTCACAACTCACATTGTTTTACCAGAAGATCTCAGGTTCGACCACAATGTGGCTTTATTAGTCGAAGTCCATACACTAATCAATAAGTTAATCTTGTCTAAATTCAAGATGCTCAGATGCGATTATTGGGTTCCCTTAATGGACAGGTATAAGATTAATGTTTGACCAGATATTAAGGTCTTCGGACGGGTATAAGATTAATGTTCGACCACGGGACACCGAGGACAGGGACGTGACCTGGGTTGACCTAACTCATTTATCAACTTTATATCGTATCCGAAAGTTCACAGGGAACTTTAGAACCGTATCAGAAAGTATTGTAAAGTTTATAGAAGTAATCCAAACTACAGTCAACAGCCTTGCTCTTTACAAGTTGTTGCGTTTGCTTCGTCGTCGAGTCCAGTCGTCAATCACCAATTTGAAACGTTGTATTTTAAAGCGAAATCCCGGTATTTCGGTCGGCGTTCCGATCGTAATTATAACTACCCATGTCGCCATGTGATTTCATCACCGCCTGTTACAATGAATCTGTTAAGCAGCTAATACGGTTCATAAAAACGTACGTCCCTGTGGATGTATTCAGTCGATTTTGCAGTTGTCTTCAGTGTGTGAAAATGCACACAGAGTGCTACAGCTGCGCATTTCTGCTGCTTTATTTGTGTCTCAATCGGCGCTAAATACTTCGTCTTCGTTAATGACTCACTGTCACTGCCGTAGCTGCCCGTTGCTTCGCGAGCAGTTACAGCCCGTGTCCTGGTGCGGAGCGATCTGGGCACGGACCACATTCACTTTTCCCATAGACGACCATTATAACATTCTTGCGCCTACATTGAAAATTTATCCTACAATTTTTTTTTTAAATTCACAGAAAATGACAGACCCACTAAGACACCTGGTGTGTAAAATTCGTGAAAATGACATACCTCCTTTTCGCACAAATTGCTTCAAAGCATGATGCCCCTGCATTTCTGCCATGAAATTCCCCAGTTTCCAAAATATGAGTACATCCTGCCTAACAGCCACTTTGTCCTTACGCAACTGGTATACCTAATGAAAAATGGCACCATTTCAAAGCTTAGATGCTACTGTGCACAAGAACATCACTTCACTCCCTCATCCACACAATTTCTGCTCTCACAAATAAACCCTATCTGCACAATGAATTTTTTCCTTGGGATTCTTTATGTATGTAATGGCGGATGGATTCTGACTGTGGTCCGTGCCCATCTATCCGTCGCGGGTCGGGTAAACCTGGGGTTCGGCTGTCTATTATCGCGGGGCGGGTCATATCCGTCGCTGGATAATACACAACTCTCTCATTTACGTGTGACCTGCCCAGGCCGCACAGAGGGACCATCTCGAATTTGATTCAGGGTCAAAGTTCATCGATCTGTCGTTGTTGACAGTGTGGGCAGCTATGTCAGCAAGTCATCTGCGAGTAGTGCTAGGAACCTGATGACGAATTGGATGTGGGTTGCACGAGTCCCAATTTTGTTCGGGGGGGGATACACGTCTCGGCGACTACCCGAAATTACTGTGTTGCCGACGGAATCAGGTTAATTCAGCGTAATATTCTGAACGTTTATTTAAACCGGAATTATTAGCTGTTTTGATGTCCATAATAGGCGAAACACATGTAACGTTGAAAAATAAACGCTTGGGAATTAGTTAAGTGTTCTGGCTGTTTTGCTATGTTCTTATATAGCTAATGGCTTCATGCCGCTAGCCTAGATAATTATATCTGCCACATGTTTCTTAGTGGGGAGAACCTTAATTTCACACAACTAAACGTTTCTTAAATCATCACCCTCATTGACATTAATTTAAAGATGTACCTTAACGACCGACCACAAATTGATATAATTACCCTTTTGAGTGAATGGTCGTGCAGTTCAACCATTTTAACCATAATAACCATAATTAACCCAATAGTACCAAAATGTCTATGCCAGAGGCACGCTGCAGTAATGTTGGTCTATCGTTGGGTTCAACCAATTCGGATTACTCCAATAATCCATTCGCGGATAAAGTTTGCTTCATTTAAACATGGAGTCCCTATGTCTAAACTGCCAAACTATCCATTGATTTGAAAACCAGCGTCCTGCATTTATCAAATCCTTACAAATTCTCAATTTGTAAATAAACCCAATTTTCATAGCAATTGTTGATCTCTATTCGACCACACCAAATCCAATCGACGACACAAAAACGGCCATAATAGGACGCATTAATAATAAGGTACGTTGGGATTTTTGATTTAATTGCCCCTGAACGCTTTAACAGTGTCTTCATTCACTGTTCTGAATCGAAACTTGTATAGTTCTCACAACAATTCAATTCAACAACCACACTTATTAGGTTGGCGCGCTGTTCTTTCAATTAAAATCACGTTCCTGATGTTGACTTCAGTAAATCGTACAGTGGATATAACGTAACCAAATATGTAATTAATTATTTCCAGTTAACATTTTAACTCCATTTCTCCACACACAAGCATACAACCAAGTGCTTTTTAAACACCCCTAAATAATGATCTCTTCAATGTTGAACCCAATTCCAAGTATACTGGGTATATTGTGCAGCCAAACCATTTACATTCCGTTAAGACAATTTATAATTTCTATAAATTATGCCAATTTTCACTGTGCTAACTACACTTCTTAAATATAACATCAAAGCGAAACAGATCCGTCAAGACATCGACATTAATCGGCAACATACCATACACGATCCCAGACAGGTTTCTCCTCAAAACATGGGTCCACATACAAACGTTTTTTTTCATCAAGTCCTTTAATTCCGTCTCGTCCCGTCACTGCGCATTTCCGTGGCGTTCGGTGATCGACATGTCCGCTCGACGGGTGGCAGGCTGTTGTCTGGACCATTTCATGCGGCCGTCCGATTGACTTCTCGGTACACGTGTACATCGTTTTAAAATGTTCGAAAGTTAGCTAAGCACAAAAAAGTCACTGTTCGTTTTCTTCCAATCAATTGAAGGAATGTTTCTTTCCGCATATCGTCACTAGGGTAGTGAAACATCGCATTTGTAAGAACGAAAGACACATACCTCTCTAATAGATCTTCGCTGGCAATCATCGTCAATGTAGGTTGTTAAGCACGCTCGTGGGTGTATGCTTTTTTTAACAAGATTTTTTAACAAGATTTAACAAGATTGCCATCCCAAACAACAAGTTCCAGCTGGCAAGTGGACAAGGAAGCCATTGACTTGTCGAGAGTCCAACAATTTTCTCATCTATGTGTAGCCCGCCCTTATCAAATATCTGTCAATTGTATTTTTAAACATATTCACACTACTAGCATTAACATAATCATTTGGAAGTTTTTTCCATTTATATATCACCCTCTGTGAGAAAGAGTACTTTCTCATGTCCAACCTACACTGCTCCTTAACAAATGCTGCTTTGTGTCTTCTGGTTCTACTGCTTTCTTTAAGTTTGAAGAACATATTCCTGTCAACATACTCATAACCATTCACTATTTTAAACACTTCTATTTGGTCTCCTCTTAGTCTCCTGGTCTCTAGTGTTGTCAAACCACATTGTAATAAGCGATTTTCGTAACTAAGGACTCTCAATTCTGGAATCATTTTAGTTGCTCTTCGTTGTATTCTTTCTAGCTTGTCTATGTCCTTTTTACGATACGGCCTCCAAGCTTGAATACAATATTCTAAATGTGGTCTAACTATTGCTTTATACAGGGGTACAATTAGCTGATTCTCCTTATACTTGATAGTTCTCCTAATTAGCCTTAGAATTTGATTTCCTTTCGAAGCAGCAATCCCACATTGCTCTGAAACTTTCATGTCAGCACTAAATGTTACTCCTAAGTCCTTTTCTTGTGTGGTTCTACCTAGTACAGCATCCCCCATTTTATATTATTCGTCTATGTTTCCATGTCCTATATGTATACATTTACACTTCCCAAAATTTAATAACATTTGCCATTTTTCTGACCATTTAACTAATTTATTAATTAGTAGCCTAATGTTAAAAACAGTATAGGGCCTAATACTGATCCCTGTGGTACCCCATTCAAAACAGATTTCCAGTTTGAAATCTCACCATGTACTATTACTCTCTGTTTTCTGTGTGTACGCCACTTTTCTATCCAGTTGATTACATCATTACCTATGCCATAGGCTTTTAGTTTAAGTAACAATGTTTGATGTGGCACTTTATCGAAAGCTTTCTGAAAATCTAAGTAGACAACATCCACTGGTGATCCGTCATCTACCCACTTTGTAACTTCTTCAAAAAAACATAAGAGATTAGTTAGACATGACCTTGCTTTTAGGAACCCATGTTGAGATGTATTTATTAATTTATGTTTTACAAGGAATTCCACCATGTGGTCTCTAATTATTGTTTCGAGTAATTTACATACAACTGATGTTAAACTCACTCACTTTTACAAAGATCGTTGGCGCAGCTAGCCAATGTACGTTCTAAGGTGTGCTCTTCAGCATACATCGAAAATAATCACTGGCACGTCTCGCCAACGTACGTTTTAAGGTGTGCTTGTCAATGTACGCCGAACAAAATCGCTGGCGCGTCTCGCTAATATACGTTGTAAGGTGAGTTCGTCAGTGTACATTGAAAAAAGCGCGTCTCGCCAGTGTAAGATATATGCATCCCTATTCTTATCTTCTTCGGGGCTGCTCGCAAAGGTCTGGGAGGCATTTCTCACAGATGTAGATGTGTTTTAATTGTCCGTCTTCTTTGCCCTCACCAGGTCGAGATGTATAACTAAATTTGTACTCACTCGACCATCGAGTACATAGAGTACTACAGAAGTGTAGACAACGCATTGTTCTCCATGTTCGAAGCGATTTTATTCGTGTACATCAGACGGCTACATACATTGTAGCAATATAATCACGCACGTTGACAATGAAAAGAAACAGTGAAAATAGACATCACTGTAAACCGTAATGAATGTAAACATAACTTAGACACTTAATGTCTAGAAGATTAAGACGAACGAATCATGGTTAAATCTGGCCGGTAATTTTGAAGCCTAATGCTAAAGCAGGTATGGCCCGCCAGGACAACCCTTACTGATAATTTGGATGTCCAGAATGTAGCTTGTGCCCCCTTGCAATCCCTCTTCTGGGGTATTTATACTCCCAGTTTTCCAGATCAGACGCCGTCACTAGAGGGGCTGTGATTGCTTAAATACCCAATACGCTTTACCATTGGTCAACTTGTTAAATCCACCCATCCTCTCAACCGCTGGACAATGGCGTCTGCCAGCACTTCTTTGTCCAGTTTGCAAGTTAAACCTTTGAACTCTTGGAGCTGGACCAAATCCAAGATTCCCAGGGCTCCTTCTCAGTTCCCCAATTACGTTGACCTCCGATGTCAGAGCAATTTAACAAATGTCAGGATTAAAGGGAGGACTAAAGCGTCTAAACATTACCATCAATCTTTCATACCATATGGATTTTGTCCATATCCACTTGGGTGGTTCAACTATAACCTTTTCGTAACCTGCTTTTTTGTTGCTAATCTAGTGCAAATAACACCTCCTAATGAGTAACATTAGCTATTAAAAACTAATTAAACCAAACTGGCATATACTTTACACAGTGACATAAACGAGATTAGGTGTGCACGTGCGGCCGGTGGCATGAAAACACCTTTGTGATTTGTGTGTTGGTTTGTTGTGGATGATGTCACATCAACTGTTCTCCTTCAAGGTAACACAGTCAAGTGGTACTCCAAGTATATATGTAAACATTATAGGGACAACAAAGTGGTTATTTGCAACACAGGCGTGTGCCGAACAGCAATGTAATTGGCTGGAGGTGCCATAGCTCTTTTGCAGTTAAATTGTGAGTTTAAATTCACATAACGCTAACCCTAACCAACCCGTAGAGTAAGTGCATTCAACCATCACCCAGCAAAGTAAGTGCATACAACCATCACCCAGCAAAGTGATTCAATACAACCATCACCCAGCAAAGTAAGTCCATGCAACAATCACCCAGCAAAGTAAGTGCATACAACAATCACCCAGCAAAGTAAGTGCATACAACCATCACCCAGCAAAGTAAGTGCATACAACCATCACCCAGCAAAGTAAGTGCATACAACAATCACCCAGCAAAGTAAGTGCATACAACCATCACCCAGCAAATTGATTCAATACAACCATCACCCAGCAAAAGTAAGTGCATACAACCATCACCCAGCAAAGTAAGTGCATACAACCATCACCCAGCAAAGTAAGTGCATACAACCATCACCCAGCAAAGTAAGTGCATACAACAATCACCCAGCAAAGTAAGTGCATACAACCATCACCCAGCAAAGTAAGTGCATACAACCATCACACAGCAAAGTAAGTGCATACAACCATCACCCAGCAAAGTAAGTGCATACAACCATCACCCAACAAAGTAAGTGCATTCAACAATCATCCAGCAAAGTAAGTGCATACAATCATCACCCAGCAAAGTTAGTGCATACAACCATCACCCAGCAAGGTAAGTGCATACAACAATCACCTAGCAAAGTAAGTGGATACAACCATCACCCAGCAAAGTAAGTGCATACAACCATCACCCAGCAAAGTAAGTGCATACAACAATCATCCAGCAAAGTAAGTGCATACAACCATCACCCAACAAAATAAGTGCATACAACCATCACCCAATAATAAATAATAAACTATACTCTCTAAAATACAATACATTACTCTGCTACCATGTGGTGGATAATAAACTAGTATCTCTGAGCAGCCAACTAGTGACTATGTCCCATTATGTTGAGGCAGAAAGTTAGAATACAGTGATTTAGTACAGGTAGATAGAGGTTTAGAACAATGCAGCGTTATCATGAAGTTGTGTTGCAAGATGTGCCCTAAATTAACAAGGGTCTGGCATGATTTCATCGACTACCATGCCTCTACATCAAACTGTCTACACCCGTAGCATCTGCAACAGAGACTGGCTCTCAAAGATCAGACTTGTAGTCACAGCACATGCTGTAGAAAACACTGATATCATCTAATGCACAGGTCCATTATCGTTGGATATAGACATATCTCAATGATGATGGATGCCAGTGACATGATTTCAATATAACAGGTGTGGATTGCCACACTCAGTGGACAATACAGCAGTTTATATTTCCACCACCATGTTAATGGAAAACATCCAGTTAGAAAAACTGAATAAAAAATAAGTTTACATAAATAAGTCTGTGTTGTGTCTTACATAGATGACTAGTGGGGAGTATAACAGGTTTTGGATATTCGAAACCCAACATTGCGAAGATGCGAAGAGAACAGTCCAGTTTAAATGTCATGTGCAATTACACATGTGGGCTATCTCAATGCCCCCACATATGTCACTTATTTTGTCATTTACATTTACGCTAGGCAGGTAGTAGTACTACAGTACCCACGCAGATCGAACTATTGAAACGAGGATTTGTCAGTTTATCCCACGCCATGTGTGGATGTAGGCTGCATTATTTGTACTTCGTCCCACTATTTGCCTTGGTCGAAATATTTCTTGGAACTAGACGCACCCACACCCAAACTTAGACTGTACCCACGACCGGTCTGCAGCCAATTAAAGTTCTCCCTGCTCGTAACATTACTGGTTAACACAGCAACTGAAAGTTCCACGTTTCAACAGGTTGATCTGCCAGAGGTACTGATACAGTCAGAAATCCTGGTGGCGAAGATGTAATTAACTAATCATGTTGTTAGTTGTGTCTAGTAGCATATTTTGCCATAAGTAAATTCTTGGCAGTTCCTATACAGTACGATTTGATATTTTGAATGGCGAGCAACACACTCTTTCTCTCTGCAGCAGTGCTAAGTTGATATCATTCGTGGTATGTTGCAGTCTGCAGACATGCCAACAGGCGGCGGCAGAAAGCACACCACCCTGGCACCACTGAAAACAATTATGTTAACCACCACCACCACCACCAACACCACCACCAGGACTCCACTGACATCAACCATCAAAAGCAGTATGCGTCGCCATGCAGGTCCACATGTAACCATGGCAACAGACCCACATGTAACCATGACAACACCCGATGAAAAACTACTGGATGAGATAACCATTGTCACCGCTTACATGAATATTGGAAAATTTCAAAAGGGCGAAGGCAGCACACATTTTACCCCAGGGCTTTACCACAGGTGGGTGCACATATTCAGCCGGATACAGAACCCTGCTATTGCATATTTTGAACGCAGTGAAGACATTGAATACTTCAAGAAGCTACGGAACGATCTTCCTATAAACCTCACGATGATCGTGAAGGTATCGCGAGATCATCTTTGGGCGTTCGGACTGCGAGAACGGATTGCCAAAATCTATGCGCAGCCAAACTATCCGAAACACCACCCAAACACAGTGATCCCAAACTACTCTTGCGTGATGCACGCCAAGTATGAGTTCATGCAGAATACGACCAGGTCAAACCCATTCAAAACACGTTACTTTGCTTGGCTTGATATTGGCCTATTCCGAGACATAGCTGCAAAAGGCGAACAGATAAAGCTGCATCTGCCAGCGAGTTTTGACCACACTAGAGTGGCATACACAGAGGTATTCCACCGCAATGTGAATGAGTCGGCAGGAGACATATTTCGTCAAAACTTGGTTTGGCTCTGCAGGTGCTATTTTATCGCAGAGAGATCAGTGATGCAACGTTGGTCTGCAGAATATATGCAAGCAACGGAGCTGTTTCTCAGCCACAACTTGATGAACACAGATCAGCAGGTCTTGTATGCTATGTTCAATAACCGAAACACAACTGACATTATACAGACATACAAAGGAACTGGAAAATATAATGCATGGTTCCATCTAGGCTTTTTGTGCACCGAACAGAATGTGAAGAAAACACAAGGAGGAACTACGACAACGTAGATCCACTAATTTACCGACATTTCCAGTCAGCCTACCAGAGTATTGCCGCAGTGACTGAACTAATGGGGTTGTCCGTGTGAGAGATAGTAATGGCTTAAGATGTACAACACGGTGTTGTTGCAGTCAAGTAACAATAGAAAAGAAGCTGTGGTAATATATCACAATGAAGCTGTGGTACTATATCATAATGATGCTGTGAGCCAACACCTATACAAGGTCGTTAATTACTTCATTGGTTGACACATAGTGTCACAATAACATGGCTACAGTTTCAATATAAGTAGTACAGAAAGCTTTGTATTAGTGATGTCATTTTTATGCACATATCATCATTGACACAAAAAAAAAATTTTTTTAATGCACTGCGACACATTACAAATAGTTTCTCTCCAAACCAAATTACCACCTGCATTCATGATATTTCCAATTGAGCTGAAGAGAAAAAACATAAGAAGTGTACATTGAAAAATCAGGAGAACTCGTACAACCAAATTGTAATTATGGACTTGGTAGGAGATTAGAGAATTGACTTGGTAGGAGACTAAAGAATGGCAGAACAGATTTGTGATGTAAATATTACTGGTGGGCAGTGGTTGGTGGCGTGGGTGAACCCACGATGACAACTCAGTACTTGGGTATTAGAATCACAGACACAAGTAATGAATAGCTAGTGTGCTCACAGTGACTGGTCAAAGTGGGCCACAAGTTGCAGTTTTTACTAGTTTGTAAAATTGGTTTGTTGAGAGTGGTAATTGTCCTGAAATGGCCCTAATGAATTCATTGTCATACCCTGAAATGGCCCTAATGCATTCAATGAAATATCATGTCTTGCTTAAAGGATGATCTTAAAAACAGTGGTATCAGGCTTGTACACAGTCGACTGGTTTACTGTTTTTGTTCAACACAACTGTCGCCGACAGTCAAGTCATCATTATACGCAAAAACCACGACTATGACCCCGATTTTATCTTTTAAAATGTGGAATCAAGTTTCCCAGCAGCCAATGATCGAGGCCATTGGAGGATGGCTCTCTCTCAGCTGGCAATAGACTTCTACTAACCAGCCAACTGAATGAATAGCATTGTTCTGTAAAAAAAATGACATCACTGTCTCCCAGCTGTCTGTGCCAAAAACTTCTAACCAACCAACTGAATAGCGTTGTTTTGTATAAACTTTTTACAGAATAATGCTTTTCAGTTGGCTGGTTAGTAGAAGACTATTGCACAGACAGCTCAGAGAAAGCCATCCTTCAATGGCCTCGATCATCGGCTGCTGGGAGATATTTTTTTGAGAAAATGTTCTAAGATATCTGAGCTATTGGGGTCTATTGCCACACACTATCATACTGTTTTGTGAACTTGTCATGTTCTGTAGTGCACATACAGTTTGCAGAATTTTGACTAGGCCCAGATTTTCTTAATGTTTTAAAATAATAAATTAATGCCAAAAAATACAAAAATAATAAACTATTACTTTGTGACAAATGTGGCACTATATTTTACAATTCTTAAACAGTAGTATATCTTCCACTGGATAACTGACAGAAAAATTTAAGTTAAATGCAGATAAAACAGAGTTTTTTATTATTGATACACAAAAGCAGGGTGGTAAATTTTATTTTTTTTCCCAATACCTACGCTGAGCCAGAATTTCACACCGGTTGTCTCAGCATGGAATTTAGGAGTCACTCACCTTTGATAATAATTAAAATTTTAGACATCATATTCACAAACTTGTCGTTGCTGCTTTTATCACATTCGTGACCTTCGTCGATATATGTCCTTTGCTAATGCCAAAACTACTGCAACTGCACTTGTTAGCAGCAGACTTGACTATTGCTATTCCCTTTATCACAATACTGCTTTCAAGGACATCTTGAAACTTCAACGTGTATAAAATTGTTTGGCAAGGGTAGTTACCCAGTCATTATTTTTAAGATCTGCACAATTACCTATCAAGCACTTTCATCCAAGCAATCAGCATATTTACATTCACTGCTCACTCCTGCAAGACAGCCTAGACAACTTCGAACATCTAATTCCAATCTACTTTTTGTTCCCAGTGTTAAGACAAATGTTGGAACTAGAGCTTTTCTAGTTGCTGTACCGACTCTGTGGAACTTACTCCCTGTTAGTGTTAAGTCTGTAGGAAATGTAACAACGTGCCATAAACTAAAAACCCACCTATTTAAACTTGCTTATCCTCCATAGCTCTCCAGCGTACCAATCCAACTGTTTACAACTGGAACTGCTTATCGATTAGGAACTGCTCAACCCCTTTTGTTTTGGTATGCTGCCGAGCTTGGGTTTCCAGAGGATTTTAGCGCTATAAAAGTATTTTTTATATTATTATTATAAATTAACATATTAATCAATTATTTAAAATCAATTTATATCATACGCAACAGAAATAACTAATAATATAATATACAGGTGTATATCTCCCCAATTTTTTATTCATTTCATAATATCTTGTTTCCACACTTCAAATGATAAATCAGATATCCTAAGATCTCTTCGTAAAATAGTACCATTTGACACTCTTAAGCATTTATATAATGCAACAGTTCAATCCCACTTCGATTACGGAAATGTAGTCTATGATTCAGCCTCAATAACAAACAAAACCAGACTCCAGAAACTACAATCTAGAGCTGCTCAAAGAGCTAGGCTGGCTATCATTACAACAAAGAAGGCATTTTCATAAATGTGTTTTTATGTATGAATGGTCTAGCACCATAATATTTGTGTGATATGTTTACATCAAATAGTCACTCCTATAATACCAGAAATGCCTCGCAGCCAAAACCACCTCTAGTCTCCTACCAAGTCCATTCTCTAGTCTCCTACCAAGTCCATTCTCTTGTCTCCTACCAAGTCCATTCTCTAGTCTCCTACCAAGTCCATTCTCTAGTCTCCTACCAAGTCCATTCTCTAGTCTCCTACCAAGTCCATTCTCTTGTCTCCTACCAAGTCCATTCTCTTGTCTCCTACCAAGTCCATTCTCTAGTCTCCTACCAAGTCCATTCTCTTGTCTCCTACCAAGTCCATTCTCTAGTCTCCTACCAAGTCCATTCTCTAGTCTCCTACCAAGTCCATTCTCTTGTCTCCTACCAAGTCCATTCTCTTGTCTCCTACCAAGGCCATTCTCTAGTCTCCTACCAAGTCAATAATTACAATTTGATTGTATGAGTTCTTCCGATTTTTCAATGTCCTTTTCTTACATCTCGTTCTCCTCACCTCATTTGAAAGTATCATGAATGCAGGTGGTAATTTGGTTTGGAGAGGAACTATTTGTAATGTGTCACAGTGCATCTTAAAACAAAAACAATGTTTGTATCAATGATGATATGTGCATAGAAATTATATCACTAATCCAAAGCTTGTCAGTACTGCATATGTTGAAACTGTAGCCACGTAATTGTGATACATTACCACAGCTTCATTGTAATATATTACCACAGCTTCATTGTGATATATTACCACAGCATCATTGTAATATATTACCACAGCTTCATTGTGATATATTACCACAGCTTCATTGTGATATATTACCACAGCGTCATTGTGATATATTACCACAGCTTCATTGTGATATATTACCACAGCTTCGTTGTGATATATTACCACAGCGTCATTGTAATATATTACCAAAGCTTCATTGTGATATATTACCACAGCTTCATTGTGATATATTACCACAGCTTCATTGTGATATATTACCACAGCTTCATTGTGATATATTACCACAGCTTCATTGTGATATATTACCACAGCTTCATTGTGATATATTACCACAGCTTCATTGTGATATATTACCACAGCTTCATTGTGATATATTACCACAGCTTCATTGTGATATATTACCACAGATTCATTGTGATATATTACCACAGCTTCATTGTGATATATTACCACAGCTTCATTGTGATATATTACCACAGCTTCATTGTGATATATTACTACAGCTTCATTGTGATATATTACCACAGCTTCATTGTGATATATTACCACAGCTTCATTGTGATATATTACCACAGCATCATTGTAATATATTACCACAGCTTCATTGTGATATATCACCACAGCGTCATTGTGATATATTACCACAGCTTCATTGTGATATATTACCACAGCTTCGTTGTGATATATTACCACAGCGTCATTGTGATATATTACCACAGCTTCATTGTGATATATTACCACAGCGTCATTGTGATATATTACCACAGCTTCATTGTGATATATTACCACAGCGTCATTGAGATGTATTACTACAGCGTCATTGTGATATATTACCACAGCTTCAATGTGATATATTACCACAGCTTCATTGTGATATATTACCACAGCGTCATTGTGATATATTACCACAGCTTCATTGTGATATATTACCACAGCGTCATTGTGATATATTACCACAGCTTCATTGTGATATATTACCACAGCGTCATTGTGATATATTACCACAGCGTCATTGTGATATATTACCACAGCTTCATTGTGATATATTACCACAGCGTCATTGTGATATATTACCACAGCATCATTGTGATATATTACCACAGCTTCATTGTGATATAGTACCACAGCTTCATTGTGATATATTACCACAGCGTCATTGTGATATATTACCACAGCTTCATTGTGATATATTACCACAGCGTCATTGTGATATATTACCACAGCTTCATTGTGATATATTACCACAGCGTCACTGTGATATATTACCACAGCTTCATTGTGATATATTACCAAAGCGTCACTGTGATATGTTACCACAGCGTCATTGTGATATATTACCAGAGCGTCATTGTCATATATTACCACAGCTTCATTGTGATATATTTCCACAGCGTCATTGTGATATATTACCATAGCGTCATTGTGATATATTACACCACAGCGCCATTGTGATATATTACCACAGCTTCATTGTGATATATTACCACAGCGTCATTGTGATATATTACCACAGCTTCATTGTGATATATTACCACAGCGTCATTGTGATATATTACCACAGCGTCATTGTGATATATTACCACAGCATCATTGTGATATCTTACCACAGCTTCATTGTGATATATTACCACAGCGTCATTGTGATATATTACCACAGCGTCATTGTGATATATTACCACAGCGCCATTATGATATATTACCACAGCTTCATTGTGATATATTACCACAGCGTCATTGTGATATATTACCACAGCTTCATTGTGATATATTACCACAGCGTCATTGTGATATATTACCACAGCGTCATTGTGATATATTACCACAGCTTCATTGTGATATATTACCACAGCGTCATTGTAATATATTACCACAGCGTCATTGTGATATATTACCACAGCGTCATTGTGATATATTACCACAGCTTCATTGTGATATATTACCACAGCGTCATTTTTATATATTACCACGGCGTCATTGTGATATATTACCACAGCTTCATTTCTATTGTTCCCTGGCTGCAACAACACCGTATTGTACATCTCTCACACTGACAGCCCCATTAATCCAGTCAACAACGGCAATACTCTGGTTGGCTGACTCTAAATGTCGGTAAATTAGTGGATCTACGTTGTCATAGCAACCACTACTGCCAGAGTTCTTCCCATCGTAGTTGGTCCTTTCCTGCTATAAGTTCCATCATATATCTATCTATATTGAAATTTGTTATACAACAACAACAACAGAAGCTGTAAGTTTACAACAACAATTAGGTCTGGACAACTACGGGACAGAAGGATGAATAACCCGAGGGAAGAGACTGGGATGCAGTTCAGCTTAATGGGAAGAATAGTAAAAAGCTGAATATGGTGCACAGGTCACTTAGTGTGGATGGAGGAGGGCCAGGTCACTTGGTGTGGATGGAGGAGGGCCAGGTCACTTGGTGCGGATGGAGAAAGGCCAGGTCACTTGGTGTGGATGGAGGAGGGCCAGGTCACTTGGTGCGGATGGAGAAAGGCCAGGTCACTTGGTGCAGATGGAGGAGGGCCAGGTCACTTGGTGTGGATGGAGGAGGGCCAGGTCACTTGGTGTGGATGGAGGAGGGCCAGGTCACTTGGTGCAGATGGAGGAGGGCCAGGTCACTTGGTGCAGATGGAGGAGGGCCAGGTCACTTGGTGCGGATGGAGAAAGGCCAGGTCACTTGGTGCAGATGAAGGAGGGCCAGGTCACTTGGTGCAGATGGAGAAAGGCCAGGTCACTTGGTGCAGATGGAGGAGGGCCAGGTCACTTGGTGCTGTTGGAGGAGGGCCAGGTCGATGAAACAGCAATGCTGCAGGAAAATGGGAAGACCACAATTAAGATGGGAACACTGTGTTAAGAGATGGAAAAAGGCGGACCAGGATGAAAAATGGGGGAAAAGGCTGGGAGCAATGGAAGAGCCAAAGTGTTGCAGTAGTACAAGCACTAGTCTGTGAGGAAGAACAACATAGTCTTATTTCTTCTGGTCACAAAATGAAACAGCTGCAAAATGACTGAACCTTACTGGCCATGTACAAATAAAAATATCAAGCCTAACAATTTTCCAACCTGGTGAATCTTTTCATGAAATCCTTTCACGCCTTGTGATAATACCACGAAGATTTTATGTATATCTACACGGCATGCAATAAATGACTATTAACATGTCCGAATATATCAACACGCAATCCATCTGGAAGCTTCCTGCCACTGTGCCTCACCAGAAGACTCCTGCTCTAAGATGAATCACACATCCATTTTCTCATTAACTTCATTTATGTATATTCCAACTCTGTTATCCGTGCGTATAGAACAAAATTGCTTCAGTGTTGCCAAAAATAAGTAATTGATGCATCCAAAATTAAATCAAGGATTTCAATAAAAACCACGTAATGGTTTTCCGATATCAAGTAATTATGGTAATCCTTCTGATTTTTTGGTCGCTTTTAATTACAAATGCCTTATTATTACCTTTGATGGATACATTGAATTTTTCCATAGTCAACCAATGAAATGCTTTGCTAGAATATTCCTTGAGACATTGACTTCGGGTCATGTAACAATTGGAGCTGATTCAAACTCATGAGATATTTAACTTACTAAAGCATTTTTTCACATGCCTGACACTGTCAACACATACATCAGACTGCAACTTTTGAACAAATAGCTATGAACATTGTGTATAATAAATGCTGCTACGTCAACCGGTTATGTAAAAGAAAGAATTATTTTGTATTGCCCTCAGCATGCACAAATGGCTATGAAGTAACGCTATGAGCAAAACTGTGTATATTTATACATGCTGCTATGGTAAGTTTATTTATGATGTTGGTGTTACTGTTGAACTATTAACACATGCCTGCAATATGTATTTCACACCCACCGACTCCTGGCACGGATACATGTTTAAAACTCCATCCTCAACTGATTTAGCCTATCGCGAATCTGGTTCGTTGATGTTCAAATATATATTGTGAATAGTTTAAGTAATATCCGCAGTCGGTTTAATAAAAAAGTGGTCTGGTAAGACTCAAAATACAAAATAGTGGACATCCAAAATGGTAAACACTGTATGGGGTCAAGACTGATCACGGGTGTGACGTCCATCTTCTCGCCGAACACATGACAAGGTTATGAAATTTAACCAAGGGCGAAATTCGTGTGTTTTCAGCGTTTCCATCTTCACTTCAATAATTGCTGGATCAAGCATTAAATAAATTAATAGTTTGTCTGATGATTTCACACAAAAATGCACACAAAAGTTGCACAAACAAGCTAGCATATCGTTGTGGATACTAGGTAGGTTTGAATTTTTGCAAAATGAAAATGTACCGCCTACTGATAAATGAACTGAGGCATTGTAAAATGGCCCAAGTGTCCGAAGATTGGGTATTTGGACCTTACACCCTCTCACAAGAGACCAATTTTATACACACAATCCTGAAATCACAGCTAGTAAATATTAATCTTGAGATAACAACATACAACATTTGCTAAAGCGTGACAACCAAGATAAACTATTGGGACAGACGTAAGGTAAACATGGTCAACCATACTGCTACTACTTTGAAAAAAAAAGTGCTACATGTGTTGGTTCCAGTCGTTCACCGTCCACCCTCAAAACAACACCTTTATCCATGGTTGCGATTCAACTACCACCAGTGAAGTCCAACCTGTACTGTATACATCTAACATATCTTCGTTTCAATGCTATGGAAATTCAGGGGCCAAACAAGGCCAGAGTGGCATAGGTAAATATATTATACACTTGATCTGAACACATGTAAACTAACACACCATGCATTAAACAAAAGAGAAAGGAGCGATCACAATCAACTACTGTACATGCATACAACGGGTAATTTTAAGCACTAGAATTGTTTTATTTTATTTTATTCTGAATTAATTACCTGTCAGGTTTGTGGCAGCACATAACTGTATCTAGGTCTATGTTCCAATGTTGTGTATAGGGATTTTAGAAGTTTAGGTGGTTAATAATTATTCTTCTCTAGACCAGAGGTTCTCAAACTGGAGGCTGCCACGTATATCCAGGGGGTTATCAGTAAACATGCACAAATATTTTAGAATGGCTCATTACATATCTGAGCAAGAAAGTGATATTTCTTGGGGCCATCTGACAGTCCAAAAGTCAAACAGACAAAATCCCACAATATGAAAAGTGGAAAAAATTCCACAACTGTTTTTAATATTGTCTCTTTTTCAGATTCTTTTAGTAAGATGGGAGAGGATAATAAAATTATTTAAATCAATCATTTAAGCAAATTTTATCAATGATTAATTTGGTTTTAATCAGATAATTTGAATCACCAACCCTGCTTTTAACATAGTCATGAACTATTCAGTCATTGAAATATAGAATACACAATTTGGTGATGATTTGACATTGTATGGTTTGTATGTATTGATTTACAGCTGGCAAATGTTTTGCAGACAAACGTGAACAATCACTTACAGTAAATGTGAAACCACTGTATGATGGGATAGATACTACACAGATACTAAAACAAAACTGACAAATATCTCAGAAGGACGGGTTACACATAATATTAGATAAAAATTGTTGGACTCTCGATAAGCCAATGGCTAAAAATTCCTTGTTCACTTGCTGAGTATTTTGCCTTGGATGGCAATCTTGTTAAATCTCTAGTACACACAGATCAACCTGAGGCACCAGGCAAACACTGAGAGGAGAAAGTGTGAATGGTTGTACATGACAAGTCTATCTTGACGTCAGTTACGATGCACAAGCTGTTTTCATTACATGTCGATAACAGCCTTAGTTGGAATGTACACGTCACCAAGTTGTGTTAGAGAGTGCAAACTCAGTAGCAGACCATACAAGGTCCATCAGGTAAAACTATTGATGTTGCTTTTACTTGAACGGTACAGCTGTTTATTGATTGCCTGTGTATGAAAAGGGGCATTGTGGACATGTTTTGGTTACTAATGTACACAAGATTATGAAACGGTACGCACGTGTTACCAATCAATGTTTGAATAATGCATTGATGAGTGACATCATACAGCGGCTGACCTCATCTTGCTTTACAGGTCTATAGCATTAGTGTAGTGGTTAACAGGTCTGCTTTGCATTCCAGAGTTTTGGGTTCAAGTATGTTTGGTGTAAAAACCTGGCTCTTAACATTGGGGACTGTAAAAATAGAGTTTGATCATGTTAATGTCATTCTTGTCTCATTAACTGGAGACACAAAAAAAACCCATTGAGGATGATATGCACCTTCCCAGTAATCACCCTCAGTGAAAGGTCAGCTTGACCTGATGTTCTGAAGAAAGGCTGACTACAGTTGATTGAGGCGTCTTGAGACATTCATATTTTTGGTAAACACAACATGTTATATACAGACTAGTTGGTCAACAGAATGTGCCAAGTGGTGGAAAGGAGGAAGAACAATGCTTCCCAGAGAAGTCAAAATCAATGCTGTTGGAGGGAACAGGTCTGCCAGTGGGTGAACATCACCGACGTCGAGGGTGAGAGGGCGGCTGCCTCCACCCCAATGAAGGGAGCAATTTTTTACGTAGGTGGTACCGGTAATAATAGTGATCCATCCCAAGTAAAACATCGCCTGTCAGTGCAAAAATAAAGATATATAACCACCTTGTGGTGAAGTGTAGTACTTGTGAATGTTTGTTTGGGAAACACTGTTTCCATCAGTCAGCCAATTTCCATACCCTTGTCCACAAAAAACGTCCCAAGACTCCCTTTTCTCAGGAACCCCCTTATCGTCCAATTTTAATCTTCGAAGTACATAGAAACACTTGCCCCACCACCGACCAGGTGATTGACAAGTTCGCTATCATGAGCGCACGTCGACTGGCGCTAAAAAAAATTGCCCACCCAATAAAAAATTATGGATACATCTACTTGGATAACAGGAATAACCATTCAGTGTATAATGCCGTGGATATACAGTGAACAGCATCAGTCATCAGCCAGCAGGCTCCGTGGACCGAAACAACTAACGAATTGTAACTCTTTGCTAATTGAATGTTGTAATTGCGAAATGTTATACGTTATTGCGTTTGCGTTTTCAACTGTTTTCGTGTCTTAGCGAAATGTTGCTTATTAAGTGTTTTAATTGCAAAATGTTTAAGTGTTTTAGCGAAATGTCATACGCTACATCATAATAAGTATTTTTTTTCAAATCACGCCGTGGGCCGAAACTATTATTCTTAGAAATCAGCTACTAACGTGGGACAATAGAACCGAAAACATTAATGACACTTCTTTGCAACTTGTAAAATGCTCAATTGACTCAACACGATTAATTGAACAAATGGCTTGATAACATAAAATGAGCTCACACAAACAATGAAGTCATGCTATTAAACATTTAAGTTAACAAGTTTTGCTGATGAAACATCAGATAGATTAAAAGCATAAAGGGCTTGATCACATAAAATGTGTTTCGGTCCACGGCGTGATTTGAAAAAAAATACAAACAATGAAGTCAATACATTATATATTATAATACAAACGTAACTAGTTATTACTTTTAATCGTGGACGTTTCCACTAGACATTCATTACTTCAATTTGGTTCATTATTTTATTATGTCAACCGCTTTCTGTTATTTTATTTATATTACTATATTTCTATAAATAGTTCTAGATTATTATATTAGCGTGTACGTATGTTTCTGTGCACAATCATAATTTACGCCGCTCCGCCGTGGGCCGAAACGACTATTCTTAGATTTCCGCCTCTACTAGAGTGGGCCGAATCGACCGCCGCCGAATTCAATAGCGACAGTGGAGTGGGCCGAACCATCCGTGTGCGTGGGCCGAATCGACTAGGCCGAACCATCCATCGGTGTGGGCCGAACCCGTCATGGGTCTAACCATCCGGGACCCAAATAAATGATAAAATTTATCTTGATAAGCCAACGCCATGGTTTCTTTATCCACTTGCCATCTGTAGTTTGGGACGGCAATCTTGTTAAATCTAAATCTACTTCAGCTATCGTAGACAGTCATAGTTCTCAAAGAATACAACATACCTGATTTCCACCAACAGGCGACGTAGACGACGTAGTTGATTTACTGCGGCTTGACTGTCGAGTCCGTAGACGTAGAACGAGTTCCAGATGTTCTCGCAGAATTTCAGGAAGAGACAGGACCCGACACTTGTCTGGCTTCACTTCGACCGATCGTTGTTTGGGTTCTAGTATCCCGCTGTTGGAGCTTAGTTATAAATGAATATTTTTCACTACGACCTGTTGTCACTTCGTAGAACAGGGAACACGCTTTCATGTCCCACTCTCTGTACGGACTGTTCCCCCCCGCACCCCGTGTCACGACATGCGCTTAAATAATTAATGATAATGACATAAAAATTATTATCATAAATAATTATAACCTTCCCAACAAAATGGCAACGCCATGTCAAAGAACAGAGATCTTTCTTTATAACACTCAGAATAATACTGTAGATCTGTGACAATGCAATGGCATGCGCAAACTTATAAACAACACAACAGATCAAACGATTGCCATCTAAAACGTTCCGCACTGAATGCAGGATTTCGAATTCGAGGAGTCGTTATAATAAAAATTCTTTCTGGATTTATCGCTAGAGGACGCCGTTTACAGTTGCCTGGTTCTCAGCCCACCATGTGGCGCCACAATTATGGCTTCGATTATTAAGGCGCCGTGCGGTGGCACACATCATCGCCTCTATGTAATGTGTTCTTTTCATTGTGACGGGAATTGTGACAAGTCACCGTTAACAAAACAAAGACTGCAACTACTATTTCCGGCATCATACACACATGACGCCATCTACCGACACGAATCGCTTTTGTGCCGCGTTACCAGGTTCTGCCGCTAGGTGGTTTAGCTTGCATTCATTCTATGGAAGAGTCACTTTGAGCAATTGTTTAATTGTATACATGATAATGACATCACATCATTACATTATGATGTCACATATACTAATGATATATGTTGTACTGTTGATGAGATTGAATCGGTCATTGGGCAGCTAGATAAAACTAAATCATGTGGCCTTGATTATGTGTATGCTGAGCATCTAATGTATTGCAGCAGACGAGTATTACCTCTACTGTATGTCTACCTTTTTTGTCCATGGTTCCCCACCTGATTCTATGCTATCAGTTGTGCTTGTACCTGTTATCAAAGATAAATGTGGTAAAATCAATGATAGTGACAACGACAGACCGATTGCATTAGCCAGCATGATGTCGAAAATAGTGGAATAAGTTATATTGGGTCGTATGTCATCCTTTCTGATCACTAGCAGTAACCAGTTTGGTTTCAATAGTAAGTTTGGTACTGACATGTGTATATATGTCTTAAAAGAAATTGTTGATAATTACAAATGTTTAAATGGGTCTATGTTCATGGGTTTCCTAGATGCTTCTAAAGCCTTTGACAGAATAAGACACTCTACATTGTACCTAGTTATATTGTTAGAATTATGATATACTGGTACACAAATCAAACTATGTTTGTACGCTGGTCTGGGATTTTATCTAAGGGATTTCAAGTATCTAGTGGTATCAGGCAAGGTAGCATACTCTCACCATACCTGTTTAATGTATATATTGACGAGTTAAGTGCTGCACTAACAAAATGTCGCACTGGCTGTTGTATTGATGATATGAATATAAACCATCTCATGTATGCAGATGAAATGGTTGTATTTTCCCCTTCTAGTGTAGGTTTGAGGGAGTTGTTATCTGTTTTTGAAACTTATGGCCTAAATCATGATATTAAATTTAATCATAAGAAATGTGCAATACTCATAAGTAGAGGAAAGCATAAAAAAAAATTATGTCACCTTGCATTTAAGTTAAATGGAGAGGACATTAAAGAAGTGAAAAGTGTAAAATACCTGGGTCATATTATATGCAGTGACTCTAAGGATGACAAAGATATAATGCATCAGTGTCGCCAATTGTACGCCCATGGTAATGTACTACTTAGGAAATTCTATATGTGCACAAATGATGTCAAGATCAGGCTGTTTAGTACATTTTGCTCATCTATGTATACAGCTTAACTGTGGTGGAATCATTCTGTATATAGCATCCACAGATTACATGTATGCTACAATAATGTGTTTAGACGGTTACTTGGACTACCCAAATACTGCAGCGCTTCAGCTATGTTTGCGGAGAGATTGACTCCTGACTGTAAAGCAGTCATACGAAATCTTGTATATAAATTTATGTCACGTTTAAATAAATCTAGAAACTCACTCATAATTGCGGTACTTGGTACTGACATCAGATGGAAATCAAGGATAAGGAGACAATGGGTAAAGTCACTTTATATACATAATGACCTTGTGTAATCATACAGTATGTATGTTTTTTTATGGTTTTTTTTACATTATTTGGTTAGCTGACTATATGGACCTATATATGTATCATTATATGTGTATTTGTGTCTGAATTAAAGAATTGAATTGAATTCAGTTGGCTGTGAGAGGAAACATGTAAATTATGTATCGGGCAGGCTTTTTTATATACAAAGTGGGGGGCATTGCTCCAGCCGTTTCATTTACCCCCCCCCACGCCTACACCTGCCTTTTCAGGCCATTTCATTGGAATTTGAAACGGGCCAACGTTTTGCACCCGGGCGACCACAACCCTCATTACGACACTGAGTAGACGGCGGTGCCCAGTATTTGCATTTCATACTACTTCCTGCGACGGTTCATAGCTCTTTGGGTCTGAGCTGCAGTTCATATTTTTAGTCAGGACCTCGGCAATTGTCTCCTTAGCCAACTTTAAGTGGTGTTCAATGTCATCAGTCAATCTTGCACGCCTTGCCATCGAAAATGCCCGCTCACAGTCGGTATTGCTGGGGCACGATGAGATTTATTTGACGTCACGGGCACCACCAACAAATGAGAAGGTTATGGACCATATCGCGCCTATCACAAACTGAATAAACGAAACTTACTTTTCTTAAGACTTGAAACTTGCCAGTTATGATATATGGATTTAGAGATAATCTTGTTGACGTTGTAACTGGTAATAATTTTTTTAGCATACCGTTTTCAATATTACTCATACACCAATTAGCTAGTTGACATGCAACGACAACTTTATGTGTAATATTATGGTACCCAAAATTACTATTAGGCCTATGACTGTGCATATGCCACGTCTCCTCTCGATGCACTATTTCTTCTCCCTGCACCCCTTTTCTTTCAATCCACCTCTTTCTCTCCCTGCACCCCTTTTCTTTCAATCCACCTCTTTCTCTTCCTGCATCCCTTTTCTTTCAATCCACCTCTTTCTCTCCCTGCACCCCTTTTCTTTCAATCCACCTTTTTCTCTTCCTGCATCCCTTTTCTTTCAATCCACCTCTTTCTCTCCCTGCACCCCTTTTCTTTCAACCCACCTCTTTCTCTTCCTGCACCCCTTTTCTTTCAATCCACCTCTTTCTCTCCCTGCACCCCTTTTCTTTCAATCCACCTCTTTCTCTCCCTGCACCCCTTTTCTTTCAATCCGCCTCTTTCTCTCCCTGCACCCCTTTTCTTTCAATCCACCTCTTTCTCTCCCTGCACCCCTTTTCTTTCAATCCACCTCTTTCTCTTCCTGCACCCCTTTACTTTCAATCCACCTCTTTCTCTCCCTGCACCCCTTTTCTTTCAATCCACCTCTTTCTCTCCCTGCACCCCTTTTCTTTCAATCCACCTCTTTCTCTTCCTGCACCCATTTTCTTTCAATCCACGTCTTTCTCTCCCTCCACCCCTTTTCTTTCAATCCACCTCTTTCTCTTCCTGCACCCCTTTTCTTTCAATCCACCTCTTTCTCTTCCTGCACCCCTTTTCTTTCAATCCACCTCTTTCTCTTCCTGCACCCATTTTCTTTCAATCCACCTCTTTCTCTTCCTGCACCCCTTTTCTTTCAATCCACCTCTTTCTCTCCCTGCACCCCTTTTCTTTCAATCCACCTCTTTCTCTCCCTGCACCCCTTTTCTTTCAATCCACCTCTTTCTCTTCCTGCACCCCTTTTCTTTCAATCCACCTCTTTCTCTCCCTGCATCCCTTTTCTTTCAATCCAACTCTTTCTCTTCCTGCACCCCTTTTCTTTCAATCCACCTCTTTCTCTCCCTGCATCCCTTTTCTTTCAATCCAACTCTTTCTCTCCCTGCACCCCTTTTCTTTCAATCCACCTCTTTCTCTCCCTGCACCCCTTTTCTTTCAATCCACCTCTTTCTCTCCCTGCACCCCTTTTCTTTCAATCCACCTCTTTCTCTTCCTGCACCCCTTTTCTTTCAATCCACCTCTTTCTCTCCCTGCACCCCTTTTCTTTCAATCCGCCTCTTTCTCTCCCTGCACCCCTTTTCTTTCAATCCACCTCTTTCTCTCCCTGCACCCCTTTTCTTTCAATCCACCTCTTTCTCTTCCTGTACCCCTTTTCTTTCAATCCACCTCTTTCTCTCCCTGCACCCCTTTTCTTTCAATCCACCTCTTTCTCTCCCTGCACCCCTTTTCTTTCAATCCACCTCTTTCTCTCCCTGCACCCCTTTTCTTTCAATCCACTTCTTTCTCTCCCTGCACCCCTTTCTTTCAATCCACCTCTTTCTCACCCTGCACCCCTTTTCTTTCAATCCACCTCTTTCTCTCCCTGCACCCCTTTTCTTTCAATCCACCTCTTTCTCTCCCTGCACCCCTTTTCTTTCAATCCACCTCTTTCTCTCCCTGCACCCCTTTTCTTTCAATCCACCTCTTTCTCTCCCTGCACCCCTTTTCTTTCAATCCACCTCTTTCTCTCCCTGCACCCCTTTTCTTTCAATCCACCTCTTTCTCTCCCTGCACCCCTTTTCTTTCAATCCACCTCTTTCTCTCCCTGCACCCCTTTTCTTTCAATCCACCTCTTTCTCTCCCTGCACCCCTTTTCTTTCAATCCACCTCTTTCTCTCCCTGCACCCCTTTTCTTTCAATCCACCTCTTTCTCTCCCTGCACCCCTTTTCTTTCAATCCACATCTTTCTGTTCCTGCACCCCTTTTCTTTCAATCCACCTCTTTCTCTCCCTGCACCCCTTTTCTTTCAATCCACCTCTTTCTCTCCCTGCACCCCTTTTCTTTCAATCCACCTCTTTCTCTTCCTGCACCCCTTTTCTTTCAATCCACCTCTTTCTCTTCCTGCACCTCTTTCTTTAGAACCATTCACAATATGTGGGTGAAAGGATGTGACGATGCTAAATTTGTGTTTATAACAATACAGTTTATGACTTAAACCAGGAAAAGATTACTTCGCAAATATGTGATGAGCATCCATAATTGACAATGTTTATACTGTTCATATTCTATACTGAAGTTCAAGTTTATATAGTATATAAAATATTATTCCTTTGATCACCAGTTGCTTTTTTGATAGTTGTTGTCAAATGCTGGGTTTCTGCTTGACATAGGAGCAATTGTCCACAAGCACAATTCACACCAGGAGGGCTGGTATATTACTGCCAGTCCATGTGGCTTTTACATTACAGCCCAATTGGAGGCATTCCGTTTAACAATGAGACAATGGAAGTGTCAACGAGGCAGGTCAATACACAACACAGGGTCAATGGATCTTGTATCTCCCATCAGACCACAGTACCTGATAACACATTAAATTGGACTGGTGCTTATCTGTGTGCACTGATGGGACAGTAGTGACTCACTGAAGCTTCCAGTGCCATTACAACAGTTATTGCAGTTTAAACACAACATTACAGGATCATTGCAGTGTGTATATTGGTGATGATGTGTATACTGTCAGTATATGCACCACAGACGGGGAGAACGGAAGAAGATAATGATGCATTCTGAAGTAACTTGTAAGAAATTATCGGGCATGTGGAGCCGGAGACAGTGTTGGTTGTAGCAGGTGACATGAATGCACTTGTGAAAAAGAGACAGAACAGTGAGGAGACCGTATGAAAGTATGGATGGGGCATAAGAAACAGAGAGGGACAAAACCTGGTGGAGATGCTCGCCAGAAACCAGTTGGTGGTGGTTAGCTCCTTCTTCCAGAAGAGGGAGTCACACAAGATAATCTGGAAGTGGGAACAACAGAACAGACTCTGAGATAGATCTGCTGATCACCAGAAGCTGTCAGTGGAACAATGTTAGAGACTGCAAGGTTTTGGCAGGAGAGCACATAACGAGCTAACATAAACCACTGGTTTATGAAATGTGGATAGGAAGAAGCAAACAGAGAAGGAGGAAGCAAAGGCAGATAATCAGGTGTGAAGGAGAGGTGATGGAAAAATACAAAAGCGAAGTAGATAGGACGTTCAGGCAACTTAAAGAACAAAGGGAGTATGTGGAAACAGAGTGGACAGCATTTAAGGAAGGCTTTATTGGAACAGCTGAGGAGATATGTGGCTGAACATCAGGAAAGCCTATGCAAAGCCGAAAGAAGAAAGAACAGTGGTGGTGGAACCAGGAAGTTGAACAAGCAATACAAGAAAAGAAGGAGGCACTGAAGTGAGTGGAAGAAGCGAGTGATGAAGAAAAGACAAAGCTGAAGCAGAAGTACCGAGAGAAGAAGAACGCAGCAAACAAGGCTGTTGCGAAAGCAAGACATGATAAACAACAGGAATGGTGCATGAGGATTGAAGAAGATGGGGGATTTATCTTCAAGCTGGCCAGAGATAGAGACAGAGATAGCAAAGATACTAGTCAAACACCAGCAATGAAGACAAGCGATGGGACATTGGTCACTGGAGTAAAACAAGGGCTATGTGTATTTGAGGAATATTTCAAGAAACTATTAAACCCGGAGGGAGAATGTGAGATAGAGATACCACATTATGTAAGGAGAGAGCTGGAGGTGAGGACAATAACAGAAGAGGTCGAGAAAGCTGTAAAGAAGATGAAAACTGGGAAGGCTGTAGGAGTGGACGAATTGTCAGTGGAAATGGTGAAAGCAAATGAACTAGTGAGAATCAAGTGGCTGACGAGCCTGTTTAGTGTGTGCTTCATAACAGGAGATATACCAGCAGAGTGTCGAAGATTGTGCCAATATGGAAGGGGAAAAGGGACATCCATGACCCAGAGAGATACATAGGCATCACATTACTGAGCCAAGCCCCGAAATTGATGGAAACGATACTAGATGCGAGGGTGAGGCATATAGTGGAGAGCAAAATCGGAGAGAATCCGCTGGGATTTAGGAAACGGAGAGGAACAGATGACAGATTGTTCGTCATCAGACAAATTATCGAGAAAAGGAGACAATTTAGAAAGGATGTAGCATTCGGTTTTGTCGATCTGGAAAAAGGCATTTGACACCGTGCCGAGAGAACTTTCATTTGCAGTCATGAGATGGATGGAGGTTGGAAAGGCAGAGGTCAAAGTGGTTGAGGAAATGTAGAAGGAGACACCAGCGGTGGTGAGATTCGAAGGAGAAACATCAGAACAATTTGGGGTGGGAGTAGGACTTAGACAGGGAAATATCCTTGCTTTTCGTTATGGTGATGATCCTGATCAGTGGTAAGGTATCTGAACAGGAAGAACTTAAGAAGATACTATATGCAGATGACCTATGGAATAACACCTTTAGCAAACATGGCCTCCGAATCAATCTGGAGAAGACCGAAGTAATGTGGATAGGCGAACAAGAGGTGGACCTGCATGTAGTTGTTGACGGAAAGACCATTAAACAAGTGAACAGTTGTATATAACTTGGGTGGTACAGCGTGTGAGGATGGAGGAAGTGATAAGGAAATACAGAGGAGAGTGCAAGCAGGAGCAGCAGCATGGAAGAGAGTGGAAGGCGTTGTGTGGGACAGAAAACTGAAGAAACAACTAAAAGGAAAAGTGTTGGAAACATGCGTAGTACCAGCTTGTATATACGGGTCGGGAACGCTGGCACTGACAGAGAGACAGGAGGAGAAGATACAGATAGCAGAAAACAACTGGGTCCGAAGAATATGCAAAGTAACTCAAGAAGATAGAAGGAAGATGAAGGAATTGAGAGACGAAATTGGCATAAAAAAACACCTAAAGATGAAAGTAGTCGGAAGCAGAATGAGATGGGCAGGACATGTGCAAAGAATGGATGAAGACAGACTGTCAAAAAGAGCATGGAAAGCAGAAGAGGGTGACAGAAGAAGAGGAAGACCAAAGCTGAGATGGAACGACTGTGTCAAACGAGATCTTGAAAGGGCAGGTACAAACGGCGAAGAGGGTAATACCATCGCAGAAGACAGAGGGAGATGGAGAGAGTTAACAACGAAAGTGGAAGAAGCTACCAGGTGACTTGGACCCCACCCCGCAAGGGAACAAGGGTAGGAAGAAGAATTACATATTAATTATAATGGTGAACAGGGTGGAAAACCACCGCAATACATTAGTATTATTGCTATAAAATGTGTTTTATATATTGCAAGGCTGCCAGTTTGTATGACAAGACTAACTGTGACTGGGCGCCATCATCGAATGTTTCAAAGTATACATCGAAACACCATCAAACTTGGAAGCAAGGTCACTGACTTTATCATCCAACAAGCACCATAACACAGTGAAATTATTGATTGGAATTACCCCTGTCAAGAGCTTGGGCTGGTCGAGTCAGTGACAAATACCTCACAGAACACTGTGGATTCCTAAATCAGCTCCTCCCAGGCGACGTTGTAATGGCCGACAGGGGGTTTGACGTCAATGATAGCGTCGGATTGATGGCAACAATCAAAATGTCTGCATTCACTAAAGGGAAAACACAAATGACTGCAATTGAACTGGAACAATCACGCAAGCTCGCACATCTGCAAATCCATGTTGAGCATGTCATTGGCCTGCTTCATCAAAAGTACACTTTCCTTGGAGAAACAGTGCCAATAGCCAGTGACTACTCATGTAATAATTATAATGTTCTTGGTACTAGAATAAACATTTGTAAATGATAGTGCCCGCCAAAATGAGTTTAATAAGCTTACATATGTTTGCTTGTTTACTGGTTCGTTACGAAAAGTTGGAGTTTATTGGCGATTTAGATGGTGAAATGTGGATGTATCTAGATTGATGGTTGATATGCTAGACCACACCAATATATTTCGCCTTGTCCTCCTTTACGAGTATGTAGCTGTGAAGTGTGTATTGTTTGTATTTGGGGTAACGGGATCTGGTTATGTGGAGGACACTACTGTAATGTCGTGACTGTTCACAGTAATAATATGCAATAATACATTATCCCTGTGTCTGGTTTTACAAGAGAAATAACGTATGCTCCCGAGACATTCGGGGAGTGAAGCACATGGCGTGAACTAATAAAGTGTTTGTTAGAATCAGTCCGTCTGTCTAAATGTATGCTTAGACACTAAAACGAGGATGTTTAGACCGCTCGTGGGAGAACACGAAACAGTCGGAGCAGGCACTTCATTCGACAAATCGTTCTAAAATGCGACAGAAGTTCGACGCAAAAACGAACTTGACATAGAAAACATCGACGGCGGCGCTCGTCAACGTCACATGTGCAATGTCAGCGAAAAGGGCAAGTACAACAACACTGTCACTGCTCGAAGTTTGAACTGACATTTTCGCTCAAACAAAACATGGCGACAGCGTTAGCCCAGTTTCCAGCGTTTGACATTTCGGGGCCAGCAATCGGTCTACGGTGGGAGAAGTGGCTGTCACGTTTCAAACGGCTGCTGATTATCAGCAAAATAACGGAACCAACCGACAAGCGAGCCTGGCTGTTACATTTTGTCGGCGAATCAGTCAATGATATCTTTGACACGATACCTGACAATGGCACGGATGCAGAGTTTGACAAAGCAGTAGACAAACTCAACGACTATTTTAAGCCACAGGTAAACAGAGAATATGAAGTGTTCAAGTTTCATTAGTGTGAACAGAGGGCAGATGAGTCTATTGACAGTTATTGCACTAGACTGAGAGAACTAGCAGCATCGTGTCAGTTTCATGAAGTCAATAGAGAAATCAAGACACAGATCATTACCAAGGGCAATTCCCAGAAACTGAGAATACGAGCGTTGAGTGAGGAAATGACACTGGAGAAACTCCTCAGTGTGGGGAGATCATTTGAACTGTCTAAGCAACAAGCTGAAGAGATAGAAAGAGCAGTATCAGTCAATACCTCGGTCAGTATGATTCAAAGACCTACAAGAAAGCAGATGGATAGACCAAGAAAAGGTGAACAATGTTATAGATGTGGTGGTGAATTTCCACATCAAAACAGTTGCCCAGCTAAAGGAAAAACTTGTCACAAGTGTGGCAAGATAGGCCATTTTGCAAAACTTTGCAAGTCAGCTAAACCACCACACAAGCCTAATGAGGTCAGACCACAACAAAGGCGAGGTGGAGACAAGCCACAATTCAAACAACAGGGGAAGGTGGTCCGACAGGTAGACCACACACAGCCAACCGGTGAAGAGGACCATTACATATGGTCACTGTACCAGAATGAGATGGAAGTAAACAATGTCAACAAACCATTAGTGACTGTGACAATTGACAACTCACCTGTCAAAATACTCGTTGACACGGGGTCATCTATAAACCTGTTAGATGAAGAAACATTCAGAAGTCTAGTAAAATGTCCGACACTCACTAAGGAGCATAACCCAGTCATCCCATATGCAGGGAGACCAATGAATATTCGGGGAAAATTCAGTGCAGAGATCAGTGGAAACAATGCGACAGTTAGCAGCACGAGTGAAGGGAAAGGCAATCTCCTAAGCTATGAAACAGCTGTACTACTTGGATATGTCCCTGAAATATGTGAAGTAAATGAAAACAACCGATCGCTACTCAAAACTGTGTGAGGAGTACAGCGACATCTTTGAAGGCATTGGCAAACTGAAAGGTGTCCAAGTCAAGCTGCACATTGATGAGACGATTCAACCTGTGCAGAATCGGCATCGAAGAATTCCATACCACATCAGAGAGAAAGTTCAAGAAGAGCTAGATAAGCTGGAACAACTCGACATCATAGAGGAAGTGGTAGATGTTCCAACCCCATGGGTCAGCCCAATAGTCGCTCAGCCCAAACCGAAGAAACCAACTGAACTTCGCATATGTGTCGATATGCGTGAAGCAAATCGAGCTATCCGACGTGAACGTCACGTGACACCGACGGTTGATGACGTCATCTTTGAACTGAATGGGTCATCGTACTTCACAAAACTTGACATGAACAAAGGGTACCATCAACTAGAACTGGCACCCGAATCAAGGTACATCACTACGTTCAGTGCAAACCAGAAACTGTGGAGATACAAACGACTGATGTTTGGCTTGAGCTCCGCAGCAGAAGTTTTCCAGAATGCCATCCAGACGACACTACAGGGCATCCCGAAAGCGTTCAACATCAGCGATGACATTCTGGTACATGGTCGCACACAAGCTGAACATGATGACAACCTCCGTCAAGTGTTTGAACAGGTGAGAGCAACCAATCTTACACTCAACAGAGAAAAGTGTGTGCCCAACCAGAGACATTTGTCATTCTTTGGACATGTCTGGAGCCCAGAAGGAGTGTCAGCGGATCCTCAGAAGCTGGAGGCCATCAGAAAAATGAAGACTCCGGAGAATGCAGAGGAAGTGAGATCGTTGCTAGGAATGGCTGGCTACGTCTCTCGCTCGATACCGAACTTTGCTACCATCACCGAACCTTTGAGGAAACTGACAAGATCGAAGGTTACCTGGGAGTGGGGAGAAGAACAGGGCCAATTCTTGAAGAAGCTCCATGATCTCCTTCAGTCACAACGAGTAATGGCATACTATGACCCCACGAAATACACTGAGCTGATAGTGGATGCATCTCCAGTAGGACTTGGCGCAATCCTAGCACAAAAAGAGTCGGAAGAAGAGGAAGGAGGCAGGATAGTTGCGTATGCCTCAAGAGCCCTGTCAGAAGTAGAACAGAGATACAGCCAGGCGGAGCGTGAAGCGCTAGCGGTAGCATGGGGAACCGAAAAATTCCATCTCTACATCTATGGAAAGTCTGGAGAGATCATCACAGATCACAAACCTCTTGAAGGGTTATTTAACAACCCGAGATGTAAGCCGAATGCTAGGATTGAGCTTTGGCTAATGAGAATGCAAGACAAATATGACTACAAAGTGACATATCGACCTGTAAAGAATCCAGAAAACCCAGCAGACTACATGTCAAGATACATGGTAGAACGAACAGTAGGCAGAACAGTACGTGAATTTCATCGAAAATCACACAATAACAAAGGCAATGTCGGCAGAAGAGGTCAAGAAAGCAACTCTTGAAGATAACACGCTAAAAAAAGGTGATTGGAAATCTGCAGAAGGGCCGCTGGAATGAACATCATAGAAGTGTAGACACTGACACAATGAAGACTTTTAAGAAGCTTCGAAGTGAACTGTCAGTAACCAGAGGTGGACTTCTGTTGAAGGGAACGAAGATGGTTGTCCCGACAAAACTCCAGGAAAGAGTAGTAGAACTGGCACATCAAGGTCACCAGGGGATGGTCAAGACAAAGCGTTTGATCCGAGAAAAGGTGTGGTTCCCGGGGATAGATGTACTAGTCGAGAAGAGGGTGAAGAGGTGCATGGCATGTCAAGCCAGCACACATCTACCGGAATCATCGATGGAACCGTTGAAAATGTCAAAGTTACCGGAGGAACCATGGCAACATGTTGACATTGACTTCTGTGGTCCATTCCCGTCAGGAGACTATTTGTTAGTTGCGATAGACGAATGCAGTCGTTTTCCAAAAGTGGAAATCATTAGGTCCACATCTGCGTATTCTACGATCCCGAAACTGGATAAGATATTCAGCACCCATGGCATACCGGAAGTGGTGAAATCGGACATTCCAAAGCTCCGAATTCAAATCATTTGCGGAGTACACAGGTTTCCAGCACAGGAAAATAACACCAGAATGGCCGCAAGCTAACAGTGAAGTGGAGAGATTCATGCGAACACTCGAAAAGGCGATTCGTTGCGCAATACTTGAAGGAAAAGTGTGGAAGCAGGAAACGTACCGATTTCTTCGCAGTTACCGAGCTACGCCACACAGCTCGACGGGAGTATCTCCAGCGACGGCGCTCTTTAACAGGAACATCAAGACAACCCTACCTGAAAACAAAGAGGCATCAAAGTCTGACAGAACCATGAGAGAAGCAGATGCGAGAACAAAGTCTCGAATGAAGCAATGTGCTGACAAAAGAGCGAAGGCGAAATCCTCGAATCTCCAACCAGGAGACATAGTCATGATGAAACAGAGGATAACCAACAAATATTCTACTCCGTACCAACCTAACCCATGAGGTGGTGGCTAGACAAGGACCGATGATCACAGCTAGGAATGAACGACATGTCGTTACTCGAAACGTTTCAAGGTTCAAACCGGTGAACGTGAAGATGGGACCGCCGATGGAAAGTGACTCGATGGAGGACCATTCCGTGAACGATGATGTCCCAACTGAAGAGAGTGAGGCGGAAGACACAGCTACTCCGAACACGGTGGAACGACCTAGGTACCCATCTAGGTCCACCAGGAACAGAAAACCTGCTTGGATGAAAGACCATGTTAATAGACCTTAATCATTCACAGCTACAATAATGCTGTTTGATTAATGGTACCATGCTAGTCTTTTGGGAGCATGTGCTAGTAACCTCTGCTTCCAAAAGAGGACTGCATTAGTTTGTGTATGAACACTAGTGATGCTATCAGTCAAGTAATTGTAAGAAATTAATTTTGAGTTATGTGTATGAGACATTCACAAGAACATTGAGAAGAGTCTGTGAATAAGAGACATTCAATGAAACATTGAGTTGAGACTGTGAATCAGAGATTTTCAACAGGAATTTAAGTTGAAATTGCTCACTTGTGTAATAATGTTACGTTTACAATTGTGTACATTTAAGGAGAATGATGGTATAACTAATCAGAACTTACGATCATTGATTTTAAAAAGAGGAGGGATGTAATGTCGTGACTGTTCACAGTAATACTATGCAATAATACATTATCCCTGTGTCTGGTTTTACAAGAGAAATAACGTATGCTCCCGAGACATCCGTGGAGTGAAGCACGTGGCGTGAACTAATAAAGTGTTTGTTAGAATCAGTCCGTCTGTCTAAATGTATGCTTAGACACTAAAACTACATTTCTGGGGATGGCACTCCATTTGTCATGTTTCTTCCCACGTGGCCAATTTGTCTAGATTTTGTCGAAGGGCTGTCGCGTCAGTACCATTGGATGTTGTCATGTAGATAATAGTGTTATATCAGCAAAGAGTCGACAGTTGATTTGAGATATTAGGTAGGTCATTTATATAGGTAAGAAAGAGGATGGGAGCAATCACTGAATCTTGTGGGACTTCAATGATAACCGGAGTCCAGTCCGAATACATACCTTCACATGCCACAAGCTGTTTTCTATCCTTTAAGAATTTCCCAACCCAAGTGTTTACAGGACCAGTGAAACCATATCTCTCAAGTTTCTGGATTAATCCCATGCCAACTTAACTTAAGGTAGTTGGGGCGGTTAGCGTCTGTTGATTTTTGTTTCTTCATAACATGCTAGGAAATTTTGAACTGAACGTTGACACCACAAATAATCACCTAGCACTAAAGTCATATTTCGCTAATCCATCCTTAAAAATAGTAATTTTGGAAATGACTTCTTAGAAATGCTGACGATGTTTCCATAGTAACAACTGCGTGTGCTTCAATCTTCGAACCAGCTACGCACACGTGCCACAAGGCATGTTAGACTAGGCAAATAATCTCAAAATATGACATCAGGGGTACCTAAATGTTACAAGCTGTCACCCATGCCAGGATTTATCTATGACCTTTGGCTTTACCAGTCACAACCAGCCCGGATGACACTTTCTACTGTGATTTGTTTACTGTGTAGTGAGCTATTTAGCGAAGATGGTGTTAAGATTTTGAAATGTATACATAATCGGCTGTAACTCTACTAATTATAGAGCTGCATAACTAAATTTGTAACAAAATATCTGGAATAAGGAGGAATGTGTTATAAATAAATAACTGTGTCAATATTATAGCAATATTCGACAAAAAAACATAAAACGTACCAAAATATATCAATATTTTATTTTGGTTTCTGAACCAAAGGTGTACAATAGTTCCTATGACGTCTTACGTACATGGTACCTGTCAATTATGTTTATGACAAAATAATGCCAGTTCATTTCCAAACAAAACAACACCATCTGGTTCGCTAAACAATGGAAAATTACTGATTATTATGCACAAATCAATGTTACCCCCATATTTTCAAGATTGTCAGAAAGTGAAACACTACAGTCATTGGGAGGCATATCTTAATTAAACCCCAAATAATAATGATATTAAAACATGATTACATGTTAATAAAAACTTATATTGTTACACATGGTAATCTTATCCACCAGTCAGCTAAATGCCACCCTTTCTCCACACCGGAAAGGGGCTAGGATTGTTCAATGTTCTACTGCATAAAATAGCACCCATTCCCCACCCAATCACTGCGTATGAGAGAAAATCATTCATTATCTGTGAAGATAGACAGTAGAAGGAAACGTATAACTGACAATTAGTCTGATTCTTCATCGTGTATAGTAGTAAATGGGTTCCAGCAGATATCATCGTTGCACGAACATGCACCTGTGCACGTTAGCTGATTGGATCTTCAGGTGCGTCTTGCAGTTGCACAGTTTTTTTTATTCGCAATACACAATATCTGAGAATTCCTGAGGTAAGGGGTCCTCTACCATCAGCTGTGGGTGAAGTTGTCCACTGGTGAGATCCTTGTACCAGGCATTATTGATGGGTGAAACGTGGTCAGGTGACGTGTTATCTGCCAAATACCAAACACGGCTCCGGTATTGGGCACATTGGATGTGTTTGGAAACACAACTCTGGGTAGGCGAAAGCTTTTCTCGATTTTGTTTATCTTTCTGAAATAGTCTGTAACGCACTTCGTTGATGGCTGCATCGTTAGTGCATGATGAATAGACTCTGCAGATGAATTCTTCTGCGTGTGCTTCAGAAAGAACTCCGCGTCCAAGATGATGCAATAGAACTGCATGCTTCTGGAATGTTTTCCATGTAAATTTGTTGCCGTGTCCATTCAGCTGACTGACAGTGTCACATCCTGTTAATGCATAATATGCTGGGATGTTCCTTCGGAGAGTAGGATGTAACTATTGTCATGAACAGCAATGAAGCGTCGCTGTTTTGCTGGTCCTGTTTTCATCCATAATTTTCGACTCAGTTGTGCTGAAAAGTGATTCACAAGTCCCAACACATCACTGTCTCTACTCGCGATGATAACACGTTCAAACCCTGCTTCGTAAGCTGCAGTAGCATGTAGTATGATGCGCGTATCAGCTTCTTCATGGGTATATTCATGTGCGGACGCATTTATGATTGGTAGGTAGCTCAAGGATGTTACTTGCTGCTTGTTTGTTATCGTGAGTTGATTAAAGCCCACCCAAGCAGGTACTGACTGGTCAGGAATGCGGTAGTGTCTTGTGACTAGCCAACAAACGTCTTTGATGTTTGCTGTCGTGGTCAAGATTTGGATTTGGTCCATAGCTTTCCAGGTTCTACCAGCAAATCAACAACAAATCCAGGTATTGGACGAGCAATGGCTTCGGGTGCATGATTCAACTGCTTTTTAACTCCTCCGGTGTTTTGAGGAAGCCACCTTTTCCAAGAGGTACTTGTTGTTCACTTTGACTTGTTGGCTCTCCTCTTTGGAATGCAACCATCTGGGTGGCATGGAATGTTCCTTTACCATCGAGAGTTTCCTCTATGATATCGATTTTGTCTGCTGCCAATTGGAGAAATTTGCCTTCAAGAAGATTGGGTAGAACTGGAAAATTGCCATTTTCAATTAATTTGTCCAATATTCTCTTTGTCAGAGTCGTGTCAACACGCTGTACCTGACTGTAATTGAGGAATGCCCAGCATTGTAAAAAAGGTTCACCAGAGTCCTTGATCGCGTTGCTTGGTGGCGCGCGCACGTTCATGGCGGCGTTGTCGTTTGATTTCGGCATCGGTATCTTTTTTAGTTTCGGCTTTTGCGGCTCCGTTTTTGACGGTTGTACGTCATGTACTGCGATCGTGCAATGTCTCCTTCCAGTGCCTCTTGTTGATATCGGCGTGTGGTCTTCCAACATTTCGCTTTGCCTGTCATAGCTCGCAGTATAGAACTGTCTTAGGCAGTCGGTCGTCATTTATCCGTACAACGTGGCCGGTCCAGGTAAGTTGCCGGCTTAGAAGCATTGCCTCGATGCTCGGCATAACGGCACGTTGCAGTATTTCATTGCTAGTCACCCGGTCTGACCAACTGTTTCCGAGATGGCTCGTAAGTGACGTAGGTGTATCTGTGACAATCGCTGAATATGACGTCTATACAGTGTGCATATCTTTGAACTGTACAGAAGACATGACAGGATGATAGCACGGTAGACCTTGCATTTTGTTACAAGCTTGATGTTGTGTTTGTTCCATAATCGTTCGCGTAGTCGTCCGAACGCGGCAGAGGCCGACTGAAATCGAACCGACATTTTTTTGTCGAGGCTGCAGTCGATTGCGAAGCTGCAGTCGTTTGCGATGGTGGTAGCGACCTTAAGTCGCGAGCACTTGAGCAAGGTCGTAGGTGCTGTGTACGATGTCCCGGGAGCGGGTTGATGCAAGACCTCAATTTTTCGAACATTGATAAAGAGTCCAAAAGATGCAGAAGCGGCGGCAAACCTGTCATGTATAGTTTGCAGATCAACCTCAGAATGTGACACAAAGCCTGTTTCGTCAGCGTATAGAATGTCCCGAACGCCCAGTTGTCGTACCTTCGTCTTCGCTTTGAGGCGTGACACATTGAAAAGCCTTCCTTCAGAGCGTGTTGTTATGTAAACGCCTTTGGTTGTGTCACGATTTAAAACTTCGAGCGCTGCAGCCAAGAAGAGAGTAAACAGTGTCGACGTTGGGAAGCAGCCTTGTTTAACTCCGTGTGCGACAGGAAATGCATCCGTCGTCTCACCGTCAATCATCACCTGTGCTTGCATGGACAATTTTTAAGCTTGATATTTTCATTTGTACATGACCAATAAGGTTCAGTCATTTTGCAGCTGTTTTATTTTGTGACCAGAAGAAATAAGACTATGTCGTTCTTCCTCATAGACTAGTCTTATACTACAGCAATGCTTTGGCTGTTGTCCTTTTCCATTGCTCCCAGCCTTTTCCCTCCATTTTCATACCGGTCCGCCTTTTTCCGTCTCTTAACACAGTTTTCCCATCTTAATTGTGGTCTTCCTCCTCCATCCGCACCAAGTGACCTGGCCCTCCTCCATCCGCATCAGGTAACTTGGCCCTCCTCCATCCGCACCAAGTGACCTGGCCCTCCACCATCCACACCAAGTGACCTGGCCCTCCTCCATCCACACCAAGTGACTTGGCCCTCCTCCATCCGCACCAAGTGACCTGGCCCTCCACCATCCACACCAAGTGACCTGTCCCTCCTCCATCCACACCAAGTGACCTGTCCCTCCTCCATCCACACCAAGTGACCTGTCCCTCCTCCATCTGCACCAAGTGAACTGTCCCTCCTCCATCCACACCGAGTGACTTGGCCCTCCTCCACCCACACCAAGTGACCTGGCCCTGCTCCATCTGCACCAAGTGACCTAGCCCTCCTCCATCCACACCAAGTGACTTGGCCCTCCTCCACCCACACCAAGTGACCTGGCCCTCCTCCATCCGTACCAAGTGACCTAGCCCTCCTCCATCCGTACCAAGTGACCTGGCCCTCCTCCATCCACACCAAGTGACCTGTCCCTCCTCCATCCACACCAAGTGACCTGGCCCTCCTCCATCCCCACCAAGTGACCTGTCCCTCCTCCATCCACACCAAGTGACCTGTCCCTCCTCCATCTGCAACAAGTGACCTAGCCCTCCTCCATCCCCACCAAGTGACCTGTCCTTCCTCCATCCACACCAAGTGACCTGGCCCTCCTGCATCCGCACCAAGTGACCTGGCCCTCCTCCATCACCACCAAGTGAACTGTCCCTCCTCCATCCACCCCAAGTGACCTGTCCCTCCTCCATCCAAACCAAGTGACCTGTCCCTCCTCCATCCACACCAAGTGACCTGTCCCTCCTCCATCCACACCAAGTGACCTGTCCCTCCTCCATCCACACCACGTGACCTGTCCCTCCTCCATCCACACCAAGTGACATGTCCCTCCTCCATCCACACCAAGTGACCTGTCCCTCCTCCATTCACACCTAGTGAACTGTCCCTCCTCCATCCACACCAAGTGACCTGTCCCTCCTCCATCCACACCAAGTGACCTGTCCCTCCACCATCCACACCAAGTGACCTGTCCCTCCTCCATCCCCACCAAGTGACCTGGCCTCCTCCATCCACACCAAGTGACCTGTCCCTCCTCCATCCACACCAAGTGACCTGTCCCTCCTCCATCCACACCAAGTGACCTGGCCCTCCTCCATCCACACCAAGTGACCTGACCCTCCTCCATCCGCATCAAGTGACTTGGCCCTCCTCCATCCACACCAAGTGACCTGGCCCTCTTTCATCCACACCAAGTCACATGCCCACCACATTCGGCTTCTTACTGTTTTTCCCACTGCATCCCAATCTCTTCCCTCGTGTTATTCCTCCTCATTCTGTCCCATAATTCTACAGACCCAATTGCTGTTGTTATAAACTTACAGTTGCTGTTGTGTCAAATATTCTCAATATATATATATATATATATATATATATATATATATATATATATATATATATATATATATATATATATATATATATATATACATATATACATATATATATATATATATACATATATATATATATACATATATATATATATATATATATATATATATATATATATATATATATATATATATATATAATAGAACTTATAGCAGGAAAGGACCAACTACGGTGGGAGGAAATATGGCAGTAGTGGTTGCTATGACAACGTAGATCCACTAATTTACCACCTTTTCCAGTCAGTCTACCAATTGTGACTGAACTAATGGGGTTGTCCGTGCGAGAGTTAGTCATGGCTTGAACTTCTAAAGATCCTTTACACAGCATTGGAACATATACCTAAATATAGTTATGTGCTGCCACAAACCTGACATGTAATTAATTAAGAATAAAATAAAACAATTAAAAACAAAATAAAACAATTCTGGTGCTTAAAATTACCTGTTCTATGCATGTACAGTAGTTGATTGTGATCGCTCCCTTCTCTTTTGTTTTAAGTATGGTGTGCGTGGTATGGTCACTATGGTGTGTCTGTTTAAGATCAAGTATATAGTGTATATTGACCCCATAAAGGTTTTGAACCTTACCAGATCTAACGACTAAAGTAAATTCTTTCCGCAGGTAGACAAGTTCTTCCGAAGCTGGGGGCGCTGTTGGAGAACCTTGGCTAGATCGATGGTTCTCGATGTTGGAACATGAACGACAACGGGTCCACAAACCTAGCCGAATTATCGCAAAGAAGGGTCAGAAGCAGGTCGGGAAGATAATGAGCGGCGAATGAGGAAAGACGGTCACCATACTATGCAGCATTAACGCACATGGGTGACATATCCATCCATTCTTGATCTTTCCCAGACGAAGGACCACATGCTTCTCGGTAGTCCACCTGGTACAGTGGAAGTGCCGACGGACAGTGGATGGACGGACAGTACGATGTTTGTGAAGTGGTAAAGTTGAGTACGTCACAGCGAACGGAATAGAGATGATTTCGTTCCCGCCTCACACCACGCACATGCTACGCTAAAGCTAAATACTACGGGCAGGCATGCGTTAGGTGGATGGTGAACCATTCAGAGAAGCGAATATGTTTCTACTCCATTGTACTCCACGCCGCATTGATTGACGAGGCTAAAGCTTCAACACTGGACAAGGGCGTAGCCGGATTCTCCTCCTGTGGACTGTGGCCTTTTAACCCAGATGTATTCACAGAAGCTGACTTTGCTCCATCAGTGATGACGAGAACGAACACATCGCCTCCACGAGCGATGCGACATCGCCTGCGAGTCCAGCTACACGCGCGAAGCTACCCCAAGCTGTAGCCTTCACGAGCGACGCGACATCAGCACCGACTACCGCTACTGCATGCGTGACGTCAGTCAAAGCTTACGCACTAAGCGTATTCCCACTAGTAGTTGGAACACGCTACCTAGGGCGGGGCCTCCCGCTTCCGAACGTCTCACGTCTTCGCCGTTCAAAGATCTGCTACTTTCAAAACAAATTAAACTGGGCGAGAAGACTAAGATTCGCGCTGCTGTCAAGAAGTCGGACAGACGTGAGCTTCACAAGGGAAGACGTGCACCTGCAAACGAAAGGCACGACAACCACTCGCCGACAGGCCGAAGAGGAGGCCTGGTTCAGGCCGCACAGAAAGTGTGTACCGGTGCATCTACTGCAACGAAGTGTACGAAGACCCACCGACTGAGGATTGGCTGCAGCGCCCAGAGTGTTGCCAGTGGCACCACGGGAAATGTGGCAATGACAAACCTGTATGTGACCTTTGTGTGTAACTAGTAACAGACTCGGTGATTGTACACTGTGTCTAACAATTTGTGCTACAACTGCATTTATATGGTATAATTTTATTCGTAATTATAATCATCGATGCGTACAGAGCAGTAGCGGAGACAGCGACTGTACACCGTGTCTAACGTTTGCTTTCATTGTAGTTAAATAATTGTATCCGTAATTGTAATCATTGTTACGTAGACTAACAGCGGAGTTGGCGACTGTAGACCTACACTGTGTCTAAATAATTATTAGACCATACGTTCACTTTAATTGCAGTTAAATGCTATATAATAGTATTCGCATTGTAGGTGCGCTTTGGGGAAACAACTGGGGTGCTTTGGGGGCACACTTCCCAAAGTGCCCCAGATGCTGTTTTTTCTCTTTCTCATTTGCGCAGCAGTAGTTATAGTGCAGGAATGACCAACCCAAAGAGGTTGCCAATATGGGAGTGTCACGTGACTTCCGGTCGCAGAGCCTTCTGCCGGTCGCAGAGCCTTCTGGGTATCGTGAGCGCCCCCTGGCGGCGATCTGTATCCCTATGCATACCCATAGAGCGCCCCCTGGCGACTGGAGCTAACCCTAACCGTCGTAACCCCAACTTTTTGACGATTGTAACGTGACCCCAACCTGACCTCATCAGTGGTGAACCATGACCCTAACGGAGTGACCGCTACCCTAACGTGACCGCTACCCCGACCCCCAAGGAGCGAGATAATTTTAATTGTACCCCAACGCATTTAACCCCCAGCTCGTTGTCGTCCGTGGTACCCTAACCCCTTGGTTCATTGTTACCCGTGGTACCCTATCCGCGTTCTGTAGCCTACATGTATGTGGTAGCAGGGTGAAATGTGGTCATATTTCTTTTGCTAGCGTCGTTAACCAACAAAATCAACACAACACCTCATTGAATAAAGTCACAAAGAAACTTTATTATTATTTAAAAATAACGATATATAGCACATCATATAACAGCATAGTAATATAATTATTTTAAAATAATGATATATCAGATTATACTAAAATACTAAAACATATTATTATTTAAAAATAACGATATATAACACATCATATTACAGCATTACTAGTAATATAATTATTTAAAAATACCGATATATCAGATTATACTAAAATACTAAAACATAGTGTTCATTGTTCTTTGAGTAATGATGTCAATTGAAGTGCAGGCGCGGCAGTGATCTCCCGCGCCTGTCTATCAGCTTGGTCGGTCGTTGTCCACGTCGGGTGTTGCGTGCCATGACAGCTTGTATCATTTCGCCCATCACGGCCGCCCATCTGGGATCAGTGCACGGCAGGCGTCACCACCACCACCCCCGCCGCCGTCGTCGTCAACGACAACAACAATGACGACGATGCCACCACCACCACCACCGCCGTCGTCATCAACATAGTTCGGATTTAGTCCGGCGAAGCCACCACCACCACCATCATCATCGACGCCGTTGTCGCCATCATCGTCGCCGTAGCCGTCGTCGTCCTCACCCTCCGACACGCAGTCATCCGACACGCAGCCATCCGACACGCAGACGTCAACAATATGTGCGTGCGAATGTTACTGTCAGAACATTGCATCATCATCAACGACTCCATCCATGAACCTTATAAGCCCTGAAGTAGCGAACATTATGTTCACAGAAGCAATAACCCACCACATAATGCATAGATCAATGCACACACCTCTGACAGTAGCCGAAGCCACTGTCAACATATACGCCGAAGCAAGCGCGAGGCTGCTGTCAGATGACACGCAGACATTTCTAATTCAAGCAATGGCGTGTTTCAATCCTTGGACACACACACGCACGCATGCACGCACGCACGCACGCAAGCACGCACGCACACACTGGGTTATAGACTTCCTGTAGACTTAGTTAGTGATTGTTAATAGTGTCTTTAATGTTATATATCATTATTGTCTTTAATCATATATATTATTATTGTCTTTAATCTTATTCTTTAGTTAGTAATTGTTATTAGTGTATTTAATGTTATATATCATTATTGTCTTTAATCATATATATTATTATTGTCTTTAATCATATTCTTTAATCTTATATATCATTAGTTTTAGACTTAGTAAGTAGTAATTGTTGTTAGTGTCTTTAATCTTATATATTGTCATTATTGTCTTTAATCCTATATATCATTATTGTCTTGTTGTGATGCATTTTGTTTAAATACATTTATTTTTCTTTATCCTCTTGTATTTTGTCTATGAAATATGTATATAGTATTCTTTATGTATGAAGAGACAGACTTCTATATATATAATTCATTATTTACGCACGTGACCTCTGTTGCGGTGTAAAAGCCCACAAATCAGTTCCATCATACTAGCCTCTGGCGCGATGGTAAATGTTCGCAAGCTACTGGTCACTGTCGCGGTATTAACAAACCCACAAACCACCGTCATATGTCATCATCTTATATATAGAGAAGTCTATCCTTTCATACCAGTACAGTATATATATATATTTCATACACAACATATGTATTCTATTGAATAAAATGGTCAAAAACGTGTTGTGCCGTCATTGTTATATTATTATTATTCCTACGAGTGACACCCATCCTCCATAGTCGAAAGGGAACCCGAAGTCGATTATAGTGGACATAGTGGACAATAGTAGCCATTGTTATAGGAACGCGTCTTATCATACATTGTCGTCTTATGACGTGTTATTAGTAAATATAGAAATACCCCCACCACCCCACCACCCCGCACGTACTATATATATATATATATATATATATATATATATATATATATATATATATATATATATATATATATATATATATATATATATATATATGTACTGAGGGTCCGTAACCTCTCAGTTGTAGACGCAGTCATGAAAAGACATCAATGTCGTCACTGTGGGCTCGCCTTCGACACGTGGCAGAACTACAACGTCACGTGCAGAGTTATCACTCGACGCCATCTTGGGACCTTCATTCATACTCGGTGGCACCACCTAGCGACCACGCAAAGAGAGCGAAATACGCATGCGAGAAATGCGGTACCACCTTCGGGAGATTGGACAACCTACAGCGTCACGTAAGGTCGGTATGTAGTAGTAGTAGTAGAAGTAGTAGTAGTAGTAGCAGTAGTAGTAGTAGTAGTAGTAGTAGTAGTAGTAGTAGTAGTAGTAGTAGTAGCAGTAGTAGTAGTAGAAGAAACACCACCGTCTACACGTGTAAGAAATGTGGACGGAAGTTCGAAAGACGTTGGTTCCTGACCAGACACGCACGAACCGCGTGTACCGACGTCACCGAGCCGCCAGCACCAAAGTGATCAAAAAGAGAAGACACTACCCCACCCCACCACCCACTCGTTACCGAGGAAGATCCTATAGAACCACCCGATCGACTTCCCTTCTCCGACACTCTGTCGACGGAACTGCTAGATGTCGTTCGTGCGCACTGGTCGGCTATCAGGACCCACGTATCGAGAGGTCCCCTCCAATGCAGATTAACCACGCTTGACACGAGCGTCCTAGAACCGTCTTTGAAGATCATGTTCCAGGAACAGACCAATGCGTTCAAGATTAACATCAGTTACGGGTTCGTTCTGAGAAACAAGAACACGGGTCAATACAAGTACTATCATTCCTCGTGTAATTGCTGTGGGCGCTACCTGGACGAACCCAGTCTCATCACCAACAGCAACGACTTTGATTACTTTATCCAACGCATTCGAGAAACCGACGTCTTGCAATGGGCCATCAATCAAAGACCGGATTCTGCGTGGGTGTGCGAACTCGTGAAGAATGTCACTTTCTTCGTTAACCGCATCATCGATCACCCTATAGGATGTGTACAGGCGACCCCCTTCCGCCCTACATCAAGAAGAAGAAAAGCGGCATCGGTCTGGAAACGGAACCCAACCATAACAAGAGGTACAATGATAACCTATGTCTCTTCCGGTGTCTGGCCCTGCATCGAGGATGCGATCTATATCGATTGGAACCGGCGGTGAAGACGCTGTACGAGACATACGATCGAGACCCCGTACCCATGGAAGAATTTGCAGGGGTCACGCTCGATGACCTCTATCGCGTAGAGACCACGTTCCAAATGAACGTGTGCGTGTACAAGCTCGTCAAACCGGATGCGGAGGATGGTAAATCGGCTGCCGAACTGGTCCGTCGATCGTTATGCAAGTACCCTGAAACAATGTATCTCAACCTTCACGAGACACATTTTTCATTCATCCAAGATGTACGCATGTACTGTCACTCGTATCGATGTCGGAAGTGTGGTGACTCGTTATGGAAAGAAGCATCTATGCTGCGTAGGCATGAGCGCACGTGAGTAGTATGTAGGAGTTTTTGAATCCTCCAAAATGTGCAGATTTGGGGCTCATTCTGATTGGTTGAAATTTGAAATGGAGCGTTCTGATTGGTCGAGCGCTTATTGCCGCTAGGGGCGCCACCGTATAATCCCCTATTATCGCTCAAATGTGCAGATTTGGGACTCATTCTGATTGGTTGAGAGCAGTTTCACCACCAGGGGGCGCCACATGGGTAATTGTGTCGACGGATCTGATTGGTCGAGAACCATCACGTGACTTATGTCGGCACAGCTCATTTGCATAAATTTGCATAAATTAGCATAAATTACACCGTTTTGTAGTGAAACCGTCACCAGGGGCGCAACGTGTCATCCCCTATTATCGCCCCCGAGACATTGTTTTGCGGTAATATTGTCGCCAGGGGCGCTACGTATCAAACGTGTCGACGGTTCTGATGGGTCGAGAGCCGTCACGTGACTTATGACGTCACAGCTCTTCGTTTGCATGTCACGTGACCTCTCTATGGAGGCTGCCATCTTGTTTTGCTGCCATGTTGTTTTGCGATGATACGGTCACCAGGAGGCGCTGCTACAACGTCACAGTTCCTCGTTTGCATATCACGTGACCTCTCTATGGAGGCTGCCATCTTGTTTTGGGGCGTTGTTTTGCGCTGATACGATTACCAGACGGCGCTGCGGGGCAAGGTCGAAGGTCAAAGGTCACCGATATTTTGTACTTATACGATAGCCAGTTAAGGTTAGCGTTAGTAACCCTAATTCTGACGTCTGTAGTCAACCCTGACCCTAACCCTAAAAGACATGCAGGTTTCAGGTGAACCTGGGTGATACGGTCACCAAGAGGCGCTCTCCTGGGTGATTCGATTGTCGGAGAGGGGTTTCGGGAGGGAACGATGAACCGGTTCAAACCGGTTTGAACCGGTTTCGTGTAGTTTTTTTCTTCTTTTCTGGAACGTTCGAACGACGTCATGGAATTTTCCACGCTCACGAAAAGAAACACCATCCCGCATTTTCACCCTGCTAGCAGACTGAAACCTAGCGGACGAAAGTTCGTGCATGCAGCGGGAAAAAACGTAACCGTGCATGTAAGCTATGCGACGCATATTGTCTCGTTGCATTATATGTAGAACCTTTCGACGTATTTCGTTTCGCGTCGACATCTACGTACCGCCTATTTCACAACGAGTCTGCAAAAAACACCGCGAGGTCAAAACACGCCTTTTCACTCAGCTAGCAGACTGAAATCTAGCGGACGAAAGTTCGTGCATGCAGCGGGAAAAACACGGGAAAAACCCAGTACATATCATCACATAGTTGTTGGCTCGTAGATAGCCTGCGTTGAAACGTTGTGTATGACAATGTCTTGTTTTCTTCAAGTTGTGTGTGACAATGTCTTGTTTTCTTCAAGTTGCGTATGACAGTGTCTTGTTTTCTTCAAGTTCTGTTCAATGTCTCCACGCATATCACACAGTGGTAAATGTCTCCACACATATCACATGGTGGTGAATGTCTCCATGCATGTCACATGGCAGTCGATGTCTCCATGCATGTCACATGGCGATCAATGTCTCCATGCATACCATATGGCGGTCAATGTCTGCATACCTATCACACAGTGGTAAATGTCTCCATGCATGTCACATGACGGTCAATGTATCCACGCATATCACATGATGTCAAATGTCTCTATACAAATCACACAGGCGTAAATGTCTCCACACATATCACATGATGGTGAATGTCTCCATACATATCACACAGCGGTAAATGTATCCATGCATGTCACATGGCGGTCAATTTCTCTATACATGTCACATGGTGGTCAATGTCTCCATGCATGTCACATGGTAGTCAATGTCTCCATGCATATCAAATGGTATCAAATGTCTCCATGCATATCATATGGTGGTCAGTGTCACCATGCATGTCACATGGCGGTCAATGTCTCCATGCATATCACATGGTGTAAAATGTCTCCATACATATCACACAGTGGTAAATGTCTCCATGCATGTCACATGAGGGTCAATGTCTACACGCATATCACATGGTGTCAAATGTCTCCATACATATCACACAGGGGTAAATGTCTCCACACATATCACATGGTGGTAAACGTCTCCATACATATCACACAGCGGTAAATGTCCCTATGCATGTCACATGGCGGTCAATGTCTCCATGCACGTCACATGGTAGTCAATGTCTCCATGTATGTCATATGGAAGTCAATGTCTCCATGCATGTCACATGGCGGTCAATGTCTCCATGCACGTCACATGGTAGACAATGTCTCCATGTATGTCATATGGCAGTCAATGTCTCCATGCATGTCACATGGCGGTCAATGTCTCCATGCACGTCACATAGTAGTCAATGTCTCCACGCATGTCATATGGCAGTCAATGTCTCCATGTATTCCACATGGTGTCAAATGTCTCCATATATGTCACATGGCGGTCAATGTCTCCATATCACACAGTGGTAAATAACTCCATGCATACCACATGGTGGTCAATGTCTCCATACATATCACACAGCGGTCAATGTATCCATGCATGTTACATGGTGTCAAATGTCTCCATGCATATCATGTCAAAAAGACAAGACAAGTGGGAGCGCACAAGCTAAAGTCCACCAACAGTACCTGACCAATGTCAAAAAGACAAGACGAGTGGGAGCGCACAAGTCAAAGTCTACCAACAGCGACTGACCAATGTCAAAAAGACAAGACGAGTGGAAGCGCACAAGCCAAAGTCCATCAACAGCGACTGACCAGTGTCAAAAAGACAAGGCGAGTGGAAGTGCACAAGCCAAAGTCCACCAACAGTGACTGCCCAGTGCGAAAAAGACAAGACGAGTGGGAGCGCACAAGCCAAAGTCCGCCAACAGCGACGGACCAATGTCGAAAAAGACAAGACGAGTGGAAAGGAACAAGCCAAAGTCCACCAACAGTGACTGACCAATGTCAAAAAGACAAGACGAGTGGGAGCGCACAAGTCAAAGTCCACCAACAGCACCTGACCAATGTCAAAAAAGACAAGACGGGTGGGAGAACACAAGCCAAAGTCCACCAACAGCGACTGACCAGTGTCAAAAAGACAAGACGAGTGGAAGTGCACAAGCCAAAGTCCACCAACAGTGACTGCCCAGTGCGAAAAAGACAAGACGAGTGGGAGCGCACAAGCCAAAGTCCGCCAACAGCGACGGACCAATGTCGAAAAAGACAAGACGAGTGGAAACGCACAAGCCAAAGTCCACCAACAGCGACTGACCAGTGTCAAAAAGACAAGACGAGTGGAAGAGCACAAGCCAAAGTCCACCAACAGTGACTGACCAGTGTGAAAAAGGCAAGACGAGTGGGAGCGCACAAGTCAAAGTTCACCAACAGCGACTGACCAGTGTCAAAAAAGACAAGACGAGTGGGAGCACACAAGTCAAAGTACGCCAACAGCGACTGACCAATGTCAAAAACGACAAGACGAGTGGAAGTACACAAGTCAAAGTCCGCCAACAGCGACTGACCAATGTCAAAAAACAGACAAGACGGGTGGAAGTACACAAGCCAAAGTCCACCAACAGCGACTGACCAGTGTCAAAAAGACAAGACGAGTGGAAGCGCACAAGCCAAAGTCCACCAACAGTGACTGACCAGTGTGAAAAAAGACAAGATGAGTGGGAGCACACAAGTCAATGTCCGCCAACAGCGACTGACCAATGTCAAAAAGACAAGACGAGTGGGAGAGCACATGCCAAAGTCCACCAACAGCGACTGACCAATGTCAAAAAAGACAAGACGAGTGGGAGCACACAAGTCAAAGTACGCCAACAACGCCTGATCAATGTCAAAAAAGACAAGACGGGTGGCAGTGCACAAGCCAATGTCCACCAACAGCGACTGACCAGTGTCAAAAAAGACAAGACGAGTGGGAGAGCACATGCCAAAATTCACCAACAGTGACTGACCAGTGTCAACAAAGACAAGACGAGTGGGAGCACACAAGTCAAAGTACGCCAACAGCGACTGACCAATGTCAAAAACGACAAGACGAGTGGAAGTACAGAAGTCAAAGTCCGCCAACAGCGACTGACCAATGTCAAAAAACAGACAAGACGGGTGGAAGTACACAAGCCAAAGTTCACCAACAGCGACTGACCAGTGTCAAAAAGACAAGACGAGTGGAAGCGCACAAGCCAAAGTCCACCAACAGTGACTGACCAGTGTGAAAAAAGACAAGACGAGTGGGAGCACACAAGTCAAAGTCCGCCAACAGCGACTGACCAATGTCAAAAAGACAAGACGTGTGGGAGAGCACATGCCAAAGTCCACCAACAGCGACTGACCAATGTCAAAAAAGACAAGACGAGTGGGAGAGCACATGCCAAAATTCACCAACAGTGACTGACCAATGTCAAAAAAGACAAGACGAGTGGGAGAGCACATGCCAAAGTTCACCAACAGTGACTGACCAATGTCAAAAAAGACAAGACGAGTGGGAGAGCACATGCCAAAATTCACCAACAGTGACTGACCAATGTCAAAAAAGACAAGACGAGTGGGAGAGCACATGCCAAAGTTCACCAACAGCGACTGACCAATGTCAAAAAAGACAAGACGAGTGGGAGAGCACATGCCAAAATTCACCAACAGCGACTGACCAATGTCAAAAAAGACAAGACGAGTGGGAGAGCACATGCCAAAGTTCACCAACAGTGACTGACCAATGTCAAAAAAGACAAGACGAGTGGGAGCACACAAGTCAAAGTACGCCAACAACGCCTGACCAATGTCAAAAAAGACAAGACGGGTGGAAGTGCACAAGCCAATGTCCACCAACAGCGACTGACCAGTGTCAAAAAAGACAAGACGAGTGGGAGAGCACATGCCAAAATTCACCAACAGTGACTGACCAATGTCAAAAAAGACAAGACGAGTGGGAGCACACAAGTCAAAGTACGCCAACAACGCCTGACCAATGTCAAAAAAGACAAGACGAGTGGAAGTACACAAGTCAAAGTCCACCAACAGCGACTGACCAATGTCAAAAAAAAGACAAGACGAGTGGGAGCGCACACGCCAAAGTCCACCAACAGCGACTGACCAGTGTCAAAACAGACAAGACGGGTGGAAGTACACAAGCCAAAGTCCACCAACAGCGACTGACCAGTGTGAAAAAGACAAGACGAGTGGAAGCGTACAAGCCAAAGTCCACCAACAGCGACTGACCAGTGTGAAAAAAGACAAGACGAGTGGGAGCACTCAAGTCAAAGTCCGCCAACAGCGACGGACCAATGTCGAAAAAGACAAGACGAGTGGAAACGCACAAGCCAAAGTCCACCAACAGCGACTGACCAGTGTCAAAAAGACAAGACGAGTGGAAGAGCACAAGCCAAAGTCCACCAACAGTGACTGACCAGTGTGAAAAAGGCAAGACGAGTGGGAGCGCACAAGTCAAAGTTCACCAACAGCGACTGACCAGTGTCAAAAAAGACAAGACGAGTGGGAGCACACAAGTCAAAGTACGCCAACAGCGACTGACCAATGTCAAAAAACAGACAAGACGGGTGGAAGTACACAAGCCAAAGTCCACCAACAGTGACTGACCAGTGTGAAAAAGGCAAGACGAGTGGGAGCGCACAAGTCAAAGTTCACCAACAGCGACTGACCAGTGTCAAAAAAGACAAGACGAGTGGAAGTACACAAGTCAAAGTCCGCCAACAGCGACTGACCAATGTCAAAAAACAGACAAGACGGGTGGAAGTACACAAGCCAAAGTCCACCAACAGCGACTGACCAGTGTCAAAAAGACAAGACGAGTGGAAGCGCACAAGCCAAAGTCCACCATCAGTGACTGACCAGTGTGAAAAAAGACAAGATGAGTGGGAGCACACAAGTCAATGTCCGCCAACAGCGACTGACCAATGTCAAAAAGACAAGACGAGTGGGAGAGCACATGCCAAAGTCCACCAACAGCGACTGACCAATGTCAAAAAAGACAAGACGAGTGGGAGCACACAAGTCAAAGTACGCCAACAACGCCTGATCAATGTCAAAAAAGACAAGACGGGTGGCAGTGCACAAGCCAATGTCCACCAACAGCGACTGACCAGTGTCAAAAAAGACAAGACGAGTGGGAGAGCACATGCCAAAATTCACCAACAGTGACTGACCAGTGTCAACAAAGACAAGACGAGTGGGAGCACACAAGTCAAAGTACGCCAACAGCGACTGACCAATGTCAAAAACGACAAGACGAGTGGAAGTACATAAGTCAAAGTCCGCCAACAGCGACTGACCAATGTCAAAAAACAGACAAGACGGGTGGAAGTACACAAGCCAAAGTCCACCAACAGCGACTGACCAGTGTCAAAAAGACAAGACGAGTGGAAGCGCACAAGCCAAAGTCCACCAACAGTGACTGACCAGTGTGAAAAAGACAAGACGAGTGGGAGCACACAAGTCAAAGTCCGCCAACAGCGACTGACCAATGTCAAAAAGACAAGACGTGTGGGAGAGCACATGCCAAAGTCCACCAACAGCGACTGACCAATGTCAAAAAAGACAAGACGAGTGGGAGAGCACATGCCAAAATTCACCAACAGTGACTGACCAATGTCAAAAAAGACAAGACGAGTGGGAGAGCACATGCCAAAGTTCACCAACAGTGACTGACCAATGTCAAAAAAGACAAGACGAGTGGGAGAGCACATGCCAAAATTCACCAACAGTGACTGACCAATGTCAAAAAAGACAAGACGAGTGGGAGAGCACATGCCAAAGTTCACCAACAGCGACTGACCAATGTCAAAAAAGACAAGACGAGTGGGAGAGCACATGCCAAAATTCACCAACAGCGACTGACCAATGTCAAAAAAGACAAGACGAGTGGGAGAGCACATGCCAAAGTTCACCAACAGTGACTGACCAATGTCAAAAAAGACAAGACGAGTGGGAGCACACAAGTCAAAGTACGCCAACAACGCCTGACCAATGTCAAAAAAGACAAGACGGGTGGAAGTGCACAAGCCAATGTCCACCAACAGCGACTGACCAGTGTCAAAAAAGACAAGACGAGTGGGAGAGCACATGCCAAAATTCACCAACAGTGACTGACCAATGTCAAAAAAGACAAGACGAGTGGGAGCACACAAGTCAAAGTACGCCAACAACGCCTGACCAATGTCAAAAAAGACAAGACGAGTGGAAGTACACAAGTCAAAGTCCACCAACAGCGACTGACCAATGTCAAAAAAAAGACAAGACGAGTGGGAGCGCACACGCCAAAGTCCACCAACAGCGACTGACCAGTGTCAAAACAGACAAGACGGGTGGAAGTACACAAGCCAAAGTCCACCAACAGCGACTGACCAGTGTGAAAAAGACAAGACGAGTGGAAGCGTACAAGCCAAAGTCCACCAACAGCGACTGACCAGTGTGAAAAAAGACAAGACGAGTGGGAGCACTCAAGTCAAAGTCCGCCAACAGCGACTGACCAATGTCAAAAAAGACAAGACGAGTGGGAGAGCACATGCCAAAGTTCACCAACAGTGACTGACCAATGTCAAAAAAGACAAGACGAGTGGGAGCACACAAGTCAAAGTACGCCAACAACGCCTGACCAATGTCAAAAAAGACAAGACGGGTGGAAGTGCACAAGCCAATGTCCACCAACAGCGACTGACCAGTGTCAAAAAAGACAAGACGAGTGGGAGAGCACATGCCAAAATTCACCAACAGTGACTGACCAATGTCAAAAAAGACAAGACGAGTGGGAGCACACAAGTCAAAGTACGCCAACAACGCCTGACCAATGTCAAAAAAGACAAGACGAGTGGAAGTACACAAGTCAAAGTCCACCAACAGCGACTGACCAATGTCAAAAAAAAGACAAGACGAGTGGGAGCGCACACGCCAAAGTCCACCAACAGCGACTGACCAGTGTCAAAACAGACAAGACGGGTGGAAGTACACAAGCCAAAGTCCACCAACAGCGACTGACCAGTGTGAAAAAGACAAGACGAGTGGAAGCGTACAAGCCAAAGTCCACCAACAGCGACTGACCAGTGTGAAAAAAGACAAGACGAATGGGAGCACTCAAGTCAAAGTCCGCCAACAGCGACTGACCAATGTCAAAAAAGACAAGACGAGTGGGAACGCACACGCCAAAGTCCACCAACAGCGACTGACCAGTGTCAAAAAAGACAAGATGGGTGGAAGTACACAAGTCAAAGTCCACCAACAGCGACTGGCCAGTGTGAAAAAGACAAGACGAGTGGAAGCGTACAAGCCAAAGTCCACCAACAACGACTGACCAGTGTGAAAAAAGACAAGACGAGTGGGAGCGCACAAGTCAAAGTCCGCCAACAGCGACTGACCAATGTCAAAAAAGACAAGACGAGTGGGAACGCACACGCCAAAGTCCACCAACAGCGACTGACCAGTGTCAAAAAAGACAAGATGGGTGGAAGTACACAAGTCAAAGTCCACCAACAGCGACTGGCCAGTGTGAAAAAGACAAGACGAGTGGAAGCGTACAAGCCAAAGTCCACCAACAACGACTGACCAGTGTGAAAAAAGACAAGACGAGTGGGTGCGCACAAGTCAAAGTCCACCAACAGCGACTGACCAATGTCAAAAAAGACAAGACGAGTGGGAGAGCACAAGTCAAAGTCCACCAACAGCGACTGACCAGTGTCAAAAAAGACAAGACGGGTGGAAGTACACAAGCCAAATTCCACCAACAGCGACTGACCAGTGTGAAAAAGACAAGACGAGTGGAAGCGTACAAGTCAAAGTCCACCAACAGCGACTGACCAGTGTGAAAAAAGACAAGACGAGTGGGAGCGCACAAGCCTTCCTACAGTTTACCCATACCTCCTACAGTTTACCCATAACTCCTACAGTTTACCCATAATTCCTACAGGTTACCCATAACTCCTACAGTTTACCCATAATTCCTACAGGTTACCCATAACTCCTACAGTTTACCCATAATTCCTACAATTTACCCATACCTCCTACAGTTTACCCTGAAAGTTTGCTGACGATGTACTTTTTCTGGGTTTTTCCCGTGTTTTTCCCGCTGCATGCACGAACTTTCGTCCGCTAGATTTCAGTCTGCTAGCTGAGTGAAAAGGCGTGACTTCGTTCGAACGTTCCAGAAAGCGGCGGTGTTTGTTTTGTTGACCTTGACCTTTTGACCTCGCCGTGTTTTTTGCAGACTCGTTGTGAAATAGGCGGTACGTAGATGTCGACGCGAAACGAAATACGTCGAAAGGTTCTAGATATAATGCCACGAGACAATATGCGTCGCATAGCTTACATGCACGGTTACGTTTTTTCCCGCTGCATGCACGAACTTTCGTCCGCTAGGTTTCAGTCTGCTAGCAGGGTGAAAATGCGGGATGGTGTTTCTTTTCGTGAGCGTGGAAAATTCCATGACGTTGTTCGAACGTTCCAGAAAAGAAGAAAAAAACTACACGAAACCGGTTCAAACCGGTTTGAACCGGTTCATCGTTCCCTCCCGAAACCCCTCTCCGACAATCGAATCACCCAGGAGAGCGCCTCTTGTTGACCTTATCACCCAGGTTCACCTGAAACCTGCATGTCTTTTAGGGTTAGGGTCAGGGTTGATTACAGACGTCAGAATTAGGGTTACTAACGCTAACCCTAACTGGCTATCGTATAAGTACAAAAGATCGGTGACATTTGACCTTCGACGTTGCCCCGCAGCGCCGTCTGGTAATCGTATCAGCGCAAAACAACGCCCCAAAACAAGATGGCAGCCTCCATAGAGAGGTCACGTGATATGCAAACGAGGAACTGTGACGTTGTAGCAGCGCCTCCTGGTGACCGTATCATCGCAAAACAACACGGCAGCAAAACAACATGGCAGCCTCCATAGAGAGGTCACGTGACATGCAAACGAAGAGCTGTGACGTCATAGGTCACGTGACGGCTCTCGACCCATCAGAACCGTCGACACGTTTGATACGTAGCGCCCCTGGCGACAATATTACCGCAAAACAATGTCTCGGGGCGATAATAGGGGATGACACGTTGCGCCCCCTGGTGACGGTTTCACTACAAAACGGTGTAATTTATGCTAATTTATGCAAATGAGCTGTGACGTCATAAGTCACGTGATGGTTATCGACCAATCAGATCCTTCGACACAATTACCGCTGTGGCGCCCCCTGGTGGTGAAACTGCTCTCAACCAATCAGAATGAGCCCCAAATATGCACATTTGAGCGATAATAGGGGATTATACGGTGGCGCCCCTAGCGGCAATAAGCGTACGACCAATCAAAACGCTCCATTTCAAATTTCAACCAATCAGAATGAGCCCCAAATCTGCACATTTTGGAGGATTAAAAAACTCCAACATAATACTCACGTGTACGGGGGGGTGTGCATCGAGTCTATCCTGGTGGCGTATACCATTCGACTCCATCGGTTTTCGAACGTCTGGACGACGAGAACATTCGTATGGCTGAATCGTTGCGCTACTATCCGTATCGAGCCACCTTTGATTTCGAGTGTTGGTTCGACACCGACACCGACACCGACACTTCCGTCGGATAGTGACAAGGGCCACTGGATCGCGCGTCACGTTCCAATGAGCGTCAGCGTGGCATCCAACGTGCCCGGACACGAGCGAGTGCAATGTCACGTCACGGATGGAGATACCAACAAGTTGGTGAGCGCCATGATGGATATCTTACAAGCGATGAGTGACACTGCGTACGACAAGATCAAACACTCGTACGAAGATGTCTTAGAACAACTCGCAGAGGAACTGACGAACTGGGACGAAAGGGAGGAGGCTGCACGATCAGCCGTCGACAAGAAGAAATCTCGTCAGGCGACCAATCCATACAAAAAGCTGATGGGACAACTTTATGGATGGATGCATCAGTTACCCGTCATCGGGTTCAATTCGGGTAAGTATGATCTCAATGCCGCAATCAAACAGTTCCTCAAACCCTACTTCCTATCCACCACGTCAAAGACAGGGGAACAAGAAGAACAAGAACAAGACGACAAAGAAGAAGAGAACGAGGGTATCGGGTCTTTTTTCGTCATCAAACGCAACAACACATTCATGTGTCTTTCGACGGATCAGCTGAAATTCTTAGACATGATCAATTACATAGCCCCCGGGTTCAGTTACGACAAGTATCTGAAGGCGTACGGATGCGAGGTGACGAAAGGTCATTTCCCGTACGAGTACATGGACCGTCTGGAGAGACTCGACGACACCGCACTTCCATCGAAACAGGCCTTCTTCAGTCGACTGAAGAACGAAGGTATTTCCGACGAGGATTATGCCAGTTGTCAAGAGGCCTAGCGCGACAACGCCATGACGACTTTGCGAGACTTTCTCGTCTGGTACAACAACAGGGACGTGGTTCCCTTTCTACAGGCCATCGACAGACAGTTTGCCTTCTACCAGCAACGTGGCATAGACATGTTCAAGCAAGGCATCAGCGTACCTGGTCTGACCTTGCTCTACCTGTTCAACGACCTTCCAGAGAAGACCTACTTTACCATCTTCAACGAGAAGAATAAAGATCTTCATCACCTCGTCAAAGATCACGTGGTTGGCGGAGCGTCCCTCATTTTTCATCGCTATCACGAGAAAGGTGTCACCACGCTACGTCAGAACGAGTACGGAGAGGCCGCTCGTCAGTGTCGGTCCATCGTCGGATACGATGCCAACGCCCTGTACTTGTGGTCACTCATGCAAGACATGCCTATGGGATGGTACACGCGACGACGGGAAGAGAACGACTTCCGACCCGAATCGGCGCAGCTGTACGGTCAGATGGCTGCGGAATGGTTGACTTGGGAATCCGAACGCACGGGACGAGTCATACGACACCAGATCAACGGTAGAAAGAAGAGAATAGGCAAACTGTTGGTGGATGGGTGGTGTAGCGAGACGAAAACGGCTTATCAGTTCCACGGATGTTTTTTTCCATGGTCACTCGTGAACTGGTAAAGAGGTCAACGAGGTCAACGGGAAACCCATGGCTGAACTGCTCGCCGAGACCCGAAAGAACACCGGCTACCTCCGTCACTTTGTCAAGGTCGTCGAGTTGTGGGAATGCAAGTGGAAAAAGAGACGAGATCCTGTCGTGAAAAAGTGTCTGGATGCTGCATTTCCGCGACGACTTCACGCACGATGGACGATGACGTCGCAACAGATCCTGAGCGGCGTGCGTGCCGGAACCGTGTTCGGTCTGATCGAGTGTGACCTTTGCGTTCCGGAAGCATTGCGCGAACACTTTGCCGAGATGCAGCCCGTATTCAAGAACATCCGTCTGACACGCGACGATCTCGGACCGTTCAAGCGCCGATACGCCGAGGAGCACAACATCATGGCAACTCCGAGACGCATGCTCGTGGGTAGTTATCGAGGCGATAAGATCTTGCTCGCCACGCCTCTGATGCGATGGTATATGGACAACGGTATCGAGGTGACGCACGTGAATCAGGTCGTTGAGTACGATCCTGTCCCGTGCTTCAGGCGGTTCGGCTATGCAGTGTCCACGCCGCGACGCGAGGGAGACGTCCACTCGCACAAGGCCATCATCGCAGACACCATGAAGTTCCTGGGGAACTCGGGTTACGGAAAGACCATCACCAACGTGGATCGACATCGTGACGTCAACTACAGCACGGAGAAGGTGGCATCGCTCATGGTCAACGATAGACGATTCCGACAACTCGACGTCGTCGTCGACGATGCGTACGAGATAGAGATGGAAAAAAAACCGTCACGTACACCCTGCCCGTACACGTGGGATTCTTCGTTCTACAATACGCCAAGATGCGAATGTTGCAGTTCTATTACGACTTCATCAACAGGTACCTGGAGCGCCCTCTTTTTCAGTACTGCGAGATGGATACAGACTCTGCCTATTTGGCCTTGGCCGCCGAGTCCGTCGACGCCTTCGTGACCCCGGAACTACGAGAACATTACTTCCGGCACCGCTCCGAATGGTTGCCGTCCGAATGTTGCGACGACCATCGGAACGAGTACGTGCGCTGTCGATTCGCCAATAGACCGTGGGTCGGCGACGAGGGAGCAGTAGGAGCTCCTGCTACTACTAGCGGGATAGAGGCCGACGTCGTGGACACCGTTCCCAAGACCATGCAAGGCAAAGCCAGACGTTTGATGGAGCGTATGAAAAGAAACATGTCTTGGACCGCTTGCGGCGAACTCATCCACGAGGGTGTGTCGGTTGCCGGAAGTAACGTGGTGGATCTCGTGAATGATCTGTTGCGTAAGAGAAAGACCGATCCATCGGGATGGCAACCGTTCGCAAGACAACTCCGTGCCATGAACCTGCCCATGGAGTTGGTCGGTAACGTCGCCAGTAGAGACTACATACGTCAGGCGACGACGCCGGCGACGACATCCACTCCAGGTCTTCGTCGTCGAATACCGACTACTCCTCGCTCTGGTGGTAGCGCACGAAGATCGCTCAGTTGGACACCCCTCGCTCGTCGACGCGGTCAGATGGAACATTCCATGCTCACCCCACCTCCAGAACGTCAACGCAAGGCTCTGGCGTCATTGGCTAGTTGGGAAGACATTTAAGACGGTGCAACACGTGTCCATAGCACAGTGTGCGCTACGATGTCGAGCGATCCACAGGACACCACGTACCGTTCCGTCATCGTTGCAACATTTTGCGGTGGACTTTACTTGATTGCTGACGCTATAGCTCGAAGTCTTATACAACAGTCGCTATTCAGGGTATGGTTTCAGTACTAGATTATCGATCATTCGTCATCGTTGTGGGTGTGGTAGTGGGTGTTCTGGTGTACGTCAGCGTACTCGTCGTCACTCGTCAAGAACCGTGCTGCGGATTCAACGTCACAACCACCGCCAATCCATCGGAATTCTTTTAATGGCGCCGAGGAAAGTACAACCACTTAGGACGGTCTACTTCGATCCGAAAAGGGTAGGTAGTTACGGCGGAGTCGATACCTTGCGACGCGTCACGCGCATGCCACGAAAAGGGTCACGGAATGGTTGTCGGAACAGGACACCTATACCCTACACAAGCCGGCTAGACGTCATTTCAAGAGACGATGCGTCATCGTGGGTGGTCTACGTCAGCAGTGGCAGTCCGATCTCGTCGATCTGTCGCAGTTGAAAAAGGACAACAACGGTATGACCTTTCTCCTCACGGTGATCGACGTATTCCCGAAAGTGGCCTGGTGTGTTCCTATGAAGAACAAGTCCACGGCGTCGTTGGTAGCGGCGCTTGACAGTACGTTCAGCAGAGGCTGGCCAAAGACGTTGTAGACAGACCAAGGACTGGAATTTCTGAATAAATCCGTTCAGGCTCTATTGAAGAAGCACGGCATCCATCACTTCTCCACGCACAACGCGGAGACGAAGGCGAGCGTCGTGGAAAGATTCAGCAGAACGTTGAAGACGCGCATATGGCGATACTTCACGAAACATCAGACGTGGCGATACATCGACGTCCTTCAGGACTTGGTGCAATCGTACAACAACACCCCCCACCGCAGTACCGGTATGTTCAGGTAAGTACAGGTAAGTTCACAGAATCAAGAACAGGTGTGGCAGCGTCTGTACGGTCACGACGGTAAGGGCGTTCCCAAGTTGCGCGTGTCGGATCGCGTGCGCATCAACAAGTACAAAGGTAAGTTCGAAAAAGGCTACGCGGCGAATTTGAGCGAAGAGATGTTCACGATACACGAGGTTCATCCCTCCGATCCACCCGTGTATCGATTGAGGGACGATCTCGGCGAAGTGCTGGAAGGCACCTTCTACGAAATGGAGCTGCAGAAGGTGTCGGTACCCACCGATAAAATGTACTACGTGCAAGCGGTACTGCAGCGTCGTAAGGTAGGTAGACGAACGGAGGCTTTGGTGAAATGGTTCGGCTACCCCTCCAAATTCAACAGCTGGATCGATGCCAAGGCACTCGTCCACTCCACTATAAAGACTAGCCACGCGTACGGTGACACTTCATTCGAGAAATGACACAAGACACGACAACACGAGACTTCACCACCGTCATAGAAGAGGAGGAACAAGAGGACGTAGTAGCAGCAGCAGAGGACAGTACTGACGCGCAGAACGCAGAGGACAGCAGCAGCAGTAGCACTTCTTGGCATCTTTTCGGTACCGTGTGTCCTAAAGAGGAAATAGTCTTTCTGTGTCAGGTCCTCGTCTTGTTCACGGTCATCCTGATAAGCATTTACAACCTGACCACAGGTCATGAGAATTCTAATCTGTGGACGGCCCTGTTGAGTAGTTCTTTGGGTTACCTGCTTCCCAATCCCACGTTGAGACGCAATGGCGACTGATTTCTACCTGACACTGCCTAGCAACGCTTCCATGAAGATGTATCCCGACAATACGTTGGCTCATTACATCACGGACTTGCCTCAACGTGTCGACCTGACTGGCGAGTGGGAGTGCGGGTTGGCAGAGATACAATAACCGCATACTTGGTACAACGTTACAAAGGAAGATGTCTGGTTCTTCCTCAATGAGAAAAATCCTACGGGTAAATCCCGAGTATGAAGTTAGCCTCTGGATATTACAGAGGTCCTGTGACATTGATGAACCGTGTAAACAGGGGTCTGCGACTTATATCGACGGACAAGGCACGAGCTAAATTGAGCTACAGCGCCATCACTCAAAAAATGACGTTGCACATGTCATCCGACACCGTGTTCACCATACCGTACCACAGTGCGTTGGGACCTATGTTAGGATTTCGCAAGGCGATCGTCGCCAGTGCGCCGGCAGCAGCAGCAGCAGCAGCAGCAGACAGCACACACCAGTACGTTCACCCGAGACTAGGTGGAACGGATATCGGTCTCACACCGTCAGCCACCGTGATTATGCCAGCTACACACATTCCTGATGCTCCGTACCCCTTCCGTAAAGTAGCCGAAGACGTGGTGAACATGACTCGCGGGTTCGATACCATCTACGTCTACACGGACGTCGTGGAGTCTCGCATAGTCGGTGACAGTCTCGCGCCTTTGTTGCGAGCCCTCCCGGTTGGCGGAATTCACGGTGCCACGGTATCCGATAGGTTCACTAACATTCACTACGTGCCTCTGTTGTACTCGCACTTCAAGTCGATCGAGATGGATATAAGAGACGACACCGGACGGCGCGTGCCATTCAAGTACGGTAGAGTGACGGTGACGCTTCATTTTCGACGACGCAGGACCGGACTGTTCTGAAGATGAATTACAACGACTATTACGCGCGTCAGGCGGGTGGTGCACTGCCCTACTTCGCCGGTGCCCAATACCAACGAGGTCACGGACTAGACAGTCTGTTCGGAGGTCTGCTGCGCAGCGCCATGCCACTCATCAAGAGAGGTGCCGTGGCGTTGGGAAAGGGGGCGTGCGCATAGCCGACGACGTCATGTCCGGACATAGCATAAAAAAGGCAACCAAACGACGCGTCGCGGATGCCGGTAGGAATCTGATGCGTGGCATTCTGGCCCCTGGCGTGCGAGCTCGTAAACGTATAAAACGCGCGCCGGCGAAGAAAGGAGTCACTTTAGCAAAGAGACGACGCAAGAGACAGACGTCCACGAAACGTGAAGCCGACATATTCGATAACGACGATGGCTTTCGTACATAGACAGTCGTGCGAAGGGGTCAAGACCAAACTGGATCTCTTTACCGTACCCCCCACTCAGAACAGCATCCTCGACAGCCACGTAGTGGAACATCAGCACATGTCCTCTCTGGACTCGGGTGGACCGATAGAATTCCTCATACCCGGATCGGGCGACGATTACCTGGATCTCGCCAACACGATGCTGCACGTGCAGGCGAAGGTGACACGAGCCAACGGGGACGATCTCGACTTGGCCGACCCCGTGAATAACTGGCTGCATGCGCTGTTCAGTCAAGTCGACGTCTATCTGAACGGCATACTCGTGACCCCTTCGACCAACACGTATGCGTATCGCGCCTACATAGAGACGCTGCTGAGCTACGGTCCCGATGCCAAGGACACGCAACTGACGAGTCAGCTGTGGCACAAGGACACGGCCACTCGCATGGACGCCGTCGAGATAGCCGACGGACCCGCGGCTAACGAAGGGTTCGTGGCTCGACGAGAGAACATCGTAAGGAGTCGCATGGTCGATATGATGGGCTGTCTCCACGTGGATCTCTTTCTGCAAGATAAATTCCTGATCAACGGCGTCGATGTCAAGATACGACTGGTGCGTAGTAAGCCTGCTTTTGCACTCATGGCTTGTGGGGCCAACCCCGATTACAAAATACAAATCGTCAATGCCACCTTGTTTGCAAAGAAGGCCACCCTGAATCCGACCGTGCAGATGGCGCACATCAAGGTTCTGGAGAAGAGCACGGTCTAGTATCCGATGCGATCCGTCGAGTGCAAAGTGTACTCCATTCCTGCTGGCACTCGGTCGCACACGTACGAGAACCTGTTCCTCGGTACCCTGCCGAAACGTCTGGTGCTGTGCTGCATCGATAACGATGCCTACAACGGTGCGTACGACAAGAATCCGTTTCACGCCAAGAACAACGCCATCAACTTCCACGCGGTGTACGTGGACGGACGACAGATACCCTCCAAACCTTTCCAGCCCCATTTCGCAGACGACCTCTTCGTCAGGAGCTACATGAGTCTGTTCTCCTCGACCGGCAAGATGTGGCAGGACGAGGGGAACGGACTGACTCGCAGCGACTACCGACACGGCTACACCTTCTTCGGTTTCGACCTGACCCCCGACCAGTGCGACGGTCCCTGCTTCCATCTGGTACAAAAGGGCAACCTGCGCATAGAACTGCATTTCCGCAACGCGCTGCTGAACACCGTGAACGTCGTCGTCTACGCCGAGCTCGAGTCCGTGCTGGAAATCGACAAGAGATGGACACCCTGCAGATCGCTAGACTACTGGCGATGGACCCGCGCGCCAGATCGATATTTCGCGGCGTCGTACCCAAAGACGGACTGCCCACGACGATAGACGGCGCTCTGCCCGCTGCCTTCTTGTGCAACACCGACGACGGCAACGAAACCGGGCGAACATTGGATAGCGCTGTACCTGGATGCCGACGGACGCGGCGATTACATCTGCTTGTACGGTCTGCCGCCACGACACGCTGCGTTCCGCACCTTCCTGAACGAACATTGTTCCGAGTGGACTCATAACACCAAGAGGCTTCAGAGCCCTCTGTCTAACGTTTGTGGACAATATTGTGTAGCTTTTGTATTGCTTCGTTGTATTGGCATTCCGATGAGAACTTTTGTTAACCTATTCGGCACCGATCTAGTAGCTAACGATTGTCGCGTATTTGATTGGCTTAAACAGCTGCGATAAGGTAGACTGTATTATCGCTCATCATAGTAGTAGTAGTAGTAGTAGTACATCGATCGAGCCTCTGGCGAGGTGGACGCACCACCCGTAAGCTCGCGACCTCTGGCGTGATGGTAAACATCCGCAAGTCGCCTCGTCATCATCGAACACCCTGGAGCCTCTGGCGAGGTGGAGACACCCCTAAGCTCGCGACCTCTGACGTGATGGTCAACATCCGCAAGTCAAGTCATCATCAATCGTCATTATATTCATCGTAATCGTAGTCGTAGTGGTGATATTACACGCTACCCTTGTTGTATCGTCATGCTGCTTGTGTTGTTCAATAAAATACGTGTGCACTCGTACCATATCGTGTTGCGTTGGTTTCTCGTCTCCATTAGTCCCTTTGATAATGACCCTATTCTTAATTGCTGCGTATGGGTCACTCCGTTAGGGTTAAGACCGCAAACGTCTACAGGGTGGGGTTACAACAGTTAGGGTTAGCTCCAGCGGTCGACATGGGTTATGGTTAGCACTCCAATGAAAAGTTGGGGTTACGACGGTTAGGGTTAGCTCCAGTAACCAGGGGGCGCTCTAGGGGTATGCATAGGGATATATGTCGCCGCCAGGGGGCGCTTACGATACCCAGAAGGCTCTGCGACCGGAAGTCACGTGACACTCCCATATTGGCAACCTCTTTGGCTTGGTCATTCCTGCACTATAACTACTCGCAAAACCAAAGGGTTATGCATTCTCGTGATCATATATAATGCGAAAAGTCGTCAACAGATGTCCGAAACGAAACTACCCCCTGCATATGTCCTGCTGATTTAACGCTGAATGAATTCCATCGGGTTGGTGCGGCAACCGAGAAAGCTCGAGTTTCAGCGTTTGTCTTTACTCTGGGAACAGAAAGTAAATACGAACCAGACGACCGAAACTGTCTGGGCTGTCTTGCTGGAGTGAGCATTGAATGTAAATATGCAGGTTGTTTGGATGAAAGGACTTGATAGGTAATTGTACAGATTCAGAAAATAATGCGATATCGCCAATGCGATGATTTTGGAAGTGGCACTGAGCGAGAGAAGCGAGGAGATCGTGTAACTACAATAGCCAAAGAATTGTGGACACGTTGAACTTTTGTAATATCCTTGATAGCAATATTGTGAAGGAGGGAATTGCAGTAATCAAGTATGCCGCTAACAAGAGCTGTTGCAATAGTTTTAGCGAAAGAAAGTGACATATACCGGCGAATACGGCGAAGGTCACGGATATGATAGAACAGCAACGACACGTTTGAGAAATATGTTGTCTAAAATGGAAGTTGTTATCAAAGGTGACTCCCAAATTCCGTACCGAGGCTGCTGGTGTGATATTTTTACTCAATATACGTGTCGGGAATAAACCATCAAGTTTGCCACGCTGCTTTGAAGTACCTATGATGAGAAATTCCGTTTTATTTGCATTTAACTTTAATTTGCTGTCAATCATCCAGTGCAATCATCCAGTTTTTTGGAGATTATCGCTGAGTTGGTTTAGGGAGCGATTTGCATCCGTGTAGCCACAGAAATGTAGATATGTGTGTCATCTACGGAAAGGTGGTGATCCAAGGTATGACTTTGGATAACACAGCTGAGTAGCGTAGTGTAGAGAGTGAACAACAAAGGTCCGAGAACATATCCCCGAAGGACACCACATGAAGTGGGGAGTGCGGCCGAGCTGATGTGAGACCTTAGTCGGCTTGCTACAACTTTTTCCAGTGTTTTGGAAATAACGTTAAGATTGGAAACAGGTATATAACTGTTTAGATCTTCTTTAGGCAGATATGTCTTCTAAAGAAGTGGGTTGACGTGGCCGTGTTTGAAATCATCCGGAAACAAGCCAGAACACAGTGATGCATTTATTATATCCGTTATCGGTTTGAGCAATGTATCAATGTTTGTAGTGGATCAAGATCACAGAACTTATTTCTGGAGGACATTATTATTTCTTCCACTTCATCCACTGTGGCAGGTTCAAACGATGCAAGTAAAGAATTTACTTATTTAGAGTCCACGTTTACAGTACTTAAAGTATGACATGGAAAAGCAGAACAGATGAGACTGACTTTGTCCTTGAAATGACTTGAGAAAGAATCACATAGTGACGTGACTGAAACATGATTAGGTAGAGATGTAGCAGGCCGCCTGTGTAGAAGTTGATTTATGCAGTTCCATAGCTGACGTGGACTTTCAGAGTTATTTGAGACCATATTTGTATAATAATCCGATTTAGCTTTGGCCATTTGTCTGTTGCAGTAGTGACACTGTTTTGAATAACGCGACCTGTCCAATACGAGCGTGATTTGCGCCATACGCGCTCAAGATAACGACGCCGCCTTTTAGATTGTAGAATTTCGGGAGTCATCAATGGCGCGGGTGGCTTTTGTGACACAGATTTGTATCTCACAGGTGCATGTTTGTCAAATAAAGCCTTCAGTATTTGATAGTACTGTCCACATAAATCGGATAGGTGTCCTTTTGGATCCCTGATTAGGTCGGATTTAAGGATGTCAGCCTTTAAAGCAACAATGCTAATTTTATGATTATGTATGTAAAACACATTGTGTTTTGACTCTACTGGAGTTCTGGAAACGTTGACATCGACAATGACAGTGTGATAGACTGATAAACCATAATAAACTGTAGGTGTCTGGATATTGTTACATGTTGTTTCAGATGTTGTTAAATCCTGTTAAATCAAAGAATACCAGGATATCATTAAAGGTAGTTATTGTTGCTGAAAGTATGTCCAAATGTAGATTAAAGTCACCGAAATGTTTCATCTGAGATATTAAAAAATTATGTTTGACACTGCTAGCATTTACCTCAATTATGCCGAAGACATTTCCTTGCAAATTCGTGTTTAGTTTTATAAGTATATATTTCATTCTTGATTCGTGTTTCATAATTTTATATGTAATAGTTGAAGATGATCCTCCAGTTTTGTAAATAAACGGGTAAATATATATGTAAATATAATAAAATTGTAATTGTTGTAATTTAAGAATGTCATCTACTTTTAACATGCTGAGTTTTTTTTATGGAGTTGCTCTGTGTGGGAATTATAATTACTTAAGGTAATAATTCTCAAAGCTTTCTTTTGAAGTTTTATTATTCCATTTCAATGAAAATCCCAAGCCATGATGCAATAATTAATGTTTGGTACAACTAATGAATTCTATAACGTTTTAATTTGTTGAGATAACATGTTTTATTTTGTTTAATACCAATATTTTTAGAACATGCGTTTGAATTTTTTTTTCAACATGTCTTTTCAAGTTCAAATTTGCATAAATAATTAAACCTAGGAAATTAAATTCCTTACCTTTTTCAATATTTATATTATATATCTTCATGATAAACATTTGTACATATGTAATTTCGTTTTGGAATTTCATATATTTAGATTTTGGAATGTTTAATTATAATTTATTTATTTTGAGCCATTCATTTATTTTTAAAAGTTTGTTATTTATTAAAGATTCTAAATTGTTATTGTGTATGTTATCGATAAAAGTGTTTAAGGTATTTGATAAGGTTGTGTCATCAGCATAAATGATGAAATTAAATATTTTACTGGCTTGTGCAAAATCATTTATATATATATATATATATATATATATATATATATATATATATATAAATATATGTATATATGTATATATATATATATATATATATATATATAATAAATAACATAGGTCCTAGGATTGAGCCCTGTGGTATGCCAGTTGTTATTGGTAACATGTTTGAGTTTATATTATCAATTTCAGTATATTGTTTACGATTATTTAGGTAGCTACTAAATAAGTTCAGATTTGTACCATTTATACCATAATATTTTATATTGGCAGTTAAAATTAAATGGTCAATGGTATCAAAGGCTTTAGAAAAGTCTAACTATATGTATGTGGGTATTTCAAATTGATCCATTTAGGTTATAATCCTATCTATTAATACTGAGTCGAAAACCATGTTGATGGTCAAAGAAAAGTTTTGTAAATAAGATGACAATGGATAAATAATGCCCTTGTACCACCAACTGCTTAAATTAAAACACAATAAACGTGGTGAAATAATACAAAATAAGGTCATCGTTAGATACCTGTCAATTCAAGTAGTTGATAATATTTTCAATATGCCTACTAGAATATGTTAAAAATCCAAACACAGTAAAAATAGTGCTCATTATTGAAAAAATATTGCTATTCATTTCCAAACATGCTTGGTATATTTTCACTGATTATGGTCATTATGAGTTCATTCTAATTGACATACTTGTTATAGTTCATCCATAAAGTTGGTATAAAATGTCATTTATGTCTTACATTTTTTTAGAAATATTACTAATTATTGGTACTAAAAATGTGTTAATAAAAGAATATAAATTATTTTGGAATGTGTTTATTTATAAAATTGTCATGTTTTATTGCACATCAAATTATAATGAAATGTGGTCTATTACTCATCATACAATGATGAGATAGTGCAAGATGACCATGTTTAAAAGCAATGTGAACCCCAGGGGTGGAAAAGTCTCCATTCCAGTTGCGAGCATAAGAATGTCACCAAATCTGACTGTACATTCATCATCTGAAATAAAGGTTTCTAAATGTTTTAATGTATGCACCAGTTGCATCTAACCTCAAAATATGATCATTGGGGATACTTTCATAAGGGATCACATATATTATTTATTTTTAAAAGGCATACATTGCAAAAACTATTTAAATGTGTTAATAAAATAGTTTCTAGCTTCACATCCTATTTGCTAACGTCATAACCAGTTTAGTTGTTAAGTCGCTACTAAGCCACACTTAGAAATAATTAGTACTACACATTTGCCAATCAGCGAAATTAAACAAAAGCGAATATTGCACTAAATATGATTGATAAAATAATAATAATAACATTAAACGAAAAAAACTTTAATCGGACCTACCAAGGATTGAACACGGGATCCTGCAAACATAAAACGATCGCTCTGCCACTAAACCACGATAGTTCACACGGAATTCTGCACTGAATTCGTTATGTATTCTGCAGGCCGTCTCGTGGCATTGTCGTTTTAAATATAAATTTAGCTTTTAAGTAAGTTTACGTTGGTAGCATTTACAGGATTTTTTCCATTCATTGTCCTCTGTGGTAATGACTTTGTGAGTGATTCATGAAAATATAGTAAATATCAATTATCTGTTATGGTAACGTTTAGTAACTTTTATGTGGGTTTCGTCACCCTTTTGGCCGCTACGGCGCCTCATAGGCGAGTCTAGGCAAAACATTTCGCCCCGCTCTTCGTCTCTGGGGCGAAAGGCCTGACGTGCATTTGCTAAAGCGCCATTTTGGCAGTTCCGTAGCCATTTGGCTACGGAACTAATAACTTAAGTTTTAAAACCGATACGCACTAACCGTTTCACATGTGTATTCTGTGACATACAACCGACAATTGGGCGTCAAGAAACTGAAGAAATGTGCTCCAAATAATTACTTATGAGTACTTTTATCGGTGACATAGAAAACATTTCACAATTAGCCGCCATACTGTGCACGTGATGTTGCCTTTGGTTCACATGATCAAACGCGATTTCGTGTAGAATGAGGCCAGAATGGGCCAGCATCACAGACATAAATAAAACACCCGTTAGTAAGTTAGTAGTTTATAGGGGCATTATTATGATGTAACTCTATGGCCAGCAGACGGCAATTCTTAGCGTGACCTTATATAGATCTATGGAAATCCCGCGTGCTATTCTCGCACACAACAACATCCGGTTATATACAAACCTTGACAAGCACATGCGTTCTGATAAAAAGGTAATAATTTCACACTTTTACATGGTTATTGTCAGGTAACTTTAGTAATATACATATAAGAATGCATACAGACACGAAAGACGTGTTTATTGCTCTGTTTATGGCGTTTTTGTAAGGTTTCACGTTTCATGAAAATACTTACGTTTCGGCCGAGCGAGATCTTCGCCGTACTAGTAGCAACAGCCAGATAGAAAAACATTGTAGGGCGATTGACTTTGCCTAAGGCGAGTCCTGCTCAACGGGTTTTGCAGAACTCGACGGGTTTTGCAGAACTCGACGGTTCTTGCAGAACTCGACGGGTTTTGCAGGACTCGACGGTTCTTGCAGAACTCGACGGGTTTTGCAGGACTCGACGTTTATTGCAGAACTCGACGGGTTTTGCAGGACTCGACGGTTCTTGCAGGACTCGACATGTTTTGCCGTTTCATCACCCTTTTGGCCGCTACGTACGACGTCTCATAGTCATCTAGCGATAAATCCAGAAAGAGTTTTAAATTATTATAACGACTCCTCGAATTCGAAATCCTGCATTCAGTGCGGAGCGTTTTAGATGGCAATCGCTTGATCTGTTGTGTTGTTTATAACTTTGCGCATGCCATTGCATTGTCACAGATCTACAGTATTATTCTGAATGTTATAAAGGAAGATCTCTGTTCTTTGACATGGCGTTGCCATTTTGTTGGGAAGGTTATAATTAGTTATGATAATATATAATTATCATTAATTATTTAAGCGCATGTCGTGACACGGGGTGCGGGGGGAACAGTCCGTACAGAGAATGGAACATGAAAGCGTTTTCCCTGTTTTGCGATTGGTCGGACGAAGTGACAACAGGTCGTAGTGAAAAAAATACATTTATAACTAAGCCCCAACAGCGGGATACTAGAACCCAAACAACGATCGGTCGAAGTGAAGCCAGACAAGTGTCGGGTCCTGTCGCTTCCTGAAATTCTGCGAGAAGATCGGCTAATTTCTGGGACTCGTTCTACGTCTACGGACTCGACAGTCAAGGCGCAGTATATCAACTACGTGTACGTCGCCTGTTGGTGGAAATCAGGTATGTTGTATTCTTTGAGAACTATGTCTGCGATAGATGAAGTAGATTTAGATTTAACAAGACTGCCGTCCCAAACTACAGATGGCAAGTGGACAAAGAAGCCATGGCATTGGCTTATCGAGATAAATTTTATCATCTATTTATAGCCCGCCCTTATTAGATTAATTGATATCTGTCAATTTTGTTTTTAAATGTATTCCCCTTACTAACATTAACGCAACCATTTGACAGTTTGCTCCATTCATTTATCACCTTGTGGCTATGGGGGAATGAGTACTTTCTCATGTCCAACCTACACGTTTTAATTAACTAATGCTGCTTTGTGTCCTGTGGTTCTACTGCCTTCTTTAAATGAGTTGATACTTGGGGCAGTTACAACTACTTCCGGTAGACCACTCCATAATCTGATAACTCTAAGTGAGAAGCTTTCTTTTCTAACATTTGTACAAGCACGTTCTATAAATAATTTCAAACTATGACCCCTTGTTCCTTACCTTGTATCACAGTCTTTGTGTAGCTTGACAATGTTAGATACATCACTGTCATATGTCCTTTGAAGCAGTTTATATACCTCAATCATATCACCACGAGTTCGTCTATATGCAAGTGTGGGAAGTTTCAATCTCTCAAGTCTTTCCTCGTAAGGAATATTCTTCATACCATGAAGCTGCTTTGTTGCGCGTCTCTGCACATTTTCGATGGACCATATTGATATTGCATAATCTAGATGACTCCTATCTAAAGCTTTATATAATGGCACAAAATTATGTTGATTTAGGGTTGTAAAGGACCTTCTAATAACTGCCATGATACTGTTTCCTTTGTTTATTTTTTGGTTGATGTGTTTATCAAATTCTAGGTTTTAATTAATTATAACCCCAGTGTCTTTTTGTTCTTCTATTCCTCCTAATTCATGGGCAGTATTATCTATCTTCAGGTGACATGCATACTCTTGCTGTATTGTTTTCCCTACGTGCATTAAATTACATTTATCTGGGTGGAACCTTAATAACCACTTACTTGACCAAGATGTTAAATAATCTAAATCGTTCTGTTGTGTATGCTGGTCATTTGGACTATTAATTGTTTTGAAAACCTTCGTATCATCCGCAAACATATATACATTCGAAACTATATTCTCAGGAAGATCATTTATGTATAAAACAAATAGGATCGGTCCTAAGACACTGCCCTGTTGAAATCCACTTGTTTGCTCACTCGAAATTTGTACCATTTACACTGACCTGCTGTAGGCGGTCAGACAAGAACGCCTGGATCCATCCTTAGGGTGTAATACTCTATGCCATACGATTTAAGTTTGCCTATCAATCTTTTTTGAGGGATGGTGTCGAATGATTTCATGAAGTCTAAATATACTACGTCTATAGATACCCCTCTATCTAAGCTTTGGTCCATGAGTCAATAACATTTTACAGTTGGAGTACCGTAGAACGACCTTTAATAAAACCAAATTGTTGCGTACTGAATAATTTATTTCTTATCATATGATCGACAATAAAAAATTATGGTCTTTGACACATTGTTCCATACATTTACATATTATACTTGTTAGGCTGACTGGTCTATAATTTCCTGCATTTTTTCGATTACCCTTCTTATATATGGCTGAGGTCCTTCCCTGTTTCCATTCCTTTGGTAGTTCACCCACAGCCAGTGAATTATTAAATAGCCTAGCTAGTAGGTTACATAGATGATTAGATAACTCTTTCAACAACCTAGGATGAACACCATCCGGTACTACCGATTTACACACATTAAGATTATCAAGGTTTTTTTTAAATTAGTTCCTCATCAATAGTCCATTCTTCCATGGTGTGCCTTAACTTCACTGGTGGAATATGAGGGATATCACCATCTGGCTCTATAGTAAAAACACGTTAGGGTCTGTGTTCAGGTCTGAAACACCTTCTCGATTCTTGGTTTTGGAGTTCATAAAATTATATTTCCACACTGCTTTTTGGTTTGTCTTAGCTTCTGTTGCTAGCTTCATCTCAAATTCCTTCTGTATCCTCCTCGTTAATTTACGGACTTGATTTCTAGCCCTATAATATTCAGTATAGTAGTTTCCTTCTTTTGTCTCCTTATAACGTTTCCATAGTGTGTTTTTTCTTAATTGTCTTTACTGATTCCTTGTTTAGGGATACTTTCCCTTTATATCTGTTAATATTACTCACAAGTCGATGAGGGATGAATTCATCATCTATCTTTTTAATATATTCTTTAAAACCTAACCATTGATGGTTTATAGTGCTCGTGCCAAGTATCTCGCCCCAGTCTGTGTGGTCTAGGGCAGAGTGATCACTCTTACCTAGTGGGCTTTCGTACACTATATCATCTATCATACCTTTTTCATTTGTGAAAACTAAATCAAGAAGAGAAGCAAAGCAAGGGAAGATGTGAGTGTTTATAGCGCATTACCTCACTAATAAATTCATTTGATTGTTCATTATTGGTGCCAGAGCTTCTCGGGCTTTTATATACACATCCTATCAGAAAAGTGTCTTTTTTGTTCAATTTTATCTCAACCTATATCGATTCTTGAAAGTTGGTTCCTCGAGATATGAAGGGTTTTGCCTTTAGTGTTTTGTGGGTATATATACAAACACCTCTTCCATGCTTATCAATGTTATTTTATAAATCATAGTATCTATTTACAGTGTATTTACAGTGTTTCTTGTGGTGGGCCTCTCACCCTGGAGAACCATTTCCCCTCATCATTTATCTCTTTTGTCCTGGCCTTCTCTAGGAGTTTCCTTCCTTCCTCTCTTGTTGGATGCTGAGACATTTATATTTGTTCTCTGCATCTCTTAAGTTTGATAATCGTTTGAACAATTCCATCTTTTTGTTAGTGTCTTTCATTACTACCTTGAGGGGTCTGGGTTTTTGCTCAGTATCACCTGTATCTCCGTCTGTTTGTTTTTTTACCTAGCCTGATAACTCTCATCTTTTACGTCTAGGTTCAGATTGCACACCTCGTTACACAACCCTCCAACAAACGCCATATCTATCCTCACCCTCTCTTCATTTAGGTTTGTTTTTGGTTCTGGGGCATTGAATATAAGAACATTTGTGTCCCTATTTTTTCTTTCATCGATTTCTCTTACTGTTTCCTCCACAACAATTCCACTATTTTGGGTGGTTAGTAGGTTCCTGCTTTCATCATCATTTGGCCTACATGTATGCATTGCCATTTCATTTCCTGCCTTACGATTTCTTTTACTTCTTTACTATCGCATTTAGCATCCAGTTTTTTCTCTATGGCCTAAAATCTCGTGTTCATAGTTTTGAAATACATCTCGCATCTCTCTTCGATAACTTTCTCATTGAGAATATTTTTTTTTTTTTGGTTTGCATTTTAAGCAAAACCACATGCATCCGGGTTTCCCATTGCCTCATATTCGCAAGGTTTAAATTTCAAGCATTTAATGCAGTATCGGTTTCCGCAGTACTCGCACTCGAGCATTCTGTCTTTCTCACTTTTAAAGATTTTCACGCAGTCTTCACATTTCCAAGCTTCTTTAACATCGCTTCCCGATTCGGAGTTTTTGCTACCTCTCCGTGTCCCATTATTTTTTTAGTTTTGTGATTGGAGCGCTAGAAATTGCTACATTTTCCTTCAGTATCTTGTTTTGGACCTGTGTGTTGATCGTTTTCACTCATTTCCGTAATTCCAGAAACAAATCAAGTTCCATGTATGTAACACTTACCATATGCGTGCTGTTGTACTAAGAGTACGTGCAGGGGTTTCCAAGGCGTTGTGACTAGTGACAGTGTGCAGTGCCAGTGCTCGACGAGAAAAACGTAATTCTGTCCCAGGGCTACTCTGGGTAAAAGACGCCTTGGTTGAAATTTGCCTGTTAGTATACAGATGACTCAGGTTGGGAGTGCAGCTCTACCTACTTTATTGCTAAACATTTTCTAGCCTTAATTGTCTGTGTTGTTTACACTGTGCACTTAACCGGAAGAATGAAACATTTTGGCGGGAAATGTCGAATGGGTCGATTTATAGTTTAACTTTCGAGTAAAAATGTACCACAAAACGGCAAAAATCTACTCATTTTGAATCCAAATGTACAGAAACCACCATTTCAAGTAGAAAATGCATCAGAATTAAGTAAATCTACTGTAAAATGGGAAAACAATGTTGTGTTAAATTTAAAACTGCTTCCTCAACAGATTTAGCCTATCACAAATCCAGTTCAATGGTGTCCAGATATGTAGTGTATGAATAGTTTATATAACATCCGCAGTCGATTTAATAAAAAAAATGCCCATTTTCGTTCTAATCATTGAATGAATTAACTTTAGTCGTTAGACGCAGTAAGGATCAAAATAGTAGATATCCAAAATGGTAAGAACTGTGTGGGTCAATGCTGATCATGGGCGTGACTTCCATCCTCTCGCCGATTACATGACAAAGTTATGAAATTTCACCAAGGAAGAAAATCGTGTTTTTTCATCAGTTCTGTTTTTACTTCAGTTAATGCTTGAATAAGTATTAATTATTTTAATAGTTTATCTGATGATTTCACAAAAACTACATAAAAAGTTGCACAAACGAGTTAGAATGTTGCAGTGGATACTAGGTAGGTTTCTCTTTTTGCAAAATTAATTTGAAATGAGACTAGCAAAACATTCGAATTGATTAAGCATCTTTAAGTAATTATGAACTTTAGTTAACATAATTTGCAGTGACAAATTTGCTTATTATCATCGTAAACATGCCACATTGCACAAATGTTTAGAAAAAGGCAGGGACAACATTTGGCCTAAAATATAGAAATGCTCATACAGGTAAATATCATTTGAAAAACAAATGAAATGCACACCAACATTTTCTTTTTAAATGATTCTCAAATAAATATATAACATAATTCTAAGGTGCCTTTTTTATTCCTTTCAGACTGCCACTAAAGACCAGACTGAACCACAGACAAAGGGGCAGCTTCTACAGATGGCAGAAAAGGAGCCAGGCTTTGTTTTTCACAATCTGATGATAATCGAATAAAACTAAGAATATGACATGTCATATTCTTACAAAAAATACAAGTAATACTAAAACATATACATAATTACACGCAATGAAGCACGCACGCACGCACGCACGCACGCACGCACGCACGCACGCACGCACGCACGCACGCACGCACGCACGCACGCACGCACGCACGCACGCACGCACGCACGCATGCACAGTTAAAACACAGATATACATTATTGTACAGAGTTTTGGTGAAACTGAACGACGCCTTGTCATATGCATCGATTTTACGGTAGCCTTGGCGCTTCGCGTAGGCGCCGTAGGAGATGGCGATGTTTTGGTTTAATTCTTTTGTAAATTGTTATCGTTTTGAGAAACTTTTTTGACTACGTGACTTGGGTAAACGTATAGTAGATATATGAGGAGAAGCTTGGGTGCTCTAGGTCAGGGGTCTAATAGCGGACTGATAGCGAGATTATGCATGGCGCGGCCCGCGCCCGCAATATTGATATATAAAATAAAAATAGTACGTCTTGTCTAGACTAAATTCTAGACGAGACGTCTAGGCGAAACATATCACATAATGCAACTCGGTAATACCATTTCCACGCGATGAACATATCAAACATTTCTCACTTCCTTAAAACTTTAATTAATTAAGTTTTGCCCACATGCAGACATGAATTTTCTATCTTTTTGTGTTTGAGTGATAATGTGTTGTTTTGAATAACACTCGTCAACACTCGTTAAATCACTGGCAGTTCCAGCACCTTCCGTCCCAGATGAATGTGCAATATTAACAATTCCTGCACTAAACCGAAGTGCCCTGACTAGGTTGGGTTGTCATGCTGTGCCACGTGTACGAGCTGAGACACGAGATTAGCGTATTCGTGGAGAAGAAGGGTGGAGAAGTACCGGCATTCACTGACCCCTTATGGATCTACGATTTTGTATTTTAGTCTGCGTCACGGAGCACCTCACTCTGCTGAACGCCCAACTAATCAATGAATTGTGCCCGTTTGTCTCCGCTTTCGAGACCAGCTAGTTTTACTTCCCGACACTCATAGAAAACAAACTAGCTACTCCGGACATGTAGGCCTTCGTAGCATTCACTGAGCTGCTGAGACGGGAGTTTGCTGACCGATTGACAATCTCAGGGCTCGCAACAGGGAGTGAAAAAATGAAGCTGAACTTCGTGTAATGCAAGCCATGAACGCATCTAACAGATGGACATTTGGATGATGTGCTGAGGCTCGCAGTATCAAGTCTGCAGCCAGATGTGGGACACTTGGTGGCGCAGCAACTGTAGCATCAACATCTCTAGCATCAGGCGTCAGTGTCACACGGGTCAACATGGCATCAGCGGCATGCCAAGAATACGTAACATGAATAATGTGTGTTTTTGAACAGCATAGTGACCATCGAACTGTTGTTCAAAATCAGACCTATTTACAACAGCAACGTATGCATGCGTGCGTGCGTGCGTGCGTGCGTGCGTGCGTGCGTGCGTGCGTGCGTGCGTGCGTGCGTGCGTGCGTGCGTGCGTGCGTGCGTGCGTGCGTGCGTGCGTGCGTGCGTGCGTGCGTGCGTGCGTGCGTGCGTGCGTGCGTGCGTGCGTGCGTGCGTGCGTGCGTGTCTGTACTAGCTGCCAACTGAGGACCTGCATGTGTTTACACACCCTTCAACTGGGGACTCCCAGACAACTGGGGACCTCAGGCCACGTCCTCAGTTGTGTTTTTGTATTAATGGGTACAGAAACGTTGTTTGAGTTGAGTTAGACTAAAATTAGTAAAGTTCTTATTTGACAGTTTCGATGAGTTTCGTGTGTTATCTGTGTGTGTGCACCTCGACGATTTCAAAGCTCCCGCTACACTTTCATCACACACAAACTCGTTGTGCGCATGCGCTAGCAAAGCCGCGGGCATTTCCGGACTTTTCGTGTCGTGGAAGCAATTACTCGGCAACAGTTACACGTGAGTATTCTACAGTCTGACGTTATATATTCACTATTTTTAAAGCCTCTGTACTTTTCTATAAGATTGAGGAATTTTGTAGTGTAAATTTAGTCTGGCAAAAGCATACATTCATTTAGTATATTGTGTTTTTGCGGTCCACATAGTGCAACCGCTGTGAGCGAAAATATAAGCCGTTAGCGTTTACTGACGAAGACGGTAATGTGTCGCGGCGCTTTAAGAGATATGATCACTTCCGTCTTGCAATTGAAAATCTTTTAATCGTCTAATAGTCAATAAAGGTTAGTTAACATTTTATTTCTGGCCTAAAGCTAAGACATCAAATGCGATGTAATTTTAGAGGAAACAAGACTCCTCTTTATGACTCATATTTTTCTCTTGTACAGCTTATTTTAATACGATTTTCCTTACACACACACACACACACACACACACACACACACACACACACACACACACACACACACACACACACACACACACACACACACACACACACACACACACACACACACACACACACACACACACACACAAGCTGTAAAAAATATTTTATTTTCCCAACCATGCATATTTAAAATCTAAATATGCATGTCACTTGGTGAATCACTATGGAGTGATCTTAGGAATCATTTCTACTTTTATGTACATTTACTAGACTCAGTACTAAGGTATATGTTTCAGGATGCATTACTGTTGCAATTCTGTAAGTAATAAATTTTAGCGACCATATAATAAGAATGTACGTAATGATTTGTGTTTGACGTACGTGGTTTGATCTTCTTTAATCTAGTGGCAGCATGAGGCGAAGGCGCCAAAAGCGGCAGACACCTCTCCAGGAGGCGGAGAAATGCTGCACAACAGGCATCAATGTTTTGCAACATTTCACTGTTGAATACATTGATTCTGAAATTGGTATGTACAGCAGCCTAGAAAAGCATGCAGACACAAACATATTGATTTACATTGTTTAATTATTACTTTTTACTTATTTTTAAAACATTCACTTGTATTATTTTGTTTTTATTATGTTTGGCTGGTGTTACATGGCACAAGATTGAAGTTTATAAAGGCTGCACTGCTATTCACAATGTTATTACAGGTGTTTTAGTTTTACATTGATCTGTGACTTTTTAATGCTGCATACCAGTACTCTTGACGCAATATGATATCTGGGTACTAGTATGTGATTTATGAGATATTTAGAGTGATTTATTCAAACAGTGCGCTTATAGAATGTATGTGAAACTGAAATATCAGATGCAACACCTGTTTTACACTTGTGGATTATTTAAATAACAACAAAGTATTTTAAACCTACATGATAATTGTTGAAACATTAGTACCATAAATTATAAATGAATGGCAAAATATAGAAAGACTGGACTACCGGAGGTAACCTTTACAAAGGCATTATGTGGTATATCTTGTTCTTATTTTCTAGGTCATGGTGTTTTCGCAAAACGCAACTTTGACAAAGGAGACTTTCTTCTACACTATCAAGGAGAACTTCTTTCATACAAGAAAGCTTTAAGCCAAGAGAAGATGTATTCTGCAGAAGAGCGAGCATTCATGTACTACTTCAAGAACAGTCAGAGTGGGTGTACAATGTGGTGAGCTTGCCTTTTCACTGTAAAAATATGCCCCTCATGGACCAGTGTATGTTTGTAAATATCTAAGCATTCTGAGACATTTTGATACTATGAGAAATATATATGTTATGATATATACATGAATGCCAGAATATATGTTGATGAATATCTTAGCTGCTTCCAACTATGCATTATAGTGTAGCTTATGTAAATGTTCTGGAAAGTTTATGGAGTTGAATATAATGGTCAACAGTTTATAATAGGATATATGTAATGACAACTCTCCAAGTATTTGTCCATGTAAATGCCTACTACTACTACATATTTTTCAGTGTTGATGCAGCTCTTGATCCGTTCGATTTGAACATTACAAGAATGGTTAATCATGCATCCAGTCCTACACTTCACAACTGTAACATGGTAATTGTGATGTGTCCATCTGGCTGCCCAAATCTATGTCTCTTTGCATCAAGAGACATTCGTGCTGCCGAGGAACTGCGCTATGATTATGGAGGTGGACGCTCTCCACGGCAGAAAAAGACTGAAACAAGAATTTCAATTGGAAAACGACATAAATCAACTTACGATGATGATTCTGTTGTATCAAATAGTTACTCTAGTGCCATATATCGCGATGAATCAGATGAGGATTACAATCCTTTAGAAGACGAAAGTGCATCAGTTGACTTGGAGGGCAATGGAGATACATCAGAAATAGAAGAAGATCATTGTGAAAGTAGGTTGTCAGATGAATTGTCTGAAGTTTTTCCCATGCATAATAAGGCCAGCAGTAGTACGGAACCACTCACTGGATGCCACTCAGTTAGTAGCAGTACATCAGTTCACCAGGAAGACAAACTCTACGTGCAGCAGTCTGTGGTGGGTTGTGAAAAACGACAGCTGAAGAACCACAGTTGTCTATATTGTGAAAAGCAAATTTCCAAAATGGCAAGACATTTGGAACAAGTACATGCAGATGAGTTGGAAGTAGCAAAAGTGCTAAATCTTACTAAAATATCAAAAGAAAGAAGGGCAGCTTGGGCAGCCTTGGTTAACAAAGGTGACTTTAATCACAATTACAGCGTGATTGAAAATGGATCCGGCTGCATTATTCCAAGATACAGAGCCAGACCAACTCAATTGTCACAAACTAGTGATTATGTACCTTGTGAATACTGCTGGGCTATGTATGTCAAAACAGACTTGTGGAAACACCAAAAGACCTGTCCACTGAACGAAAATGTCCATGATAAAGCAAAACGTAACGAACCCATTAAAAATGGGAAACTTCTTCTGCCACTGAAAGTGAAGAGCAGAGATCTGTATGCTAACATTCTGCTTCACATGGTGGATGATGAAGTGAGATATACAATAGAAAGTGACCCTTTGTTAACAGCATACGGAGTTCGGCTGTATAAAAAATATGGTCATGAAATTCACAATCGCAGTTACATAGCCAACAAACTGAGAGAGCTTGGAAGACTGATTTTAAGCATCAGGAAGATCACCAGTACAAAACAGATTTGGAAAGTTGCATTGAGCCCGTTAATTGGGAACTGCTCCTTCAGGGGGTTAGAGAAGTTGCTGGTTATGATGAAAAGAACCACAGTTATAAGACTCCTTCTCTGCCACTGAAACTTGGAGCCAGTTTGATGAAGTGTGCCAAGCTTCTTCAGTCAACAGGCCTGATTGAAAGCAATGATGAGAAAATAAAGAAGGCTCAAGCATTTCTGGACCTATATGCCAGTGAATGGAGTAACAGAATTAGCACAGTGTCTCGGTAAACTTTGAGAGAAAACCAGTACAACAGACCACGCCTCTTGCCTTTGATTGAAGATGTTGTAAAGTTGCAGAAGCACATATCTGGGAAAATTGAAGAAAAATTGTCGGAAATGACTCAGGACATAAACGCCTATGTTGACATAGTTCAGCTTACTTTGGCACAAGTGATCTTGTTTAACAGGAGGAGGAGTGGGGAAGCAGAGCGTATGAAATTGTCTGACTATGAAACAGCAGTAAAAAACAAAACAGAGCCTTCAAAGGAAGTTCAGAAATCTCTCTCAAAGTTTGAAGTTCATTTGTGTAAAAGTCATACCAGAGAAGAAACCAAAGGCAACGAGGAAGGCGAGTTGCTGTGCTTCTAACCCGGCGTATGCTGGCAGCAATACAGGCTCTGATCATGAAAAGAGAACTTGCTGGAGTTCAGTCTGATTTCCTGTTTGCTAGACCCGGTGTCGCAGCTATGCCGTACAGAGGGCATGATTGTCTTCGAAGGTATGCTAAGGAATGTGGTGCAAATCGCCCAGAACTTATGACTTCAACAAATCTGCGCAAACAACTGGCAACAGTGTGTCAGGTACTCAGTCTAAGTGAAAACAGTCAAGACATCCTCGCCAACTTTCTGGGCCACGACATCAGGATCCATCGCTCCTTCTACAGACTGCCTGACAACCTTCTTGAAGCAGCCAAGGTTACAAAGGTGCTTCATGCGGTTAACGAAGGGGAGATTGCAAAGTGGAAAGATAAAGACTTCGATGAAATAGACTTTGACCCAGAGGGTTAGTTTATAGTTTTTACTGGAAAAGTTACTGTTTTATTTAGATGGCATAGAAAAGTTAATAATTTATGAAGGGGAGATTGCAAAGTGAAAAGATAAAAACTTCAATGAAATAAGTGAAAAGATAAAGACTGACCCAGAGGCCTTATTTTATTTACTGAAAAAAGTTACTGTTCTGTTAAGATGGTTTAGGGAAGTTATAATTACTTTATATCAAGATTAGCTGACTACATGACTGTTCTTTGCAAATTTTTTAAGAGTAGTTTGACTGAAGTGACACATATTTAATTTTGATAACGTGTTAATCAATACTGTTGTAAGCTTAGAACCCAGCCGATTCTCTACAAGATATTTGGTCAATTGTATTTTGCAGAGACTGTTCAAGCTGAACAGTCGGGAGAAGAGGATGATGACACAGAGGATGACTCAGCTGACACCTTGACGAAAAATCTGGACTCGGAATCTGATGATGGTATGCTTTTAAGATATGTAAACATATTGTTTAGTATCCATACATGTGCTGTCAGGTTAAGGTTTTATTTGAAAAAGTTATGCGTGGATAACTCATAAAATGTAGTGTAACAGTATTGCATGCCATTGTAATGAAGTTTTTAAGTTTACTTATAAGGTAATGACTGCTTGGGGAAAACAGTGTTCAAATTTTCGATATACTCGGTTTATTTATTCGTTTTATCTTTCTTTGTCTTGCTTTCAGACATGGACTGCACACCAGAGAGCCCTGGAATGAAACATCCAAGGAATAGGCAAAAGTCAAAGAAAACCGGTACTATTTATTTATTATAAGGGGACATATGGCAGCTAGAATTATGTTTTATGAAAAACAAACTTACTCAACATGTGTTTCCTCCATATTCCAATATTTGTGTATGTTTAATATAAATAAAGTTCACTTTTATAATAGTGACTTACCTCTAAATTTTTTTCATGGTTAAAGCTTTCTTCTAGCAAGTAATTAATGCTGTTATTCAATCTTTGATGGCCATTTACCAAAAAAAATGACATTTTGGCAATGAGAAAGTTCAACACCCTGGAATTTAAAATGATATTGTCATCTCGTTTGGATTGTTGTGTCTGCCTGCAAATTCACCAAAAATGTCCTTAAAAATTTGGTTTTGTGCAATATCTTGGGGGTAGTGAATAAAATGTGTTGACAAATGTTAAATTTAGAATATCATAACTTTTAAAATTTAGAAGAAGGAAAATATTCATAATGTTGGAATTTTTTTAGAGGAATCCTCGAGTTAACTAAGCCAATGATGATTGTGAAAGTATTATGATAAAACATCCACTACTTATGTGTTGTAATTTTTTTAGAGGGGCTATAATTCCGTCATTTGGCAGCTATTTTGTTTGTTGCCATGGACACGGGGTATGGCATGAAAATTTGCAATATATTTTTTACTCGAAAAAACCAACTCTACACTTTGGGCGTAAAAATTGCACTGTGCAAAAAAATCCTATCCAGCTTCCATATATCCCCTTAATTAAATATATTTAAAAAGGGTAGTATTTAATTTTTTTTTTGTGGGTACTTTCCTATGCTTAAAGATCGTATGTTTTTTGTCCCTAAAACCGAACTTAAAACTTATTGTGCTTATCATAGAAGAGCACTCGTTGATGTGTCATAGCAGATATCTTGGTGGCAGAGTGGTTAGCACACCCACAAACTCCGATCACGAGGGTTATGCCTGGCCACAACTAAACAGTTCAATATATGTAAACACTGCTTTTTCCATTGTAACGCAGATGATCGTTTTAATATCAGTCATGTCTCTCTCTCAGGAGATGAGCTCAGGGTTGTTCCATTTTAATTCGTTGGTGGGGGTCACTATAATTCCAAATTCATTGATGGGGTACCAATTATTTGCAATTCTGTGGTGGGGTATTCTCCGAATTTCCACATTCCACATATGGGTTCTGAATGTAGGGTCCTGGCATATTATTTCCTCTGTCAGAAATAATTTTGGTCACTTCTGATGATACCAAATTATAACATAGGTATACAGTGTGCATCAATATAGTTACTCATTGATTTTATAATGTGAGTGCTACTAATTCAAGTCCACCTCCACATTTTAACGGAATAGCCCTCACCAAAAGGCTAACTGAGTGCGATGTTGCACTATATAAGAAATTTATTTTTTATTAAATAATTAATAATAAGTTCAACTGTTTTGCAAAAATAGTATTAAAAAATTTTCTTTAAACAAGCCTTATAATGTATTCTCAATATTTGTAGATAGCAATACATTTGTATTCTTATTCAAGTACATTCATGGTTCTGTGAAAATTTCTTTTGCATAGGACACAGCACTGTGAGGAAAAAGCCTTGGTCACACGAGGAGAAGTCAGCAGTAGAGAAACACTTGAGTAGATTCATCACAATAATGAAGGTGCCAGGAAAGAAGGCTTGTGCGGAGGCAGTGGAACTGGAATCAGCATTACAGCGCCGGTCTTGGGAAGCAGTCAAATATTATGTGTACAATTGTATTCAGATGAAGAAGAAAAAATTAAGGAAGTGAATTATTTTTGTAGAAGGCCGCAAAAGGGACAATAGGAAGACCTATATATTCCTCTTATATTGTGTGTTAGGCGTGTAGCCAAGTCATTTATGCATTGCATAGGCATGTATGTATTTTGGAACCATGCACATTTCTATTAATGACTGTTGCGTGCATCATTTGTGCTATTCATATTTGCATTTTCTACCAAGTGTTGGCTTCGTACTTTGTACCAAAATTAATTCGTTTCAAGTATATTTCTGCATGGCTCATACAAGACAAAATGGTTGATAGCCAGTAATTGTAAAGAATAAAAATAATGAACCTGTTAACAAAACTGTGTGTCTTGTATATAGGAAGTAGATTTGATACATATGAAGGTTATATATAGTGTAACGTCATTGGTTTCATGCAGCAGTAACAATTGAGATATATATAGTAAAGTAGAATAGCATATTCTCAAGCACCACATATAATTCGACAACCAGGTACATCTGATTTTCCTAGGGCGATGTATATGTGTACCCACATTCACACCGCACAGTAGATTTTTCCATGAAAAGTGCACCATATGAAATCAATCTAGGAAGTCTTCAGTAAGGAGCATGTATGGTTTCTTCTTTGCGAATGTGTATGTAAAATCATCGGTTGGGAAGTGACTGCAGGGATCCTCGTTAACAAGTGTCTCTGGTGAAATGGGAAATCTTCGGTTGAGAGTGTGTGTTGTAAGGTCCTCAGTTGCAAGTGTGTATGGGAAGTCCTCAGTTGAGAGAGTGTGTGTGACAGGTTCTCAGTTGCAGGTGTACAGTCATATCATTATTGTATCTTATTAATTGGGTCCCCAGTTGCAGGTGTGCTGTCACAAGTACCCACTTGGCACCTTGTACGTGTGTGTGTGTGTGTGTGTGTGTGTGTGTGTGTGTGTGTGTGTGTGTGTGTGTGTGTGTGTGTGTGTGTGTGTGTGTGTGTGTGTGTGTGTGTGTGTGTGTGTGTGTGTGTGTGTGTGTGTGTGTGTGTGTGTGTGTGTGTGTGTGTGTGTGTGTGTGTGTGTGTGTGTGTGTGTGTGTGTGTGTGTGTGTGTGTGTGTGTGTGTGTGTGTGTGTGTGTGTGTGTGTGTGTGTGTGTGTGTGTGTGTGTGTGTGTGTGTGTGTGTGTGTGTGTGTGTGTGTGTGTGTGTGTGTGTGTGTGTGTGTGTGTGTGTGTGTGTGTGTGTGTGTGTGTGTGTGTGTGTGTGTGTGTGTGTGTGTGTGTGTGTGTGTGTGTGTGTGTGTGTGTGTGTGTGTGTGTGTGTGTGTGTGTGTGTGTGTGTGTGTGTGTGTGTGTGTGTGTGTGTGTGTGTGTGTGTGTGTGTGTGTGTGTGTGTGTGTGTGTGTGTGTGTGTGTGTGTGTGTGTGTGTGTGTGTGTGTGTGTACATATATAAATATATATATTGTACGTGTTACAAGAAAGATAATATCCTTATGTGCGTGCGTGCGTGCGTGCGTGCGTGCGTGCGTGCGTGTATGTGCGGCCAGCTGACCTATTCCAAGTAACTAATTTGGCCCTCCGTTCAAAAAGGTTGCCGAACCCTGCTCTAGTGGTTGTTTTCATGGTTAAGTCAGAAAGTAAAAGATTGCCCATTACACATGTCTACTGACAATTATCATATAATCTAAACTTGTAATTTAATTAATTTGAGTTGTTGGTTCAGTTGCCCGTGGTACGGGGGCTTCAGTCCGACTGAGTAGGTCGAGTCGATACAACGACGATCAACGGATAAATCAAATGTACGAGTAATATAAAATGTTGTTAACATTGATAATATTCAATGCAACAACACAATCTTAGTCTTAGACAAAGTTAATTTCATAAACACCCTGACAAACAGAATATTTACGACAATTTGTGGTAAAACGTACCTCCAACTCTGTAGTTGGCGAACTGTCTGTTTCCACGGAAGCCATGTTGTTTATCGGTGACAGGCGCTGACATAATACAAGCTCCGCCTCTACGGGTCACGACCTTCTCGGAACTAGCCGAAAGCTGTTTGGGAAGTGCACTGACCAGCAACGTCGAGGGTTGTAACCGTCGAAGCGTTGATTTCAAAATTGCGTTTTCTTCATTTAGACACGTTTGGCCGGTCGGTATATGTTAGAATATATATAGTTTGCGCTAAATAACATGATTTCGTGATAATTTTTTTACGATCAAATTTACCTTTAAGTAAACACGTTTCGTTCCTCCAGGACTCATCAGTGCAGCTTGGAGTTTCATGTGAACTGAACAACTGTTGACATGTTATTTTTTATGAGTGAAGATGTTCATCAGACTGGACGGTTCAAATGTGTAATATTTTTACTTATTTCACAGTCAGTTTACCATTTTCTTCCCGTGACGTTTCGACTGTTATCAGCAATATTCTTTAGACGACTACCGCTAGATGGCGATACGATAGTCATTCTACGCAGACGTTGGGGGCCAAATTAGTAGACAGAGTCGGACTGGCGCGACCACACCAGAGTGATACGTAGGCACGGACCACAGTCAGAATGCGTCCGCCATTACAACGATAAAGAGTCCCTAGAAAAAATGAGTTGTGCAGTTTGGATGTATTAGTGAGAGCAGAATTGTGTGAATGAGTGAGTGTAAGTGATGTTTTGTGCACAGTAGCATCTGTGCTTTGAAATGATGCCATTTGTCAATTGGTATGCCTGTCGCGTAAGGACACAGTGGCCGTTAGGCAGGATGTACTCATATCAATGTAGGCGCAAGAGTCTATGGGAAAAGTGACTATGGTCTGAGCCCACGTCTGTGTAGAATGACTAACGTGTCGCCATCTAGCGGTAGTCGTCTGAAGAAGATTGCTGATAGCAGTCGAATCGGGGGAAAAAAGGTAAACTGACTATGAAATAAGTAAAAATATTACTCATATTATTTTTTATTTATTTATTTTTTCTTGGATGTCTCTATATGCCAGTGCCTTTGTAGGATCACATTGCTATGTTAACCATAATTATACAGTCAGTGTTTCTGCATCAATGCGAGATCATACTGGATTGGCAACTGCTTCGTCCAATTTCTTTTTCTTTGTTAGCGCTGACATGAAATCAATGTCGCCAACCTCTCCGCAATTGTTAATTCAATTAACTCAATTAAGTTAATTTAATTAATTAACTTTCTAGAAAATCACAATTTAATTTAATTGAAAAAAATCACAATTGACTTTCAATTAACTTTTTATTGGGTATATTATTTTATGCAATCCGGTGGTGACTGCCACTGGTTGCTGTCAGGAGTAAGAATTAGCTTTGATGGTCATAGTGCCCACGCAGCTGGTGACCCAAGTTCACTCGACCATTGTCAAAGAAAGCTTCTAGTCAGGTCCATAAAGACTGGACATTGACACTGTTCAAACAAGTTGTTTGAACAGTGTCAATGTCCAGCTTGTGTCAATCAGTGAATAAGCGGAACTGTGAGTGTGTCTGACCAGGTGCTACAGCTGTATTATGTAAGAGTATTGACTCCTCTTGCTTGTGTAGCTTTCATCACCCATCCGAGGGGATGCAATACAAAGTGTATCTGGAGTCTGGAGTTTTTCTAAACATAACCCCCCCACATGACAAAATCCAACCGGAGAAATGTGAAAAGTGAATGAACACTGATGAACCAATACTAGGTACAGTACAGTACTAACTCAGTATTATACTATCAACCTTGTATACTTATGTTTGTATGCTTTTAAAAAACATTATTAAATATGTTAACAATGCCAATTCAATGATTCTGGATGCTTTTCTTCTGTGTTTTTAAGTGAAGTTAATTGGGAATTTAATTTAATTGAACAATTTATTTGGGAGGTTAATTTAATTTACATGATAAATATGTGAGGTTAATTTAATGTAATTGGAAAATTTCTTGAGTTAATTGTAGTTTAATTAATTAACTTTCCAAGTTAATTGCCCCATGCCTGGACGCTGGCACGAGCCAACACGTTTTGCTGGGCACGGACCACAGTCATAAAGAGTCCCAAGGAAAAAATGAATTGTGCAGATAGGGTTTATTTGTGAGAGCAGAAATTGTGTGGATGAGTGAGTGGAAGTGATGTTTTTGTGCACAGTAGCATCTAAGCTTTGAAATGATGTCATTTGTCAGTAGGTATACCAGTTGCGTAAGGACACAGTGGCTGTTAGGCAGGATGTACTCATATTTGGGAAATCGGCGAATTTCATGGCAGAAATGCACAGGCATCATGCGTTGAAGCAATTTGTGCGAAAAGGAGGTATGTAATTTTCACGAATTTTACACACCAGGTGTCTTAGTGGGTCTGTCATTTTCTGTGAATTTAAAAAAAAAATTGTAGGATAAATTTTCAATGTAGGCGCAAGAACGTTACAATGGTCGTCTATGGGAAAAGTGACTGTGGTCTGTGCCCTGCTGTCACGGATCTTCACGGTGGTGTCTACAACAAAGAGAACAGTGGTGCGATTCAACGGGTACTGGTCATAACGGCGACAGATCCAAAACGGCGACAACGAAAACGGCGACAAATCCAAAACGGCGACTAACCAAAACGGCGACAATCCTAAACGGCGACATCCGTGGTCAAAACGGCGACAAGTCGATTCGAAACGGCGACACCCAATGGTCGAAACGGCGACACACTTTGGTCAAAACGGCGACAAACCAAAACGGCGACACAAATAAATAATCATCGTGTATAATGTATAAGCGTCGCGCGTACTCATGCAAAAATAAATAAATAATAATGGTGCGTATACCCGATGTGGATAAACCCTGATGTGAGGTACACTTGGCTAAATTAAATTATGTTATAAGTGACACAAATAAATAATAGAAATGTATAGCTACGGCATGTGTCTCCGTTTCGATTGTCGCCGGTTTTTTGTTATGTCGCTCATTAGTCAAAAATGTAATTCCAAACAACCGTGGTGCATGCATAAAACAAAGGCCAATAACTTGCACAGCAGTAGGTCAGAAAGGTTTTGCGAATGTCATTCAGCTTGCATTTCGCATCAAAACTGTGGCTCAATTTATAATATATTTCATTTCATTGTGGACAAAAGACAGCAATCAGCATATAATTGGTAATGAGCGACCAGGCGTCGTTCCTGCTAGTGAGTGAGCGGAGCTGGAATGTATCACATATAGTAGCGGGGTAACCAATAGACACGCGCCTAGGAACAACGAAGGTCAGAGGTCCACAAAATATAGGTAATCCGAGTACGGTTTCTCCAGACTGAATATTCACGAAATAATCTTGTTGTATCTCTTATAATGTTTAACTGACATTATAGGTTTCATTACGCGAATTATTTCAACCGTAACGTTAACGAACACGAACAACTTGTGATAATAATATAATTTGTTTGAGGCTATGCCATTTCTATTTAGCATCCTATCAAACTGTTAGACTTTATGCTGATTTATGCTTTCTGTATGAACCCAGACTGTGCCACATAAGAGATTAATAAGTAAATTGGATAGCTTCAACATTAGGAACGAAATAATACATTGGATTGAAGCATTTCTCACAGATAGAAAACAAAAGGTGGCTGTGAATGGACAAGAAATAAAATGGCACAAAGTGACTTCTCCGTTCCTCAGGGTTCTGTTTTAGGACTACTACTATTTGTGTTATATATAAATGACTTACCAGAACTAAGAAACTCTGAAACATTTTTATTTGCAAATGATATCGAGACTTTTAGAACTATTACATATAAAAATGAGCAATGGAATATTGTGCGCCACCAAATTACATTATACATCCAATCGACAAAATTGAAAAACATGGATTTAGGAGTCATTGTAGACACAAAGCTGTCCTTTGAAAGTCACATTAACCAAGTTGTAAACAAAGCAACAAAGATGACAAAATAATTCGAAGAACTTTCCAATTCCTAAACAAAGATATGTTCTTGCCATTTCATTTACTGGTTTCAGCAATTGGGACTGCACTACACTGGTCCGTGCACCTTTGCACACGCTGCCACGAGCTGGTCGATGGAGCGCTCCTCCGCTACGTATTCGTTCCACAGCTTAAACAAACGAGCTTGATAGCGCAGCAAAGATAACAATAGCAACATTGTGCTCTGATGTATTACGCCAGTAAAATGATAGTTTGTAAGGTAAAGATTTGCTGGACATATCTGTATCAGCGTTCCAATGCTTCGCGCGTGTCAAGAGTTCCAGCATGCGGTCACTTGCGAACAACAGGTGCCGCCTGTCGTCCACTCTGATGTCGCCACGCAAGAAACTATCTGGCACGAAGTCTTCGTTTAAATGAAAGTCAAGGTCGTCTGGGTTGCGTGGTCGCACGGCCGCACGCACACGATTTGCTCGGCGGGCGAGATTTTCCGGATTCGGCAGCGATGTCCCAACAGGCGCCTGACGATAAGCCTCTTCCACTAAGCTTGCGGCAGCGGCGAACACGTGGTCTTTGGCATTTTGCTTTACCTATATTTAAAATAACAACGTACATTTCCACGCGCATAAATACTTTACATAGGGCTATCATAAATAATGTACATAGGACTATTGATAGTTAGTAAACTAAATCAGCATTCAGCATGGATTCTTGTAATACGGTCGTACTTATGTTATCAACCTTAACATCACCAGTCATCGATGAGAACACAGTACAGCTATAGCAGTACTATCACAATAGTTAAACTATCCCCAATAAATAAATACTGTACACAGTACTATCATAAATACTGTACATAGGACTATCGATAGTTAGTAAAATAAATCAGCATTCAGCATGGATTCTTGTAATACGGTCGTACTACATCACACTTACCTGAGTAACGATCTCGACTTGACCGATGCAACCTTCATTCGGAGGGTGATTGTGAAGCGCGCGACCAGCGGAGAAGGTGTCTCTGCGCTGAGTAATTGTCGCACGACACGTCATTTGTTTGGTTCGTACTGAGCATCGCCAGTATACAATGCCTCCGCGCTCACGAGATCGCACAAATGAATACCTGAAAAGAAAACAGCTTGCGGCGCGTTAATCTGAAGAGGTAATAAATAATAGTTAACATGTGGACAGAGCTTGTAATTCACAGCTTGCGAATCTGAAAAAAAAAGTAATATTTAAAAAGTTAACAACAAGAACAAGAACCTTATTTGTAAGTCATTCTATGAACATACTTTAATAAAAGTATGATTAATACATAACAAGCAAATTATTTATTCACAACGTTAATCATTTACCGTATACGGTGATCCGTCGAGGTCAGGCAGCACCAATCCGGGGATTGCGTGCACATCTGCGTACACGATGTGAACGTCAGCACCGTTATCAATCTATAAAATATTAACCCCGAAACTTAACGGCCTGAACATAAAAATGGTGAAATATACTGCTGTAGTTAATACAAAATGAGCACTAAAATGGCTGCACGAAGCCTATGAAAACAGTTAAAAAGTTACAATTTCGAAGTAAGAGAATATTTGTACACTTTAATGATTTGTACACGTGTTTGCCTGCATTAAAATCAATAGAACATTCCGATCATCATTGGGGCATTCCGACCAAGCGGTTGGGGCATTGCGACGGTGCCGTCAGTAATGTAATACCAGGCTATGTAATTATCAAACATATTGGCTCTATTGCACACAACTCGCTTAACATTTAACTGTCATATTTGCCATAATCACAATCACTTACCACATCTCCTGCTGGTTCCTTGTCTGCTACCTGGCGTCCGCAGCACACACTACACCGCCAAATGTAACTGTTGCTGTCATCGGCTACCAGCTGCCTGTACCGGCGTTGACTGAGCCCTGTCTTACATACCCGATGTTGCCACCGGTCACAATCATCGCAATGGTTACTGTTGTCGAGGCCTGACCAATTTGCAACATACCACACAGTTGTCTGTGTCGTCGTTTGGCATTGTACAATTTAACAAAATATATATAGAGATTTCACAAAATGCACGAACGATATAACACAATTTTACACACTTATATGAGGAAACGTCATGTAAAGCAGAGTGACTAGACGTGGAGGGAGCACCGGCTTTATACCCGTTCCTCTTAAGCCACTTATTGGTGGATAAAAGAGTGAAACCTAACTTTGATTTGAAGGTTTTGAACTCGTGGCATAAACTGGGGTGACACGCAAGATCTACTCAATTGATCATTTCCTTTCAAACCATTCATGAGAAACTTGGTTAGTAATGGATTAGCCTTTTGAATGGTTGTCATACAAGCAGGCCTTCGCGTCATCAAAGGGAAGCCAAGCTTATAGTGGATAACCCAATTTGGTTCGCTGCTGATGTTCAACGCATCGCCTCGTACAATTGGCAGGTGTGAATAACAAACATTGCTGCACATCCGCGATCCGGGCTTACATCTCATGAAAACCGATATTAAAGAACCTACGCAGATGGCTTCGTTGCGCTCAAAAACAATACTGATATAGTTAGGGTATGATATCATGATGGCATTTTTATTTCCAATAGTAATACCCACAACATATAAAATTAATATAATATTTATGCAATTCATTAACCGTATAAAGTTACAATTATCATCTTCATTTATCTGGTTTGTTGCCGTTCCGTTGTCGCCGTTTAGGTTTGTTGCCGTTTTTGTCGCCGTTTTGACATACACAATATTGTCGCAATTGACCAATGGTTGTCGCCGTTTTGACCAATGGTTGTCGCCGTTTTGACCAATGGTTGTCGCCATTTTGACTTATGCCTTGTCGCCGTTTTGGTTGTCGCCGTTTTGGATCTGTCGCCGTTTTGGTTGTCGCCGTTTCGACTTGTCGCCGTTCTGACCTGTATCCGATTCAACAAAAAAGAAAACACTTCACTGCACATACACAATGCGTTGCGGAGTTGCCGCGCAGTTGGCTTGTAATCTATAGAAATTTCAAACGACCTCACCGGCCGTGTGTGGTTTTTGTGACATACCGGGCCTCGGTTCTAGATCTGTGGGCGTGTCCTTCAAGTGCTGGGTCAAAGGCAAACCCAGGTGTACATGTCAGCAGTATCCGAACTTCGAATGAATGGATGTTACTGGTTTTTGGACAGTCGCATTTTATATGTTTCTTTAGAGGTAAATAACATGTCAAAAACAAATCCGAGGTTTGTGCTGTGCTGTTGTCTGTTGACAATTGGCTGCCTGTGCTTCGTGGGACGACGGTCATACTTTATCAAGGTACGTTACCATGCATGTAGTTCTCAGCACTGCAATGATGTCAAAAGGTGCCCTTTCGGGACACACACAGCCAACAATGTGGTTCTTAAAATATTAATTATATGAATTCTGACTTGACCCGACACAAAACTGGCCTAATAATAGTGGAATGAAGATAAAGTTATATATGACCTGCTCTAAAGGGGAAGCTCTATGGTGAAAATTATTATTTTTCATATAATTTTTTTTTGTGGTCATTTTAAGATTTCATTATATTCGTGTACTCTGATTATCTAACTATCAATTTATGCACATTACACATAAAAATACATTCAATATGTGCAATAAAAACGTATCTATACAGGCCACCTATTGTCTTAAAATTATTTATATTGCGTAGTTACGCAACTGCGATCGAAAAACAACAGCGAGTTTGGCTGCCGATGGCATCCGCCATTTTGTAAACATACCTGCAAGAAAGCTTTACTTTCGCACTGCATGATGGTCTTCATGCTTTTCTGATAACTTCGGTAGCTTTCGTGTATTTTCGCATAGAAGAGAGCCCCCCAAGCAAGTTTTCTGCGGTTGTCATTGGTCCGAGCAGTGCACGTGACTGATCCAGCTACGCTCATTCGCTACTTTGCAGCACAAAGGGAATTTCCTGAACTGTCGCCATTGTTGTTTATCTATCGCTTGCTTGTTTATTGTACCAGTTTTTGGTAAAATGTCTGGGAAATATGTGAAATCAAGGAGGGTGTTTGGAACGAAATCTGGTAGTCGACGCCGCCACCTAAGCCTAGCGCGATCCATGATCAGTAAATATCCGAAAAATCGAGTTGAAAGCGACGAAGCTCCGAGTTGCAAGCGCCGTCAACAACAGGTGCAATGGCAACAGAGCCTTCCGTTGATGTGAGTCATTGGCATTGTTTTATTTTATATTTTAGTGTATGGTATCTATGATTTGTTATTTTCTATGACAAAAAACATAGTAGTAATGTTGAGTTACCCCATCCCAGGTCCTGGACATAATGTATTTTTATGATATAGGGCCTAGGGGACTAGGCCCTATATCATAGCATATATAGGCATTATTATAGCCAGGATATTTTTCATATAATTCTATATATATATATATATATATATATATATATATATATATATATATATATATATATATATATATATATATATACATGTTGAAGCATGAGTTTTATGAAAAAAAAATTGTATTTAATTTTTTTGCTAGTAAATAATGGCAATGGATCATGGCATTATATAATATGGTCACCATGCATAGCAATATTTGAAAATAAAATTGCTTTGTCTGATTGTTTGAAGAACTGACTAATTGGGAAATATTGTCTGTGTATATCAAAGTGAACAATAACATTATTTCCATTACAGACGAAGTCTCAGGAGCCTTCAACTTCGACCGCTGCCACATCGGCAACGAAGTGCAAGTTCCAGTACCGGACACCATTCGAACTTGGTGATGCCCGTGATCCTAACAAACGTCGCCAAGCCATTGAGACATGCATCACGCGCTGTAGGAAAATGTTGCTCGCCATCGTTGAAGATTCGGGCCGTCAACCATCGCCTCGGCCTGGTCTGCGCCTACGAGACGTTCTGCACTGAATGCAACGCTGTGCTGAACTCGACATTGTCATCAGATAGACTTGACGAGGCTACAGCAGGAAATGCCCCGTTCACTGTAGTTCGCCAGGCTGTCGCTGCGACGATGGACATGGGAGTGGGGCATGCAGGCCTCGTCAAGCTGTGTCGTTTCTTCGACATGGTGCCGATGCACCACTCCTCCTACATCAAGCACATACTAGCTGTGACTGAAGCCAACAAGCAGGTTGTGACTCGTGTGCTGGACAGTGCAGCCACTACTGTCCGGAACGCATACCGACAAGTCAACTCATCAATCGCGGAAGAGGATGTCATCGACCTGACAGTAAGTTTTGATGGGTCGTGGATGACACGTGGACACAAGTCATCCTACGGCGTTGGCTGTGTCATTGACACAGTGACAGGCCTAGCAGTGGATTTGGCAATTTTTTCACTGTACTGCCAGCGGTGTTCCTACGCAAAGAGACGATATGGCGACAGGGACACAGATGAATTCAAAGCCTGGTATGCGACCCACATGAACGAGTGCAACCGGAACTTTGACGGAACGTCCGGTGGCATGGAAGCAGCGGTGGGAGCGATCACTTGAACGTGGCTTCCGCTATACAACGATCGTTGCCGACGGCGATGCCAAAACACACAAGCACCTGTGCGATCGACGCATATATGGCGACGTGGTTTTGAAGAAAGAAGAATGCATCAACCACGTCGCCAAACGACTCGGTACCGCCATGAGGAAGTTGGCGTCCTCCGGAAAGAAGGCTGGTGTCACACTGGGAGGACGGGGCCACGGCAAGCTTACACAAGCTACTATCGTGAAGCTGACCGCCTACTATGGCAAGGCGATACGTGCCCACCTGAACGACCTTGACGCAATGCGCGATGCAGTATGGGCCACCTTCGACCATGCCGTGTCCACCGATAAGAAGCCCCAGCATGACCGCTGCCCGGTGGGACCTGACAGCTGGTGCTTCTACCAGAAGGCACTCGCCAACGGGCAGGAACCTGGACCACACAAGACCAACGTGGGCACTCCTCTATCAGCCGAAGTTGCCAAGCCTGTGAGGGAGGTGTATGCGCGTCTGTCTCACGATGACCTGCTGACCCGGTGCCTGCGAGGCGAGACGCAGAACCCGAACGAGAGCCTCCACTCCAAGATTTGGGCCAAGTGTCCAAAGACGGGATTTGTGTGTGTGCACAGAGTTCTTGCTGCCACATGTGCTGCAGTAGCAGAATTTAACAGTGGGGTTGAGGTTACAATGCGACACCTGTGTGATGTTATGGGCGTCACACCTGGAGAGCATTTGCTGGCATCAGCTGAGAAGACAGATGCGAGGAGACTGCAACAGGCCTAGCGACAGACCAAGGCAAAGGAAGCACGTCGTGCTCGGCGAGTTGCCTGAGTCCGAGTCAACAGCCGACTATGCTGCCCGTGCCTTCTATGCTACTGACACTGTGCTGCTGAATGTGTGTAGACTGTGGAACTGTCTGGAACAATGTAAAGGAACATTGTGTTTTACATTTTGTGCGTTACTAATTCCAATGATGGATGGACATTTGTTAGTTTGGGTGTACGTTTTTTTTTGTCCAGTGTTGGCATATTATTGGCTTTCGTATTATATATCATTAGAAAGAGTAATAGCTGGGAAACATGTAATTTTAGACCCATAATGATTTGATTGTATGCAATGTTCCTTGCTGAAACGTGGTCATTGCAACGATGCACTGATATTAGTTACCCTGCAGGTGTCTGTAATTTTGTTTTACATACTTTCCCTCAACCAATGGTTGTATATTATATACCATTAGAAATAGGAATAGCTGGCACACATACATGTGAAATTTCAGAGCTGTATCTCTAACTTTTGCATGTCAAATTCGTTGCTGAAACTTTGATGTTGTTTTTCTCAATACATTTTTTTTACCAACTTGACTTCTCTTCATTTTGCTGCAGCGACCATTTATCAGTGGAATCATGTGAAATTTTCAGGATTTCTTCCCAACATTATATGTCATCCTTTGATAGTTTCATATTTCAGAATAAGCACATATATTTCATAGTATGATGACTTTGGTGGCAATTGCGACTCTTTCATTATTTTCTATTTAAAAAAAATATATATATTTTTGATGAAACAGAAACAAAAAAAGTAAAACTATCAAAGTCTTCATATTAATATAAGCAATACATGTGCAAAGTTTCAGTATATTTGGACAAGCCATTATCTAGATATTGTGATTCCGGTGATTGTGTAAACAAACAAGATGGACGCCATCCTCGTCGCCACCTGGCGGACACAATTTGTTTTTACAATTTTCTAAAATCCTTTTTATAAATTGTTAACATTGTGTAAACATTTCAGCGAGCTGGGTTAAAAAAATAAGCAGAAAAAAAATTATATGAAAAATAATAATTTTCACCATAGAGCTTCATATGCAAAAGTCGATTACATTTACTTGTTTTCACTCGTTCTGGATAGAAATGTATCCCCTTATTCATATTCAGTCATGAAATTGTAAAAAAAAAGTCACATTAATTGACTCATAAAACGGGGGATATACCTAAATTCCAGAAGGCACTTTCCGAAACCAGTTTGTTGATTTTTGCCAGTAGATGTCAGGCCGCATCATTTTGGCCAAACAAACCAACTTCGCCTACTTTTAGCAAGATTTAGATAACGCAAAATGTCGAACCAAGGCGATTCTGACGGTGTAACTGGCATAAACTTATCGGTTCAAGTCATTCCGTACACGTACGAGTCAACAATATTGCATATGATCTTTAACAAGAAAGTTAAAGTTCCAACATTCTTCTTTGGAAGAACATTATACTATGTGGCCTATAAAAACTTGGAATATTGTGACAGTGCCTTGTTGTTTGTGTCTGTTACTGGTGCTCTCTGGATCTTTACTGTTGTTGTTGTAGCAGCGTAAATAAACTTAATATTATAAACTGGGTGTGCCAAAAAATATTTATCTCCGCCAACTAGTAGCGTGGATCATATCCGCACAGCTGTGTGTTATTATTATAAATGTTGTTTAGGTGAACAACTAGCTGATCTTGACTTTGCCGACGATCTGGCTTTTCTTTCACACAACCAGAAACAAATGCAATTACATTACAAGAAGAAGTCCTAGATGAATAACAGTCTTTCACGTATCTAGGAAGCATCGTGGACACAAACAGAGGAACAGGTAGTGATGTAAAGGCTAGGATTGGGAAAGCAAGGGCAGCCTTCATCATGCTTAATAAGAAATTTCAATACCAACCAAGCTACGCATTTTAACTCAAATGTTAAGACTGGTTATGTATGGATCAGAGACGTGGCGTATCACAAAATCTATGCTACAGAAGATCCAAACTTTTGTCAATAAATGTCTAAAAAGAATTCTAAGTATAATATTATGGTGGCCAGAAACAATTAGCAATAAAGCACTATAGGAAAGAACAAACTAGGAACCAATCGAACATCAAATTAGAAGGAAGAAGAAGAAATGTTTTTATTTGACCCATCATACATTTCACATAATACATATATATCCATGTTAAATTATAATTTTAAATAATACAGGTGTATATGGTTGTAAGTAAACATGGTATATATTAAGGTAAACAAACAAATAGGGTCAGGAGACTCCTCTAAGACTTCGATAGTCGCTATCGAGGAGCCACCTTGTAAAATTCAATTAAACTAAATCAGCTGGTCAAACATATAATATTATAATTATTCCGAGAAGAGAAGAACAAAGAAAAAAACCAAAACAAACCATAATAATAATATCATCTCTGATTGTGTGTGTATGAATGTGCGCGTGCATGTGCTTGTTCGTGTGCATGTGCGTGTTCGTGTATTACTATTCTCGCTTGATTATGTATGTTTGCAGTTTAGGCGCCTTTTAGTATAAGGGTGACAGGTGGTTGTATTTTTTAATGTTGCATACATATATAGCAATTTTGCCTTGTGCACGAATCTTGATAATTTTGTAAAAAATAAAGTTTTGCATACTGAGCAAATCCTTGTAAGCTGTGTGTATTAAGCTTTTCCTTAACTATAGTGGGAATATTATTAAGTAAAAATGGTAAATTATGCCGAAGACATTTCTTTGCAAATTCGTGTTTAGTTTATAAGTATATATTTCATTCTTGACTCGTGTATCATAATTATGTATGTCATAGTTGAAGATTATCCTCCAGTTTTGTAAATAAACTGGTAAATTGTTATGTAAATATTTATAATAAAATTTTAATTGTTGTAATTTAAGAAGAAATTATAATTACTTAAGGTAATACTTCTCAATGCTTTCTTTTGAAGTTTTATTATTCTACTTGTTTGAAAACCCCAAGCCATGATGCAATAATTAATGTGTGGAACAATTAATGAATTATATAATAATGTTTTAATTTGTTGTGATAACACGTTTTAATTTATTTAAAATACCAATCTTTTTAGAACATGCGTTTGAAAATTGTGCAGTATGTCTTTTCCAGTTCAGATTTGTATCAATAATTAAACCTAAGAAATTAAATTTGGAGTGGCTCTGTGTGGGAATTATAATTACTTAAGGTAATACTTCTCAATGCTTTCTTTTGAAGTTTTATTATTCTACTTGTTTGAAAACCCCAAGCCATGATGCAATAATTAATGTGTGGTACAATTAATGAATTATATAATAATGTTTTAATTTGTTGTGATAACACGTTTTAATTTATTTAAAATACCAATCTTTTTAGAACATGCGTTTGAAAATTGTGCAGTATGTCTTTTCCAGTTCAGATTTGTATCAATAATTAAACCTAAGAAATTAAATTTGGAGTGGCTCTGTGTGGGAATTATAATTACTTAAGGTAATACTTCTCAATGCTTTCTTTTGAAGTTTTATTATTCTACTTGTTTGAAAACCCCAAGCCATGATGCAATAATTAATGTGTGGTACAATTAATGAATTATATAATAATGTTTTAATTTGTTGTGATAACACGTTTTAATTTATTTAAAATACCAATCTTTTTAGAACATGCGTTTGAAAATTGTGCAGTATGTCTTTTCCAGTTCAGATTTGTATCAATAATTAAACCTAAGAAATTACATTCCTTAACTTGTTCAACATTTATATTATCTATCTTCAGAGTAAGCGTCTGTACATTTTTATTTGTCCTTTGGAATGTCATATATTTAGTTTTTGCAATGTTTAATGATAATTTATTTATTTTAAGCCATTAATTTATTTTTAAAAGTTCATCATTTATTAAAGATTCTAAATTGTCATTTTGTATTTTATCATTAAAATATTTAAAGTACTTGATAAGGTTGTGTCATCAGCATAAATGATGAAATTAAAGAATATAGGCCATACTCTCAGGAAGCCAATACAACACATCTCAAGATAGGCGCTCACATGGAGCAAAAGTCAAGAAACACCTGGTGCTGAAAATTAGAAGCAGAGATGTCAAAAGCAGAAGCAGAAAACATATTGCAAACTGTATTGAAACTCTGAATTATGCCCAGCGTGGTCGCTCTTACGACAATTGCAATCAAATTTCGCTGTGGACAACTCAGCCTCAGGGCTAGCCTATATTGTCGCCTGCACTTTGTCTATGGTAGGTATATTAAAAAAATCTAGACCTAGACGGCTTAAAACACTTCTGTCTGATTGAATTGTTTCAATATCTTTATTATTTGCAAAGTTATTCCAATTTTTGGCTTCAAAAAGGTATATTTTGTCATATGGAATTGAGTCCATTTCTTGTGACCGGTATGTTTAGTGGCTGTGCTGCTACTGAATGCAGGGGAACATGGCATACTGTCTACTAAAGAAGATATAGAGGTGGAATAAAAACGTTAGAGGACCCTAATATTTTGACGTAATAATGTGTGACCTTGACATGACCTTGCATTGACCTACTTATTTCACCTTGACTATGATGACCTATTTATGTTGAAAAATTGCCTAATTAAGTAAGTATGTATGACGTGTGGGATCAGGGAGCGGTGTAAGGAAGAATTTATGTACACGTTGACCTGAATACCCATTAATGACCTAGTTTCTTACAACCTGACCCTTGATCTATTTACGTGTCTTCATGGCCTATATATTTTTAAAGTCTGGATTGGGATGTTATCAAGTCAATAGAGACTGTAATTGTTGACCATAATATTGACCTTGATGACCTGATTATTTTACCTCTGTTGACCTTTGACCGATTTATGTTGATCAATTACCCATTTCAGCCATAACTAATTGTGCATGACTTTGGTGTTTGTAAATTTACTGAGGCATGTTAATGAGAAATGGTGTACATAATTTACTTTACTACAGTATGATATTTTGATGACATAATTTATTGTAATGTGACGTTTGCATAATTACAGGTATTAGTGGCCTAACTATGTATAATAATTAAGTGACACGTGAAGCTGGCAAATTCATAGAATCTGTATTGTTTACTGTATAATTGTAAAGAACCAATATTTTTATTATTTTCTTTTCTTTATTTTCTACTTTATTGGCTCCTTAAAGGAGAGGTCTGTTTGATTTTGCTACTGTACAGCCAACAACGAAGTTGCTACAATACAATGAAGAGTACACTTTCACAAAAAACATACAATATAAATGTCTTTGACATACCGGAAATATAGACATTAGTACTTATACATGTACCATACAATGTACCAAGAATACAGCATCAGTAGTCACATGCATTTTACAAGGTACCGTCGAACAAAGTCGGTACTTCCATGCATCATACAAAGTACTAGAATAAAACATCGATAATCACATGGATGTTACAATGTACCAGAAAATACATTGGCATTTAACAAACACAAATGATCATGTAGAATACACGTTCTACTCTATCCAGCACTGATACAAACGTCGATTAAGTAAATCAATGTCCGTTGGCGTATAATCCAGTGCGTATCAATCAACACAGTTGTATATAAAAGCTACATAAACAATCATGAAATGATGCTTCACAATGCTAGGATAAAAGCAAGAATACATCAACAATTCACACAATTCAATGCTACAATATGTATGTCGATATCTTTAACAACTAGCGGTTACCACAGGGACTCTCTGTCCGTTTGTGACACAATTTCGGTGTCGACACAGTACTCTTATAAAGCATTACAGCCATCACGAACAAACACTATAAACATTGCTACAGTACAGATACATATCCCGGGTACGTTTCTCACATTAGAAAAGTAGCAATGGAGACTAGTGAAAGTCAAAATACGCATTAAATTCTGTCTTTTAAGCAAATCCTTTGTTAGAAAACCTAATTCTAACTAGGTCTATGCCTTTTGTGTTTCAATTGTAAACCAATAATATTCTCACGAAACTTCACTAGCTGATCATGGGTTTTAGCTAATTACTGAAAGCATTTGGTTTACCGAAGGTTCAATACGAAGTTTTCGACGACTACTTTACTACAGTTCTTCTACAGGTCTCCTACAGCTCTCCTAACCCTCTCCTACACACAGTGTTTTATATATAATATAGAACCATAATCAATAAGTTAATCTTGTCTATATTCAAGATGCTCAGATGCGATTATTGGGTTCCCTTAATGGACAGGTATAAGATTAATGTTTGGCCAGATATTAAGGTCTTCGGACGGGTATAAGATTAATGTTCGACCACGGGACACCGAGGACAGGGACGTGACCTGGGGTGACCTAACTCATTTATCAACTTTATAACGTATCAGAAATTTCACATGGAACTTTAGAACCGTATCAGAAAGTATTGTAAAGTTTATAGAAGTAATCCAAACTACAGTCAACGGCCTTGCTCTTTACAAGTTGTTGCGTTTGCTACGTGGTGGAGTCAATTCGTCAATCACCAATTTGAAACGTTGTATTTTAAAACGTAATTCCGGGATTTCGGTCATCGTTGCTATCGTAATTATAACTACCCATGTCGCCATGTTGTAAAGTTCGACCCCAGTCTCGTCGTTTTTGGGCGCGTGCACGAGAGTCGATTCTCACAAAGTTCGCTATTCGCTCCCCAGATTCATTCACGTCTAGAATGAAATCATTTGTAACACCAGTTGTCCAGGTATCGTCTCGATTAGAGATTTATTCGACAGCAATTCACTTCACATTTCACAATCACATAAAATCGCCATCCCGCCACATCAGTACACCGTACGTACGTACCATCGGTAACCTCTTTGGTTGAAATACAAAAATACTAATTTAGAAATCAAACGTAACGCTAGTGCAAACCGGCTTGGCTTGTCTATGCGGAAAAACGTTGTGTTACGGTGAAATTGTCTGCCGCGCTCCCCGAGTGCGCAAATCTGTCACCTTTTAAAGCAAGTCAATAGCTTTCCCAAAATCATCCAAAACCGTCTCACGCATGCGTAAACAGGCCGACGCCACACAACCTTCCTGAAGAAACCCCATTTGCATTTTCGCATAATTAGTATATGTGTACGGTGTGGGTGGCTGTCCTACATCTTGCCAAACTTGTCCCGGCCCGCTTACGGGTAAGGAGTGCCATAAAGGAGAGGGTGAAATATTGAGGAACCGGTTAACAACTCATTAATAAACTTGTAGGCAGGGGAAGAGCGTCAACTTTCGCCCCCGCCTGTAGCTTGGATCGGATGAAAATACCCATTACTCACAATTGAACTTCTGCCCCCAATGCTAGGCTACATGTCTACAGAAACATCCTGGATTTTCTGAATAACAAAATTATTATATCTATATTAACCGCGTAACGAAGGCAATGACTTTACAATGTGATTTCATCACCGCCTGTTACAATGAATCTGTCTTCAGTGTGTGAAATACACACCGAGCGCTACAGCTGCGCATTTCTGCTGCTGTATTTGTGTCTCAGTCGGCGCTAAATACTTCGTCTTCGTTAATGACTCACTATCACTGTCTCACAGTTACAGCCCGTGTCTTGGGGCAGAGCAATCTGTCCGTCGCGAGTACGGTAAGCCTGTTGTTCGGCTGTCTGTCATCGCGGGGCGGGTCATATTCGTCGCTGAATATTGCACTACTCGCTCGTCTACGTATCTCAAGTGGTTTACTCCAAACAGCCCAAACTTGGGCTAACGCAGGAGTTTGTGGTGGACTGTGCGCATGCGCTGTGGGTGGTACATTCGATTAAAAGACTAGTATCATTAATGTTGCTGAAATGTTTTTTATCTGATAGTTTTATTTATTTTATGTATAGGATGTTTAACGAAAATTTTTAATAGGTTGGTTATGTGTATGGATACTGTCGCTGCCTTGCCACATGCACACATAGACAGTCTCCATACCCACACCATGGATAAGTTTACGCTGAGCACTGTGTTTTAAAGGCAGTTTAAGTGAGGAGGTGTGGTGAAAGGGAGTTCCATAATAGCTTCTTGAAATGATTTTGGGTTTTTTATGTTGGTAATTTTTGGTGGAATCATATTCCATATGCGAATGGCTCTGGGATAAAATGAAAAGACCATTGCATTTATACGACACTTGGGGGCTATGTATTGTCCACGGGTTCGAGAGCGAGTTATTAGGCCTGGAGGAGGGGGGGGTGATCTCAATAATGTTGTTTAGAATTTTGTAGAAGGTTGTGGCTTGTTTGATAATGCGCCTTCTTTCGAGGGTTGGACATCCAAGGGCAGTAATTAGATATGCTGGATTTGTGTTCCGTCTGTAATCATTTTTAACAAATCTGGCAGCAGAGTGTTGCACTCTTTCAAGGCTTTTAACTTGTGAAAAGGTGTGGGGATTCCATATGGGTGAAGAGTACTCAAGTTTTGGCCGGATTAGCATGTTGTAGGCTGTTTGTTTAACTTCGGGTTTACATGGGCCAAGAGTTCGTTTAATCATGCCTAAACATTTCGAAGATTTTGAAGTTATGTCAGTGACGTGATTTGTCCAGGTTAATTTGGAATCCAATTTTACTCCGAGGTATGAGTGGCTGGATACGGTGGATAATGGCTGGCCAGAAAGCGAGTACTTGTGTGTGCTGGGTTTAGTTTTGTTTGTTATTGGAAGGTGGACGCATTTAGATACATTAAATTCCATTTGCCATTTGTCTGACCATGTTTGAACTTGGCTTAGGTCAGTTTGGAGAATTTCGTAGTCGGTTTTGGAAGAAATTTTACGATATATAATACTATCATCTGCAAAAAGGCGTATAGAAGATTTGATGTTCCAATTTACGTCATTTATGTAGAGTAAGAAGAGGAGAGGTCGTAGAACTGAACCCTGTGGGACACCAGATGTGACATCTGTGATGTCCGACAGGGCACCGTTAACTGAGACTCTCTGTTTGCGGTTGGATAGAAAAGATTTGATCCAATTTTGAGTGTTTCCAGTGATTCCGTAGGAGGTCAATTTTGATAGAAGACGTAGGTGAGGCACTTTGTCGAAGGCTTTGGCAAAGTCAAGCAGGATTGCGTCAATTTGGGTCTTGTTGTCCATAGCAGTCATCCAGTCGTGGATTGTCTCAATGAGTTGAGATTCACAAGACAGTCCCGACTGGAATCCGTGTTGGAAGTGGAGAATGATGTTATGCTTGTGCAGGTGTTTCCACATGTTGCTTAGGATGATATGTTCCATTACTTTACAGAGGATGCAGGTTAGTGATATGGGTCTGTAGTTAGCCGGGTCAGATTTATGGCTCTTTTTGTGTATAGGAGTTACTAATGCGTGTAGCCAGTCAATAGGAAGTTTACCTGTGTTGTATGACTGTTGGAAAATTTGGGTGATGATGGGAGCTATCTGCTTTGCAGTTTCTTTAAGGACTCATGCTGGGAGTTCATCTGGGTCTGTAGCTTTGTTCTGGTTTAGGTTTTCCAGCTGCTTTATTACGCCATCTATGCCAATTTCGAGAAGGGGGATGTTGGGGTAAGTAGAGGGGGCTATTTGGGGGGTGGTGTGCTTTTCTTGGGTAAATACAGAGCTAAATTGGTTGTTTAGGGCATTTGCTTTATCTCGATCATTAATTATTGGTTGGTCGTTTACTCGAAGTGTGGGGATTCCAATGCTTTCTCGTTTATTTGCCTTAATAAATGACCAGAATCGTTTTGAATTAGTTTTCAGGCTGTCTCCAATGTGGTTGTTAACATAGTCTTTGTAGGATTTTGCTAATGCTTTAGTAGCTTGCTTTCGGAGTTCCTTAAATTTATCCCAGTCACTGTTTGCTTTGACTTTTTGTGGCTTTTGTTTCGTCTTCTCTGCATTCTAATTAGTTCACGTGTTATCCAGGGGAGGTGGGTTTTAGCTTTTGTGTATCGTCTAGGTATGTTATTGTTAATCAAGGTAGTCAGACGTTCGCGAAAAAAGGTCCAGTTTATGTCTATATCCTGTGAGTTGGGGTCGATGTCGAAGTACTCAAGATTTAGTTTGTCTATGTCGTCTTTGAGTTGGTCCCAGTCTGCTGATTTGTAACTATAAACTTGGTGGGGGGGTTTCTTGTTGCGAACTGGGTTTAAGTTGACATTGAAGGTCACGGATTCGTGATCGCTCATACCAGGAGTGATATGGGTGGTGATGATAATGGAGGGATTTGAGGTGAGTATGAGGCCAAGAATGTTGCCAGAAGCGATGCGTGTGGGGTCATTTACCATGTTCTGTAGCCCAAAGTCGTTAGTTATTTCTAGTAGTTTGTTATGTTTGCTGGCAGTGCTGTTATTAGTGGTCTGGTGATTTGTCCAGTTGATATCAGGGAGGTTGAAATCTCCAGCTATGACTACGTTAGGGGGAGTTTTTTGTTATCTATATAGTTTAGTTAGGGAGTCGTGGAGAGATTCAAGGGATTGGAGGTGGTCATTTGGGGGTCGATAATAAGATGCAAAGTATATGCATTTGTTTCGTGCAAAGTGAACTTTTGTCCAAATTATTTCACAATTTGAGTTTAAATTTTGGAGGGGTTCAGCTACAATGTTGTGACGGAAGGCTATAAGGACTCCACCGCCATGGACATTCCTGTCCTTTCTGATGGCTTCATAGTTGGGTGGTAGTAAAGAGTATGTAGCATAGTTTGCATCTAATTTAGTTTCAACTAGAAATATGATGTCTGGGTTATTATATTGAATAGTTGCCTTTAGTTGGGTTGCTTTTTCTATGGGTGTTGGTAGAAATGGATTGCTCATTTCTAGATGGAGAAGTGGTAATATTTGGAATTGGGCGCCCATGTGGGCCAGGGTTTGGGTGGATGTCGCCTGAGAGTGCTATCAGTCTGCTGAGGTACAGATGTGTAACAATGTCTGATTTGAATTTGATTTTGGGTGGGAATTTAATTCGGGGTTTCAAAGTTAGGGCATAATATTTTGGTTTAATTTTGAGATTTGATCGAGATACGCGTTGACATGTTCCAATGATCGTTGCTAGTAGGAGAGTGAAGGTGATTATTTGCGTTAGCCCAAGATTAATCCGCGTGGAATGCGGGACTAGGTGAGGCGAATATTTCCTAAAGGGAGATCTGAATTGGAATACATTTTGTAGCATGGTTTTCTGAAAGTTAGATCCAAATGCAAACAGTGGCGACTTGAAGAAAAGTAAGCTTACTAATGAAATGCTTAGCGATAAAATGAAAAGAACTCACCCGGACGGCGCCGGCAGTGGGAGTCCGCCATCTTGGAAATTTTGGTTCATGTGTTGCGGTAAAGGGCCTTGTTTTGATTTGTTGCGTTTGTTGTCATTTGGTTTGTCTGGTTCTGCGTGATCAGTGGATTATGTTGAGTTGTTGTACCAATTGTGGTCATTTGTTGTGTTGGTGAACATGTTGTGTTGGGTGAAATGTGTGGAGCGATGTAACGGACTCGTACCACCCCGACGCATGCGCACACACCTGACCAGGCCGCACAGAGGGACCATCTCGAATTTGATCAGAGTCAACATTCATCGGTCTGTCGTAGCTGTCAGTGTGGGCAGCAAGCACAGACATAAATAGAACACACGTTAGAAAACAAGACCGCTGAGCTCTTATCAGTTGACACATTATACAGCGATGCGAGCATGGGCCATTCACATTCATGCTGCTGCACGGCAAGAACCCACTGGAGGCCCAGTGTTTATACTGTACAGCACCCAGTCTTCATCATATATCTATAGATATACATTACTAATAAGATATTATTAATATATATCTATGATATATCATATCAGCATTTACTAAATAACTTCAGTTACTGAGTGTAGTAGATGTACAATGGGTTAAAATACATGTCTCACTAATGTGACTGTTAAATAACTATAATAATATGTAGGCTGCGGGTTATAAGCTTATGCCTAAATTAAGAATATTCCACAGTAAGACAAATTTATAAGATAAAATTGCATTTATTACAACCTACTAACTAAACTGATAAACTAATCTTACTACTAAGATGATACAAAACCAAGTTTCTCAGTCATTGCACAATAGTAGTTAGTGGAAGTTTCTGAGACCTTAAATGACGGTGGCCATGTGTCTGAACGACTTCCGGTTGCGTGCGCAGCCAATCAGAGCGCCCCCTGACGGTTGTAGCCGTGCGCAGCGCCCCCTAGCGACTGGAGGAGGAACGAAAGATAACCAGGAGTCATCGATAGTGGACATAGGAACAAAGAAAATACACGTAATATCACCCACCCACCCACCCACCCACCCACGACAACACGTGACCTTGACCCGGACGGAGTGACCAGTCCGAGTGTCGAGCTAATACTAACTGGACGCCCGAACGACTGGAGTTAACTGTAAGCCGAAGCGTTTATCCAGCTGTGAGCCATAGTGCGAGATCAAAGGATGCCAATGTAGCAAGGGAGTCGAGCTAATCAGTGAAAAAACAGCAACTATGTTGCAGTGACGGCATTGATGTGGGACTGAGGCATGTTATAGCCGGTTATATGGAGTGGACATAAGACGTAATAAAAGTAAAACTGGTAAAGATAAGGCGATGATGTAATATGTATTAATTAGCCGACATGCATGGCTATAATATAACCGTTGGACGACGGAAATCGGACCGTTCATTAAAGAAATTGTAGCGGGGTGAATACACTTTACCCATACCTCCTACAGTTTACCCATAATTCCTACAATTTAACCATAATTCTCCTATTGAATAAGAGTACAAGGACATTTTATTAAATATTTGAAAATAATGACACAATATCGTCCACAAACGTTAGACAGAGGACTCTAAAGTCTCTTGCCATACGCATATTTTCGTTATATGTCAATATTGTTAAATAGTGCGCTCTTACACTTTACCCATACCTCCTACAGTTTACCCATAATTCCTACAATTTACCCATAATTCTCCTAATGAATAAGAGTACTAGGACATTTTATTAAATATTTGAAAATAATGACGCAATATCGTCCACAAACGTTAGACAGAGGATTCTAAAGTCTCTTGCCATACACATATTTTCGTTATATGTCAATATTGTTAAATAGTGCGCTCTTACACTTTACCCATAACTCCTACAGTTTACCCATAATTCCTACAATTTACCCATAATTCCTACAATTTACCCACAATTCCTACAATTTACCCAGCACACATATGTAGTGAAGTGTGTTTGTTCGTTCACCTAGCTATAAAAAGAACGGGACTTTAGTTTCATACAACTAGAATATATATATATATATATATATATATATATATATATATATATATATATATATATATATATATATATATATATATATATATTCACTGTACCCACAGTACAGAGCTAGAATACATAGTCACTATCCCACAGTACACAGCTAGAATACATATACACTGTACCCACAGTACACAGCTAGAATACATAGTCACTGTATCCAGAGTACACAGCTAAATTACATAGTCACTTTACCCAAAGTACACAACTAGAATACGTAGTCACTGTACCCACTGTATGCAACTAGAATACACACACACATATATATATATATATATATATATATATATATATATATATATATATATATATATACATAGTCACTTTACCCACAGTGCACATATAGAATATAAATTCACTGTACCCAGAGTACACTGCTAGAATACATAGTTACTCTACCCACAGTACACAGCTACAGTACATAGTCACTGTACACACAGTACACAGTTAGAATACATAGACACTGTACCCACAGTGCACAGCTAGAATACATAGTCAATGTACCCACAGAACACAGCTGTAATATATATATATATTCACTGTATATACAGTACACAGCTACAGTACATAGCCACTGTATCTACAGTACACTGATAGAATATATATTCACTGCACCAACAATACACAGCTAGAATTCATAGTCACTATACCCACAGTACATAGTACTCAGCTACAATTCGTAGTCACTGTATCCACAGTACAGAGCTAGAATACATAGTCACTGTACCCACAGTACACAGCTAGAATATATAGTCACTATACCCAGAGTACACAACTAGAATACATAGTCACTGTACCCACAGTATGCAGCTAGAATACATAGTTACTGTACACAAAGTACACAACTAGAAAACATAGTCATTGTACCCACAATACACAGCAAGAATGCATAATCACTGTACCCACAGTATACAGCTACAATTCGTAGACACTGTACCCACAGTATACAACTAAAATACATAGTCACTCAACCCACAGTACACAGCTAGAATGTATATTCACTGTACACAGAGTACACAGTTAAATAGAATAATTAGTCACTGTACGAAGAGTACACAGCTAGAGTACATAGAACTGTACCCATAGTACACGGCTAGAATACATAGTCACTGTACCCACAGGAGTCAGCTAGATTACATAATCACAATAACCACAGTTCACAGCTAGAATACATAATCAATGTAACCACAGTACACAGCTAAAGTACATAGGCACTGTACCCACAGTACTCTGCTACAGTACATAGTCACTGTACCCACATTACACAGCTAGAATACATAGTCACTGTACCCACAGTATGCAGCTAGAATACATAGTTACTGTACACAAAGTACACAACTAGAAAACATAGGCATTGTACCCACAAGAATGCATAATCACTGTACCCACAGTATACAGCTACAATTCGTAGACACTGTACCCACAGTACACAACTAAAATACATAGTCACTCAACCCACAGTACACAGCTAGAATGTATATTCACTGTACACAGAGTACACAGTTAAATTGAATAATTAGTCACTGTACGAAGAATACACAGCTAGAGTACATAGAACTGTACCCATAGTACACGGCTAGAATACATAGTCACTGTACCCACAGTAGTCAGCTAGATTACATAATCACAATAACCACAGTTCACAGCTAGAATACATAATCAATGTAACCACAGTACACAGCTAAAGTACATAGGCACTGTACCCACAGTACTCTGCTACAATACATAGTCACTGTACCCACATTACACAGCTAGAATACTTAGTCACTGTATCCAGAGTACACAGCTATAATACTTAGTCACTGTACAAAGAGTACACAGCTATAATACATATTCACTGTATCCAAAGTACACAGCTAGAATACATAGTCACTGTACCCACAGTATACAGCTACAATGCAAAGTCACTCAACCCATAGTTCAACGCTATAATACATATACACAGTACACAGTTAAAATACATATTCACTGTACCACAGTAAACAACTAGAATACATAGCCACTGTACCCACAGTACACATGTAGAATACATAATAACAGTCACTGTACCCACAGTACACCACTACAATTCATAGTCACTGTACCCACATTACTCAGCTAGCATACATAGTCACTGTACCCACAGTGCACACCTAGCGTACAATATTACTGTACCCAAAGTACACAGTTAGAATACATAGTAACTGTACCCACAGTACTCAACTATAATACATAGTCACTGTACCCACAGCACACAGCTAGAATACGTAGTCACTATACCCACGGTACACAAATAGAATACATATTCACTGTACCCACAGTACAGAGCTAGAATACATAGTCACTGTCCCACAGTACACAGCTAGAATACATATTCACTGTACCCACAGTACACAGCTAGAATACATAGTCAATATATTCAGAGTACACAGCTAAATTACATAGTTACTGTACCCACAGTACACATCTAGAATACATATGTACTGTACCCAGAGTACACAACTAGAATACATAGTCACTGTACCCACATAACACAGCTAGAATTCGTTGTCACTATACCCACAGTACACGGCTAGAATACATAGTCACTTTACCCACAGTGTACAGCTAGAATATAAAGTCACTGTACCCACAATACACAGCTAGAATATGTAGTTGCTGTACCCAGAGTACTCAGCTACAGTACAGTAAACAGTACACAGCTAAAAGTCATATTGACTTCATCCACAGTACACACCTAGAATATATAGTAAATGTGCCCACATTACACAGCTAGAATACATAATCACTGTACGCACAGTACACAAGTAGAATGCATAGTCACTGTACCCACAATACACAGCTAGAATATATAGTTGCTGTACCCACAGCGAAACGATGGCCAGACGTAACGCGAGTCGATCACAAGACCGGTGGACAAAGTACACCCAGCGCACAATAGCAGCATCACGTGCGTGGCCAAGGGTGGTGATACGAATGCGCGCCACAGCCAGAGGAGGCCTATAGAAACCGAGCGCAGAGTTAACGAGCAGCTAGCAAACATAGTCACTGTATCCAGAGTACACAGCTAAAGTACATAGTCACTGTACCCACAGTACACAGCTACAGTACCTTTTCACTGAACACACAGTACACAGCTAGAATGCATAGGTACTGTACCACTGTACACAGCTACAGTACATAGACACTTTACCCTCAGTACAACCGCTAGAATACATAGTCACTGTATCCAGAGTACACAGCTATAATACATAGTTACTATACCCACAGTACACAAGACACAGCTACATGTCAAAGTCACTGTATCCATAGTACACAGCTAGATTACATAATCACTGTACCCACAGTACACAGCTAGAATATGTAGTCACTATGCCCACAGTACACAACTAGAATACATAGTCATTGTACCCACAGTACAGAGCTAGAATACATAGTTACTGTACCCACAGAACACAGCTAGAATGCATAGTCACTGTACCCACTGTACACGGCTAGAAGACATTGTCACTGTACCCACAGTACACAGCTAGAATACAAAGTTACTGTACACACAGTACACAGCTAGCATACATAGACACTGTACCCACAGTGCACAGGTAGAATACATAGTCACTGTACCCACAGAACACAGCTTTAATATATATATAATCACTGTATGCACAGTACACAGCTACAGTACATAGCGACTGTATCTACAGTACACTGATAGAATATATATTCACTGCACCAACAATACACAGCTAGAATTCATAGTCACTATACCCTCAGTATATAGTACTCAGCTACAATTCGTAGTCAATGTATCCACAGTACATAGCTAGAATACATAGTCACTATACCCAGAGTACACAACTAGAATACATAGCCACTGTACCCACAGTATGCAGTTAGAATACATATTTACTGTACACAAAGTACACAACTAGAAAACATAGTCATTGTACCCACAATACACAGCAAGAATGCATAGTCACTGTACCCACAGTATACAGCTACAATTCGTAGTCACTGTATCCACAGTACACAACTAAAATACATAGTCACTCAACCCACAGTACACAGCTAGAATACATAGTCACTGTACCCATAGTATACAGCTACAATTTATATTCACTGTACCCACAGTACACAACTAAAATACATAGTCACTTAACCCACAGTACACAGCTAGAATGTATAATCGCTGTACATGCAGTACACAACTAGAATACATTGTCAATGTATGCACAGTGCACAGCTACAATACATAGTCACTGTACCCACAGTACACATCTAGAATACATAGTCACTGTACATACAGTACACGGCTAGAATACATAGTCACTGTAACCAGAGTATATAGCTATAATACTTAGTCACTGTACACACAGAACACAGCTATAGAACATATTCACTGTATCCAGAGTACACAGCTAAATTGCATAGTCACTGTACCCAGAGTACACAACTAGAATACATAGTCAGTGTACCCACAGTACACAGCTAGATTACATAGTCACTTTACCCACAGTGCACAACTAGAATATAAATTCACTGTACCCAGAGCACACAGCTAGAATACATAGTTACTGTACCCACAGCACAACAATCAACTTACTTGACCAGTACTACAGTACACAGCAACCAACTTACTTGACCAGTGCTGCAGTACACAGCAACCAACTTTCTTGACCAGTGCCCAACTTACTTGACCAGTGCTACAGTACACAACAACCAACTTACTTGATGTCATTGTGGTCTTCTAGTGTGTCCTCCAATGTTAACTGTGTCATTGTTGTCTTCTAGTACGTCCACCAATGTTAACACTGTTACCCTGCTAATGTCAAATAATGGGGCAGCCCCACTGTGGACAGTACCAGACACTGTTACCCTGCTGATGTCAAATAATGGTGCAGCCCCACTGTGGACAGTACCAGACACTGTTACCCTGCTAATGTCAAATAATGGAGCAGCCCCACTGTGGACAGTACTAATAACAGGCTGTCTTGCTGTATTACAGGCTGCCATGCTGTATAACAGGCTGTCTTGCTGTATTACAGGCTGTCTTGCTGTATTACAGGCTGTCTTGCTGTATTACAGACTGCCCTGCTGTATTACAGGCTGTCTTGCTGTATAACAGGCTGCCATGCTTTATTACAGGCTGTCTTGCTGTATGAGAGGCTGTCTTGCTGTATAACAGGCTGCCATGCTGTATAACAGGCTGCCATGCTGTATTACAGGCTGCCTTGCTGTATTACAGGCTGTCTTGCTGTATAACAGGCTGCCATGCTGTATTACATGCTGCCATGCTGTATTACAGGCTGCCATGCTGTATTACAGGCTGTCATGCTGTATAACAGGCTGCCATGGTGTATTACAGGCTGTGTTGCTGTATTACAGGCTGTCTTGCTGTATAACAGGCTGCCCTGCTGTATTACAGGTGATGGACGCAATGTGTAAAGAGCCAGGATGTGGCTGGAGGTAGGAGAAACAGAGGATAGTATGGTGGAGGCAATGTGTAAGGAGGAAGGGTGTGGCTTGAGGTAGGAAAGACAGAGGACAGTATGGTGGACGCAATGTGTCAGGAGTCAGGATCAACATTACCCAACTTCACACAACTTCGCACAACTTCGCACAACTTCACACAACTTCATACAACTTCACACAACTTTACCTTCTGATTACCACACCTCACCACCCCCACCATAGAGTAATGAGACGAGCATAGCCATCTGACCACCAGGGGGCGCGCGATTACAGGAAAAAGGTGTATTTCGCAGAAAAAAGTGTATTAGCCCCCGATCCCTGGTGGTCAGATGGCTATGCTCGTCTCATTACTCTATGGTGGGGGTGGTGAGGTGTGGTAATCAGAAGGTAAAGTTGTGTGAAGTTGTATGAAGTTGTGTGAAGTTGTGCGAAGTTGTGCGAAGTTGTGTGAAGTTGTGTAATGTTGATCCTGACTCCTTACACATTGCCTCCACCATACTATCCTCTGTTTCTCCTACCTCCAGCCACATCCTGGCTCTTTACACATTGCGTCCATCACCTGTAATACAGCAGGGCAGCCTGTTATACAGCAAGACAGCCTGTAATACAGCAACACAGCCTGTAATACAGCATGGCAGCCTGTTATACAGCATGACAGCCTGTAATACAGCAGGGCAGCCTGTAATACAGCAAGACAGCCTGTAATACAGCAAGACAGCCTGTAATACATCAAAACACCCAGTAATACAGCAGGGCAGCCTGTAATACAGCATGGCAGCCTGTTATACAGCAAGACAGCCTGTAATACAGCAAGACAGCCTGTAATACAGCAAGATAGCCTGTAATACAGCAAGACAGCCTGTAATACAGCAAGACAGCCTGTAATACAGCAAGACAGCCTGTAATACAGCACGACAGCCTGTAATACAGCAAGGCAGCCTGTAATACAGCATGGCAGCCTGTAATACAGCATGGCAGCATGTAATACAGCATGGCAGCCTGTTATACAGCAAGACAGCCTGTAATACAGCAAGGCAGCCTGTAATACAGCATGGCAGCCTGTTATACAGCATGGCAGCCTGTTATACAGCAAGACAGCCTCTCATACAGCAAGACAGCCTATAATAAAGCCTGTAATACAGCAAGACAGCCTGTAATACAGCATGGCAGCCTGTTATACAGCAGGGCCGCCTGTAATACAGCAGGGCGGCCTGTTATACAGCAAGACAGCCTGTTATACAGCAAGACAGCCTGTAATACAGCAGGGCAGCCTGTAATACAGCAAGACAGCCTGTAATACAGCAAGACAGCCTGTAATACAGCAGGGCAGCCTGTCATACAGCATGACAGCCTGTTATACAGCAAGACAGTCTGTAATACAGCAAGACAGCCTGTTATACAGCATGGCAGCCTGTAATACAGCAAGACAGCCTGTAATACAGCAAGACAGCCTGTAATACAGCACGACAGCCTGTAATACAGCAAGACAGCCTGTAATACAGCAAGACAGCCTGTAATACAGCATGTTCTACCGCTGTCTGCGTACGCGTAACCCCACTTTTTCCTTCCGTGATGGATGCCCGGCGTCGTTAGTTGACAGTTGCCTGCCGCGTTTATCAGTTTTCTGATTACTGTGGTATTGTTCCGAGGCTGACGTCAGTTGTCTGGCTTATTTCTAGCATGGTATATAAGACGGCTGAGATCGTCGTGTCGTCATCACAACCGCCATTATTGAGTTCGTAGCAACTTACTGACTATATATTCTAGATGTGTACTGAGGGTGCACTGGTCATGTATTCTAGCAGTAACTGTGTATTCTATTTGTGTACTGGATTTGTAGTGACTACATCTTACAGCTGTGTGGTGGAGATACAGCAGCGACCATGTATTCGAGCTGTGTCCTGGGTGAGCAGTACCTGTGTATTCTAATCGTGTACTGGAGATGTAGTGACAATGCATTATAGCTGTATTTTATTTGTGTACTGTGGGTATAGTGACTATGTATTAAAGTTGAATACTGTGGGAACAGTTACTATGTATTCTAACTGTGTACTGTGGGTACAGTAACATTGTATACTAGGTGTGCACTGTGGGTACAGTGACTATGTATGCTAGCTGAGTAATGTGGGTACAGTGCCTATGAATTGTAGTGGGTTAATGTGGGTACAGTGATTATTATTATGTATTCTAGTTGTTTACTGTGGGTACAGTGAATATGTATTCTAGTTGTGTACTCTGGGTATAGTGACTATATATTCTAGCTGTGTACTGTGGGTACAATGTCTATGTATGCTAGCTGTGTACTGTGTGTACAGTGACTATGTATTCTAGCTGTGTACTTTGGGTACAGTGAATATGTATTATAGCTGTGTACTTTGTGTACAGTGACTAAGTATTATAGCTGTGTAATGTGGGTACAGTGACTATGTACTCTAGCTGAGTACTGTGGGTACAGTGACTATGTAATTTAGCTGTGTACTCTGGATACAGTGACTATGTATTCTAGATGTGTACTGGGGATACAGTGACTTTATACTGTAGCTGTGTACTCGGGGTCCAGTGACAATGCATTCTAGCCGTGTACTGTGGTTACATTGATTATGTATTCTAGCTGTGAACTGTGGCTATTGTGATTATGTAATCTAGCTGACTACTGTGGGTACAGTGACTAAGTATTCTAGCTTTGTACTGTGTGTACAGTGAATATACATTCTAGCTGTGTACTGTGGGTTGAGTGACTATGTATTTTAGTTGTGTACTGTGGATACAGTGACTACAAATTGTAGCTGTATACTGTGGGTACAGTGACTATGCATTCTTGCTGTGTATTGTGGGTACAATGACTATGTGTTCTAGTTGTGTACTTTGTGTACAGTAAATATGTATTCTAACTGCATACTGTGGGTACAGTGGCTATGTATTCTAGTTGAGTACTCTGGGTATAGTGACTATGTATTCTAGCTCTGTACTGTGGATACATTGACTACGAATTGTAGCTGAGTACTATATACTGAGGGTATAGTGACTATGAATTCTAGCTGTGTATTGTTGGTGCAGTGAATATATTCTATCAGTGTACTGTAGATACAGTCGCTATGTACTGTAGCTGTGTACTGTGCATACAGTGAATATATATATATATATATATATATATATATATATATATATATATATATATATATATATATATATATATATATATATATATATATATATATATATATATTAAAGCTGTGTTCTGTGGGTACAGTGACTATGTATTCTAGCTGTGCACTGTGGGTACAGTGTCTCTGTATGCTAGCTGTGTACTGTGTGTACAGTGACTATGTACTGTAGCTGTGTACTGTGGGTACAGTAACTATGTATTCTAGCTGTGTACTCTGGGTACAGTGAATTTATATTCTAGTTGTGCACTGTGGGTAAAGTGACTATGTAATCTAGCTGTGTACTGTGGGTACACTGACTATGTATTCTAGTTGTGTACTCTGGGTACAGTGACTATGTAATTTAGCTGTGTACTCTGGATACAGTGATTATGTATTCTAGCTGTGTACTGTGGGTACAGTAATATTGTACGCTAGGTGTGCACTGTGGGTACAGTGACTATGTATGCTAGCTGAGTAATGTGGGTACAGTGACTATGAATTGTAGTGGTGTACTGTGGGTACAGTGACTGTTATTATGTATTCTACATGTGTACTGTGGGTACAGTGGCTATGTATTCTAGTTGTTTACTGTGGGTACAGTGAATATGTATTTTAACTGTGTACTGTGTATATGTATTATAGCGTTGTACTATGGGTTGAGTGACTTTGAATTGTAGCTGTATACTGTGGGTACAGTGACTATGTATTCTAGCTGTGTACTTTGGGTACAGTGAATATGTATTATAGCTGTGTACTCTTTGTACAGTGACTAAGTATTATAGCTGTGTACTCTGGATACAGTGACTAAGTATTCTAGCTGTGTAATGTGGGTACAGTGACTATGTACTGTAGCAGAGTACTGTGGGTACAGTGACTATGTACTTTAGCTGTGTACTGTGGTTACATTGATTATGTATTCTAGCTGTGAACTGTGGTTATTGTGATTATGTAATCTAGCTGACTACTGTGGGTACAGTGACTATGTATTCTAGCCATGTACTATGGGTACAGTTCTATGTACTCTAGCTGTGTACTCTTCGTACAGTGACTAATTATTCTATTTAACTGTGTACTCTGTGTACAGTGAATATACATTCTAGCTGTGTACTGTGGGTTGAGTGACTATGTATTTTAGTTGTGTACTGTGGGTACAGTGTCTACGAATTGTAGCTGTATATTGTGGGTACAGTGATTATGCATTCTTGCTGTGTATTGTGGGTACAATGACTATGTTTTCTAGTTGTGTACTTTGTGTACAGTAAATATGTATTCTAGCTGCATACTGTGGGTACAGTGACTATGTATTCTAGTTGTGTACTCTGGGTATAGTGACTATATATTCTAGCTGTGTACTGTGGGTACAGTGACTATGTATTCTAGCTCTGTACTGTGGATAAAGTGACTACGAATTGTAGCTGAGTACTATGTACTGTGGGTATAGTGACTATGAATTCTAGCTGTGTATTGTTGGTGCAGTGAATATATATTCTATCAGTGTACTGTAGATACAGTGGCTATGTACTGTAGCTGTGTACTGTATATACAGTGAATATATATATTAAAGCTGTGTTCTGTGGGTACAGTGACTATGTATTCTAGCTGTGCACTGTGGGTACAGTGTCTATGTATTCTAGCTGTGTACTGTGTGTACAGTGACTATGTACTGTAGCTGTGTACTGTGGGTAGAGTAACTATGTATTCTAGCAGTGTACTCTGGGTACAGTGAATTTATATTCTATATGTGCACTGTGGGTACAGTGTTCATGTATTCTAGCTGTGTACTGTGGGACAGTGACTATGTATTCTAGCTCTGTACTGTGGGTAGAGTGAATATATATATATATATATATATATATATATATATATATATATATATATATATATATATATATATATATATTATATTCTAGTTGTATGAAACTAAAGTCCCGTTCTTTTTATAGCTAGGTGAACGAACAAACACACTTCACTACATATGTGTGCTGGGTAAATTGTAGGAATTATGGGTAAATTGTAGGAATTATGGGTAAATTTTAGGAATTATGGGTAAACTGTAGGAGTTATGGGTAAAGTGTAAGAGCGCACTATTTAACAATATTGACATATAACGACAATATGCGTATGGCAAGAGATTTTCGAGTCCTCTGTCTAACGTTTGTGGACGATATTGTGTCATTATTTTCAAATTTTAATAAAATGTCCTTGTACTCTTATTCAATAGGAGAATTATGGGTAAATTGTAGGAATTATGGGTAAACTGTAGGAGGTATGGGTAAAGTGTAAGAGCGCACTATTTAACAATATTGACATATAACGAAAATATGCGTATGGCAAGAGACTTTAGAGTCCTCTGCCTAACGTTTGTGGACGATATTGTGTCATTATTTAAAAATTTTAATAAAATGTCCTTGTACTCTTATTCAATAGGAGAATTATGGGTAAATTGTAGGAATCATGGGTAAACTGTAGGAGGTATGGGTAAAGTGTAAGAGCGCACTATTTATTCACTATTTAAATATGCGTATGGCAAGAGACTTTAGAGTCCTCTGTCCATTTTTACCCCTGCTACAATTTCTTTAATGAACGGTCCGATTATAGCCATGCATGTCGGCTACCTATTACATATAACTTCATCGCATTATATTTAACAGTTTCATATATATATTACATTTTGCTTGAGTTTATATAAATTCCCGTCTTGTATTGCGTTCTCGTTCCCATTGCACTGGTGTGTGCATATTATACACATAGTCCATTTTCGCTCTGCTACATTTTCTTTAATGAACGGTCCGATTTCCGTCGTCCAGCGGTTATATTATAGCCATGCATGTCGGCTAATTAATACATATTACATCATCGCCTTATCTTTACCAGTTTTACTTTTATTACGTCTTATGTCCACTCCATATAACCGGCTATAACATGCCTCAGTCCCACATCAATGCCGTCACTGCAACATAGTTGCTGTTTTTTCACTGATTAGCTCGACTCCCTTGCTACATTGTTCAGATTGGCATCCTTTGATCTCGCACTATGGCTCACAGCTGGATAAACGCTTCGGCATACAGTTAACTCCAGTCGTTCGGGCGTCCAGTTAGTATTAGCTCGCCACTCGGACTGGTCACTCCGTCCGGGTCAAGGTCACGTGTTGTCGTGGGTGGGTGGGTGGGTGGGTGGGTGGGTGGGTGGGTGGGTGGGTGGGTGGGTGGGTGGGTGGGTGGGTGGGTGGGTGGGTGGGTGGGTGGGTGATATTACGTGTATTTTCTTTGTTCCTATGTCCACTATCGATGACTCCTGGTTATATTTCGTTCCTCCTCCAGTCGCTAGGGGGCGCTGCGCACGGCTACAACCACCAGGGGGCGCTCTGATTGGCTGCGCACGCAACCGGAAGTCGTTCAGACACATGGCCACCGTCATTTAAGGTCTCAGAAACTTCCACTAACTACTCACAATTTACACTCCTGATCTAACTTAATTCAGTACCACATCAAGGAGTGAGCCTGTACAAATACAAACAGAACAAGTGAGCTATTTGCTTATCATAGCGTCTAGTGTAAGATAAGATGATACATAAACATCTGGTCAGTACCATAGTTCCAACACATTGGTGCTGTTCACAATAGTGTCTGTAAAATACATGTTATCTTATTCAGTACTAATATAAAATAATACTAAAATTTATCCATAAATTCCTAGCTTACAATGTAGGTATTAATGTAAAACTAGTACTCTACATGTATAAACCCCTAGTAGCATAAACTCAACAGTCAACGATGAGTCTCACATGTGTATTGCCCAAGGCACACACACACACGCACGCACGCACGCACGCACGCACGCACGCACGCACGCACGCACGCACGCGCACACACGCACGCGCACGCACACACACACACGCACACACACACACACACACACACACACACACACAGCTTATAAAATCCAGCTGTCTTTCTGATGTTGTTATACAAACAAGCTGATTTTACATAAGTGAGTGTCTCATTTCTTACGTTTATACCGTTAGTCACCTATATAGTCACAAGCGTCCCCCTACTGCGTTCAGGGTTAGCTTGATGACACCAATAACCACGGTAACAGAAAGAACTCACTTCACTCAGAAGATTCCAGGTAAGCTCTTTATAAGTTTAATCAGACAAAAGATGATACAGTTACATACATAGGCAATCATTTATGTTGTCTAAGACTACATGATGACAGATCTAAGCGTAGTCGTATGCCCACCAGAACTCGTTCTAACTCTCTTCCACCAAGACTAAGCTAAAACTCATTCTAACGCTCTTCCACCAAGACTAGAACTAAAAGGTCATTATAACACTCTTCCCCCAAGACCAAACTAAAACTCATTCTAATGCTCTTCCACCAAGACTAAACTAAAACTAAACGGTCATTATAACACTCTTCCACAAACACTAAACCAAAACTAAAAACTCATTCTCTCTTCCACCAAGACTAGACCTAGAACTAAAACTGACTATCTTTATTTTTGGCATGCATTTATAGGGAGGGCATGTCCTTATAAGTCAGCAGAGCAGTCTCAGCCGTGGACAAACAAATTGTACACTGCTCAAGGCTCAGATCTCTAGGGTCTGTGCTAGGGAATAGCCCAGATCAACCCTCTCACAGCCACCTCTTATAGCAATTAATCAATAACTTCAAAGGGAGAGAGGACACCAACCTGATCCTAGCTACAGTTACCTGATACCTTATTACATGTACAATCTATCCATGCACTAATGCATGTTCGTGCTGACAGTCAACTAAACTGTTGTTGTACAATTGAGGATTCTTACCTTTGCAAAATGTTAGATCCTGTCTTCTGTCGATTCATACAGCTGTAAGCCACACAGGAAATAACCATATAAAATCTTAATCCAGATAAAACAGACCCTATTATTATTGGCACAAAACAACAACGTAATAGGGTCATCAACCATTTTCCAGTTACACTGCTTGGCAGTGATAAATTCCCATCAGAATGATACTGTTCGCGATCTAGGTGTTGTTGTTTGGCAGTGACTCCAACTTTCGCCAGCATATTTCTCAAGTATGTAAATCCTGTTTCTATCATATACGTGATCTCCGTCGAATTCGGCGTCACATATCTATATCTACTGCTAACACAATATCAACGGCATTAATTAGTAGCCGCCTTGACTATTGTGTATGTATGGAGTGAGCCGTCGGTACGACGGATCTCGACCTCAGTCAGTATCGTGTGTACGGTTGTGGCTGAACAGACCGATCCGCGATGCACATTGTCGTCCGCAGACACGACACACAAAGGTGACAGTGTTTGATGAAGGCTGGGTAGCCTTCCGTCTTAGTCTCTTCTCTCTCAGGGCGTCGCACCGCTTTTTTTCGAATTCGTGTAGGCCGACGTGGCATGTGCGACGCCAGAGGGCACGGTCCATCGCTGTGGACTCCCAGGTGTTGTGAGGCACGCCACATGATGTTAGTGTTGCCTTGAGCACGTCCTTGTATCTCTTTCGCTGCCCTCCCCGTGTTCGTTTGCCGGCGTCCAGTTCTCCATAGAACACTGCCTTGGGGATGCGGTCATCGGCCATTCTCACAAGGACCGGACCAGCGGAGTTGTGCACGCTTGATGTGGTGTTCGATGCCATTTTGTGCACATCGCTGTAAGACCTCGGTGTTGGAAATCATGTCTTGCCACTTGATGTTAGCGATGCGCCTTAGGCTGCGCATGTGGAACTGGTCGAGTCTCCGTATGTGTCGGCGGTGTGGTGTCCACGCCTCGCAGCCATATAGCAGTGTCGGTAGCACCACGGTACAGTATACACTGATTTTGGTGGCAAGACGTACACCGCGTTCATTCCAAAGGCGCTTGGTGAGTCTGCCGAATGACGCGCTCGCTTTCCCAACCCGTGTTGAGACGTCATCGTCTATCATGGCATTTTGTGATAGCGTGCTACCCAAGTAGGTGAACTTGTCAACGACGTTCAGTGGGTTGTTGTCGATTGTGATGATTGGAGCCGAGTAGTCTGCTCCAGGCTTCGGCTGATACATCACCTCGGTTTTCTTCAGACTGATAGTCAATCCGAAACGGCGGGCGGATCTGGCGAAAGCATTGGTAATCGCTTGTATGTCATCGATCGTATGTGCAAGAAGTGCACAGTCGTCAGCGAATAGTAGGTCTTTGATCAGTAACTTGGAAGTTCTTGTCCTGGATTTGAGTCGTCGAAGGTTGAATACGTTTCCATCAGTTCGGAACCGGATGAGTGCTCCCAAGTCGTTGTCATGGAACGCATCGTTGAGCATGGCTGAGAATACTAATGTGAATAACAGTGGTGCCATCATACAGCCTTGCTTGGTGCCATTTGTTACCGGGAATGGCTCTGACGTTTGACCCTGATCTTGCACTCGGGCAACCATCCCTTCGTGGAATGAACGTATTACGTCGACAAACAAGTCAGGGCAACCAATCTTTCGTAGTATCTGCCATAAGCCATCTCTGCTGATTGTGTCGAAGGCTTTCGTCAAGTCAACAAACACCATGTATAGAGCTAGGTTTTGCTCTCTACATTTCTCCTGCACTTGGCGAGTTGCGAAGATCATGTCGATTGTACTGCGCTGTGCTCGTAAGCCGCATTGACTCTCGGGCAGGATGTTATCAACGAGATGTAGTGCAAGCCGATTTAGCAAGATGCGTGCGAGTATCTTCCCAGCTATACAGAGAAGAGAAATTCCACGGTGGTTGTCACAGATGCTTTTGTCACCTTTCCTTTTGTAGATGTGGACGATGGACGCGTTCTTGAACTCTTGCGGAACAGCCCTGCTGTCCCAGATGTTGCTGAAGAGCTTTACAAGGCGCTTCGTAAGGTTTGTGCCACCGTACTTGTAGATTTCGGCAGCAATCGCATCTGGTCCTGCTGCCTTTCCACTGGAAAGTTTCTTGATCGCTGCAGTAGTTTCTTCAAGTGTGGGTCGGTGTGCCAGTTCTTCCATGAGCGGGCGCTGTGCTATGTTGTCGATTGCGGCCTGCGAGATTGTTGATGTTCCAGTATGCGACTGGGTTTTGTGAGTCGTGTTTTGGCGTCTGCGCTCAGTAATGATGTAAATCCATTTGCTTGTGGACCGTATATCACTTTGAGACCGTCATAGAAGGACTTTGAGACTTTTCTATCCGCTGCCTCCTGCAACTCGTTCGCCCTGTCAGACCACCATTGTTCCTTCATGGCACGCAATCTGGCTTGAGCCGATTGCTTGTAGTGTCGATACGTGGTTGCTTTAGCTGCCGAATCTCGATCATTTATCCACTCTAGATGTGACTCATGCATTTTTCTGAGGACGGTGGCTGCTTCTGTATCATTTTCATCAATCCAGTCACGGTGTTTGCGTTTTGTGGTGCCTAGTACGTCTAGCGCGCCTTGGTAGATTATGTCACGCAGCTTAGTCCACGTCTCATCCACATCGTGAGTTGTTTCAGCCTGTTCCTCGATTACCTCGTCCAGCTTTTTCTCCAGTTGCCGCTGTAGTTCGACAGATTTTAGTCTTGATACGTCCAGCTTCTTCCTTGGTTTCGTTCCACACCTGTGCTTGCTGTCTTGGAAGGTTAGTCGCATGCGACTCCTCACCATCCTGTGATCAGACCAGCAGGTTGTGGCGCCTATGGTGCATGTCTTTTTGACGTCACGTGAGTCGCGTTGCCGGACTATGACGTAGTCGACTATTGTAATTCACTACTAAATAACATTGCTAAAAGAGACTTGGCTAAACTCCAACGAGTACAAAATTGTCTGGCACGTGTGGTTCTCAGGGCGCCTCAGTTTTCACCATCACTACCACTACTTAAACATTTACATTGGCTTCCAGTTTCTTATCGAATTAATTTTAAGCTGTCCACTCTTACATGTCGTGCTCTATCTAACAACAACCGCTCTACTTGGCCAGTCTCCTGCATCTTTCAAATATCCCCAGGCTGCTCAGATCATCAATTTCACAACAACTTATTGTGCCTAAAACAAAACTTAACTTGGGTAAACGTGCTTTCTCTGTCGCTGCGCCTAGGGTCTGGAATGAACTCCTCATCACTTTGAAAACATCTCAAACTATAGCTATTTTCCGAAAAAAAAACTCAAGACGTATTTATTCCAAATTGCATTTCCGTCATAAATGTTCGGTTGTCCCTCGTTCTGATACTTACTTTTGATCGTCCCTGTTCACGATTATGCTTAACGATTCTATTTTGTTGCGCCTCTGAGCTCAGGTTCCTGAGGATATAGGCGCCATAGAAGTTAATAATTATTATTATTGGATGTGGGTTACACGAGTCCCAATTTTGTTCGGGGGGGGGGGAGGGGATACAAGTCTCGGCGTCTACCCGAAATTACTGTGTTGCCGACGGAATCAGGTTAATTCATCGTAATATTCTTAACGTTTATTTAAACCGGAATTATTAGCTGTTTTGATGTCCATAATAGGCGAAACACACGTAACGTTGAAAAATAAACGCTTGGGAATTAGTTAAATGTTCTGGCTGTTTTGCTAAGCTATTATATAGCTAATGGCTTCATGCCGCTAGCCTAGATAATTATATCTACCACATGTTTCTTAGTGGGGGAGAACCTTGATTTCACACAACTAAACTTTCCTTAAATCATCACCCTCGTTGACATTCATTTAAAGATGTCCCTTAATGACCGACGACAAATTGCTATAATCACCCCTTTGAGTGAATGGTCGTGCTGTTCAACCATTTTAACCATAATTTAATCATAATTAACCCAATAGTACCAAAATGTCTATGCTAGTGGCATGCTGCAGTAATTTTGGTCTATCGTTGGGCTCAACCATCTCGGATTACTCCAATAATCCATTCGTGGATAAAGTTTGTGTCATTAAAACATGGCGTCTCTATGTCTAAACTGCCAAACTATCCATTGATTTGAAAACCAACGTCCTGCATTTATCAAATCCTTACAAATTCTCAATTTGTAAATAAACCCAATTTTCATAGCAACTGTTCATCTCTGTTCGATCACGCCAAATCCAATCGACGACACAAAAACGGCCATTATAGGACGCATTAATAATAACGTACGTTGGTCTTTTTGGTTTAATTGCCCCTGAACAACAGTGTTCGGTGTGTTCATTCACTGTTCTGAATCTAAACTCGTATTGTTCTCACAACAATACAATTCAACAACCACACTTATTAGGTTGGCGCTCTTTTCTTTCAATTAAAATCAAGTTCCTAATCTTGACTTCAGTAAATCGTACAGTGGATATAACGTAGCCAAATGTGTAATAAATTATTTCCAGTTAACATTTTAACTCCATTTCTCCACACACAAACTTACAACCAAGTGCTTTTTAAACTCTCCTAAATAATGATCTCTTCAATGTTGAAGCCAAAATCAAGTATACTGGGTATATTGTGCAGCAAAATAATTTATAATATAGGCCATTCCGTTAAAACAATTTATAATTTCTATAAAGTATGCTCAAATTTCGCTATGTAAACTACACTTCTTAAATACAACATCAAAGCGAAACAGATCAGTCATCGACATAAATCGGCAACACGATCCCAGACAAGTTTCTCCACAAAACAGGCCTACACACAAATGTTTTTTTTTCATCAAGTCCTTTCATTTCGTCTCGTCCCGTCCCTGCGCATTGCCGTGGCGTTCGGTGATCGACGTGTCCGCTGTCCTTGGTATGTGCCCTCGACGGCAATCATCGTCCTCAGTTGCTGATTTCCGTGGAGCGTAGTCCATTGTCTAGATTGCTGCTTCGCATGCGTGTCGGATGACAGGCTGTTGCATGGGCCATTTCACGCGGCCGTCCGATTGACTTGTCGTTACACGTGTACATCGTTTTAAAATGTTCGAAAGTTAGCTAAGCAGAAAAGTCACTGTTCGTTTTCTTCCAATCAGTTGAAGGAATGTTTCTTTCCGCATATCATCAGTAGGGTAGTGAAACATCGCATTTGTAAGTTCGAAAGACACATACCTCTCTAATAGATCATCGCTGGCAACGTGACAAGCGCCCCCAGTGGCAGCTATTTATTTGCTCTGTGTCTAGCATTGATTTTTACATATTGTTATTACTACCACGCCGGTGAGATTCGAACATTGTTTTGATAACATCGCCTGGAATGCCCGGAGCTGCTCTACTGTGTTATTGGTTTTATATGTTTGTATATTTTTGTGACTTTTATTCTGGTGGCACACCTGTACCCACATAACATGGTGACCTACACTCGGCAGGAACTGTTCAACCATAGCATTGCCAGTGTCACTGGCGGCAAGCAGCCTCAGCCTTTGTTCGACACGATAAAGGACAATGGAATTTGTGTGTTCACACGAGGGTGCAGAGCCGGTCGCAATCGCCAACGTACAATTCGTCCAATAATTGGACGTCGACCCGGCTTTGTACCCACTTACCACCAACGCGGCTTCAACAACGTGAACATTATACGACTGAAACCGACAAACTCAAAGGGGACTACAAACCGTTGCCAACGATTGTGTGAAGCGTTCCCCCAACGTGGCATTGATCAATGCAAGATCTGTCAGAAATAAGAAGCTCACAATAAACGAGGACATCATCGAACACGAATGGGATGTGTTGGCCATCACTGAGACGTGGCTCAAGAAGACCGGAGACGAAGCGATCATTGCGGAATTGACGTCTCCTCGCTACACCTTCCAACACGTAGCACGTGCCTCTGGTCGTGGCGGCGGGGTTGCCATCGTACACCGCAACACATTCAAGACTAAGAGCCTTCCAAAGCTGCCATTCACAACCATCGAACTTCTCCGTCTATAATTCATCAACCCGCACTTGTTGACATACAACGTCTGGGTCGCTTATCATCCGCCTTCATCAAGTAAGACATATGGAACTACATCGAACTTTTACGCTGAACTTGAGCAACTATTCATCGAGGCATCCACCTCCGTCATTCCTACCGTCATTGTTGGTGATTTCAACGTTCACTTTGACGATCATATTAAATCAGAACCAATTCGCACTCTCTTGAATCGTTCAATCTAACTCAACACGTACATTCGCCGAAGCATCAAACTGGACACATATTGGATCTAGTGGTCAGTCATACTGACGACAACTTCATTATTTCCGTCACTGTTCATCCTGACTCTCTGTCTGACCACCATCGCATTGAACTCGCATTAAGTGCACTGAAACCTGCAGTTAAAACTGTGATGATTGCAAAGCGGAACTTCAGGAACATTGAAATTGATGCGCTCCGAAACGATATCAAGTCTGTGTGTGCTGACATGACATTGTGTGCGGGCGCGAATGCTCGACAAGCAGAGGAATTGGTGGCGATGTACAACACCTATCTCACTGAATGCCTTGACAAACACGCCCCATGACGCAACGTGGGTGTAAGAGAAAATACACCATATCCCTGGTACGACTCTGACATCGATGACGCCAGGGAAAAGAAACGGGAACTGGAGAATGTGTGGAGGAGAACTAAACTGGAAATTCATCGGCAATTATATGTCACCGCCCGTGAAGAATGTACTGCTTTGATATCCGCACGCAAAGCGGATTACTATAAAAACCGCTTAGAAAAGGCAAACAACAAAACCATGTTTCGACTATTGAGATCCCTTGATGGCCAGCGCATACAACAACATCCCGAATTCCACTCGACGGCCCAAGGATGTGAACTATTTTCACATTTCTTCAGTGAAAAGATCGATAAACTCCTGTCGGGTTTGCAGTGTTTCAATACAATCGAAAAGCCAACAGATGAAAAACGTTGTTTCACTGACTGTATCCATGTGTTCGATCCAACTACGAACGCAGAGATCACAGCGATTTGTGGTACTACTGACAAAACGTGTGTATTGGATCATATGCCTGCTAATCAGCTAAGGGACAATATCACCAGTATTGTGTCGGTCATCACAATGATTACAAATACCTCTCTTGATTAGGTAGTCATGCCAAGGCTGCTTAAACATGCAATTGTCCGTCCATTGCTGAAGAAGCCTTCACTTGACAAAGACATCCTGAGTAACTACCGACCAGTGAGTAACCTCACACAACTATCCAAGGTAATTGAGAAAGTAGTCGCGCTTAGGATAATGACGCACGTTTCTGCTCAGCAAATGGTTGAGTGCTTTCAGTCGGCGTATCGAAAAAACATTCGACTGAAACCGCGCTACTGTACGTTACAAGTGCCATCAAAACAGCCATGGACAATGAACAAGGAACAACTTTGGTTCTCTTTGATTTTAGTGCGGCGTTCGACACAATAAACCATAACATCTTGATTAGGCGATTACGTTTGCGTTACGGCTTCGTAGGCAAAGCACTAGACTGGATTATATCGTATCTGCAAGAGCGGACGCAGCGAATAGTAATCGGTGGCCAATCATCGAGTACAACTACTCTGACGGCGGATGTCCCGCAAGGCTCTGTCCTTAGACCACTGATCTTTTCACTGTACGTCCAGCCTATTGGTTACATTATTCGAGCCCATGGACTATTCTTTCACCACTATGCTGATGACTTACAGATCTACTCACACTTCGACCTAAATCCATCCGGTTTAGCGGCTGTTGTGCAGCAAATGGAGGATTGCTTTGATGATATAAAACAATGGATGGCATGGAATTCTATGTGTATGAATGAAGGCAAGACACATTATCTTCCTATCGTACCCAAGTCTGCGGCGGCACTCGTTGACGGCAGTGTGATTTGTGTTGGTGTTTTTACAATCACAGCATCGCGATGTGTTCGAAATCTCGGTGTCTTCACTGACAGGCACATAGATATGAAAAGGCAAGTGTCTCAAACCGTCAATGCATGCTCATTCTACCTCCGCCACATCAATCAAATCAACCGTTTTTTACCCAAACCCACAAAGGAACGCGTAGTCAAAGCCATCATCACGTCGCGGCTTGACTACTGCAATGCACTTTTTATACGGCACGTCTGTAGTTAACATTGCGCGTTTGCAACGAATACACAATTCGGCTGCCAGATTGATTCTGCGTCGTCCACGTAGCGACAGTGTCAAGCCCCTGTTACAAGAACTTCACTGGCTGCCCGTGGCACGCAGAGTCGATTTCAAGATACAAAGCCATGCACGACGAAGCGCCAGTGTATCTGTGTGAACTCGTGCGCCCATATCAACCGGCAAGAGCACTGCGCTGTGCCAGCAGTAACAGTTTGGAAGTGAAGCGCACTCGTACCAAGGCTGGGGGCGGCTCGTTCGCAGTGGCTGCGGCGTCTCTGTGGAACACTTTACCTAACTTTATTAAAACCTGTGACACTCTCGCCAGCTTCAAATGTCGACTAAAGACACATTTCTTCACATTAGCGTATATTGCAGATGAACATTGTCCTCTACTCATAGCAATTTAATTATGACTATTCCAGTAATCTTATTCATGATATTTAACATTATTTTTCTAATTGCTTTTTATCACTTAAACTATTACTTTATAAAAAATATTTTACTAAATTATTAAATTATTTATTATTATTATTAATCATACATATACATTTATTTATTAGTATTACTGCTATACTTTTTAATTATTGTGCTATATTATTATTTTTATTCTTATTACTAGCAGCTAATATATTTATTTAGCTATTTCCTTATTTAGCAATTCTACACTATTTTATTGCTGTATTTATTTTAAATAATCCTTATTACTAGTAGTATTTTAAATGCATTTATTTGTTATTTTGCAATTTTACACTATTTTATGTATTTTAATAAGTCGTGAAGCGCCACGAACTATTTTGGATCTGGCGCTATACCAAATAAAATATATTATTATTATTATTATTATCATCGTCCATGCACGCTGAATAGTCTGTCTGGTGCGGCTCGCCAATGTGCGTTGTAAAGCACGCTCGTGGGTGTACGCTTTTATAAAAGATCGTTGGCGCAGCTACGTTGTAAGGTGTGCTCGTCAGTATACCTCGAAAATAATCGCTGGCACGTCTCGCCAATGTACGTTTTAAGGTATGCCTGATTCCCAGGGCTCCTTCTCAGTTCCCCAATTACGCCGACCTCCGAGGTCAGAGCAATTTAGCAAATGTCAGGATTAAAGGGAGGACTGAAGCGTCTAAACATTACCATCAATCTTTGGCACCATATGGATTTTGTCCATGTCCGCTTGGGTGGTTTAACTATAAACTTTTCGAAACATGCTTTTCTGTTGCTAATCTAGGCTTAAAAGGTTCAAATAACACCTCCTAACAACTTAGTAACATTAACTATTAAAAACTAATTAAACCAAACTGGCATATACTTTACACTGTGACATGAACGAGATTAGGTGTGCACTGTGCGGCCGGTGGCATGAAAACACCTTTGTGGTTTGTGTGCTGGTTTGTTGTGGATGATTATAAAATTCAGCTGTCTTTCTGATGTTGTTATATAAATAAGCTGATTTTACATAAGTGAGTGTCTCATTTCTTACGTCTATACCGTTAGTTACCTAGTCACAAGCGTCCCCCCTACTGCGTTCAGGGTTAGCTTAATGACATCAATAACCACGGTAATAGAAAGAACTCACTTCACTCAGAAGATTCCAGGTAAACTCGTTATGACTTTAATCAGACAACATATGATATAGTTACATACATAGATAATTATTTCTGTTGTCTAAGACTACATGATGACAGATCTATGCGTAGTCGTACGCCCACCAGAACTGACTAACTAAAATTCATTCTATCTCTCTTCCACCAAGACTAGAACTAAAACTAAACACTCTTCCATCGAGGCTAAACTTAAACTGACTATCTGTATTTTTGGCATGCATTTATACGCTTCCTTGCGCCAGGCACAGTCATGATCAGTCCTCCAAGAAGGGAGGGCATGTCCTTATAAGTCAACAGAGCAGTCTCAGTCGTGGACCACTATTCTGGACATCCTAGGCTAACCCACACAACTATATATATATATATCTGGACACTCCCCTGCCTGCTTTATGTAACTACACTGTTCGCTTTCTAGAACAACATCTTTGAGTGCAGGACGGGTCAGCAGACATCGCTAATATAGTTTGTACCGTCCACTATGTAGATATAGATGTTCTTTTAATATAGCTGTAGTCTTCTACTGGGGCAGTCTGTTTTGATATAGCCTTTTCTAGGAGGCTGACCTATTCGTCCGCTCTCGCTTACTTAGTTGTTTTCCTTCATCAATCCGTTTACACACAACTTGTCTCCCTGCTATAACTAGAGGGGTACATGACTTTACATGATGGCACACGAACTGTTCTCCTTCAAGGTAACACAGTCAAGTGGTACTCCAAATGTATATGTAAACATTATAGGGACATTTTTGCAGCACAGGCGTGTGCCGAACAGTAATATAAATGGTTGGAGGAGCCACAGCTTTTGCTGCTAAATTGTGAGTTTAAATTCACATAACGCTAACCCTAACCAACCAGCAAAGTAACTGCATACACCCATCACCCTGCAAAGTAAGTGCATACAACCATCAACCAGTAATAAATAATAAACTATGCTCTCTAAAATGCATTAAATTACTCTAGGTGCTGCTACCACGTGATCGATAATAAACTATAGGCCTATTATCTATGAGCAGCTAACTAGTGGCCATGTCACATTATGTTGAGGCAGAAAGTTAAAATACAGTGATTTATTACAGGTATATAGTTTATCACATAGAGATTTAGAGCAATGCAAAGTTATCACGAAGGTGTGATGCAAGATGTGCCCTAAATTAATAAGGGCTTGGCATAATTTCATCGACTACCACGCCTCTACATCAAACTGTCTATACCCGTAGCATCTGCAACAGAGACTGGCACTCAAAGATCAGACTTGTAGTCACAGCACATGCTGTACAAAACACTGATATCATCTAATGCACAGGTCCATTATCGTTGGATATAGACATATCTCAATGATGATGGATGCCAGTGACATGATTTCAATAGACCAGGTGTGGATTGCCACACTCAGTGGACAATACAGCAGTTTATATTTCCACCACCATGTTAATGGAAAACATCCAGTTAGAAAAACTGAATAAAAGATAAGTTTACATAAATAAGTCTGTGTTGTGTCTTACATAGATGACTAGTGGGGAGTATAACAGGTTTTGGATATTCGAAACCCAACATTGCGAAGATGCGAAGAGAACAGCCCACTTTAAATGTCATGTGCAATTACACATGTGGGCTATCTCAATGCTCCCACATCTATCACTTATTTTGTCATTTACATTTACGCTAGCCAGGTAGTAGTACTACAGTACCCATGCAGATCGAACTATTGAAACAAGGATTTGTCAGTTTATCCCACGCCATGTGTGGATGTAGGCTGCATTATTTGTACTTCGTCCCACTATTTGCCCTGGTCGAAATATTTCTGGGAACTAGACGCACCCACACCCAAAAGTAGACTGTACCCACGACCGGTCCGCAGCCAATTAAAGTTCTCCCTGCTCGTAACATTACTGGTTAACACAGCAACTGAAAGTTCCACGTTTCAACAGGTCGATCTGCCAGAGGTACTGATGTAGTACTACTACCTGGCTGGTGAAGATGTAATTAACTAATCATGTTGTTAGTTGTGTCTAGTAGCATATTTTGTCTCATCAGTAAATTTTTGGCAGTTCCAACAGAACGATTTCATATTTTGAATGGCGAGCAACACACTATTTCTTTCTGCAGCAGTACTAAGTTGATATTATTCGTGGTTTGTTGCAGTATGCAGACATGCCAACAGGTGGCGGCAGAAAGCACACCACCCTGGCACCACCGAAAACGATGTTAACCACCACCACCACCAACACCACCACCCGGACTCCACTGACTCCACTGACATCAACCATGGCAACAGGCCCACATGTAACCATGACAACACCCGATGAAAAACTACTGGATGAGATAACCATCGTCACCGCTTACATGAATATTGGAAAATTTCAAAAGGGCGAAGGCAGCACACATTTTACCCCAGGGCTTTACCACGGGTGGATGCACATATTCACCCGGATACAGAACCCTGTTATTGCATATCTTGAACGCAGTGAAGACATCGAATACTTCAAGAAGCTAAGGAGCGATCTTCCCAAAAACCTCACGATGATCGTGAAGGTATCGCGAGATCATCTTTGGGCGTTCGGACTGCGAGAACGGATTGCCAAAATCTATGCGCAGCCAAACTATCCGAAACACCACCCAAACACAGTGATCCCAGACTACTCTTGCGTGATGCACGCCAAGTATGAGTTCATGCAGAATACGACCAGTTCAAACCCATTCAAAACACGTTACTTTGCTTGGCTTGATATCGGCCTATTCCGAGACATAGCTGCAAAAGGCGAACAGATAAAGCTGCGTCTGCCCGCGAGTTTTGACCACACTAAAGTGGCATACACAGAGGTATTCCACCGCAATGTGAAGGAATCTGCAAGAGACATATTTCGTCAAAACTTGGTTTGGCTCTGCGGGTGCTATTTTATCGCAGAGAGATCAGTGATGCATCGATGGTCTGCGGAATATATGCAGGCAACGGAGCTGTTTCTCAGTCACAACTTGATGAACACAGATCAGCAAGTCTTGTATGCTATGTACAATAACCGAAACACAACTGACATTATACAGACATACAAAGGAACTGGAAAATATAATGCATGGTTCCACCTAGGGTATCTGTGCGCCGAACAGAATGTGAAGAAAACATAAGCCTGTCATCGATGCAAACAACCAGAGCGAGAAATGTGGCCACTTCCATACCTAAGATCGGGCTTACCGGTATACAGCTTATTTTAATTATTTATCAGTGATCAAGCCTTTTTATAACCAAACTCATTTGCTTATTTTGTAAATTTCACGGCTAGACATTAACGGCTGTCCAAATGGACAAGTAGAATGTCTGGTTGGGCAAGCTGGCTGTGAACATCATCACTTGACGATCGGGCATATCACTTTCCCGATCGGGCAAAGCTGGCTGTGCACATCACTTTCCCGATCGGGCAAACTGGCTGTACACATCACTTTCCCGATCGGGCAAGCTCTCTGTGCACATCGCTTTCTTGATCGGGCATGTATACAGTATCACTTTACAAACAGGGTCTATATACAGTCCTTGCCAGATAAAATGTAATAACATTCATGAGATGGAGCTCGCAGTTTGGATAGAAGAAAATGACAGTTTTCCAATATATATGAATAGTTATGAACAAAACCAATCCTGTCCATTAATAAAACGAAATTACAGTAGTAGCAGCTTTATTGTTTGCTTTTCTAATTGTCCTTCTGTCAAAAAAAAAATATGCACATAATTTCTAATACAACGTTGCAGACTAGTTGTAGGCATATTATTTACTTAGAAGACTACTTCTGTGTCTGTAATATGTTCTGACATAAAGACAATTAGAACATTGAACAATAAGGCCGCCACGTGAACTACTGCAAACAGGTCAAACGAGCTGGATTGTTTTTGTTCATGAATTGTCATATATATTATGGAAAACTGGAGAATGACGCTGTCAGGCATAAAACATGAACACACGCATTCACAGTTCCTTATTAAACGGAACCTTCACTGCCACCATTCTCACATGTATATATTGATATTGATCTTGACTCATTTTGCAAGTACGAACAAAATGGAAACGTAGAATTTTTTATAAATACAGAATTGAACAACATTAGTGAATGGCTAAAACTAAACAAATTGTCTCTTAACCTAAACAACACTAAGTATATGCTTTTTAAAACAGCCAGAAGAAAAGTGTAACTTCTCGATTACTAATAATAGATAATACTACTATTGGTAGAGTTTTCTTGGAATACATTTGAATGAACAATTTAACTGGAAATGTCACACTGAAAAAAATGTCAAACAGATTTTCAAGGACGTTAGGTGTTCTAAATAGACTAAAACGGTTGTTACCTCTGATTATAAAGATCATATTGTACAACACACTGATACTGTCACACTTAAAATATGGCGTAACCGCTTGGGGCTACAAATATGATAGAATTCAGAAACTTCAAAAGAAACTTGTCCGAATTATTAGTGTAAGCAAATTTAATGCTCACACTGAACCACTGTTTAAGTCTTCAATTATAAAAAATAGAACACATATTAAAATTGCAAGAACTAAAACTGTATTATAAATTCGCACATAACAAACTTCCTGTTTACCTTCAAAATTTATCGCTTCATCAGAACAACAGCATTCACAATTTTAACACACATGGACAACACAACATACACACAATCAGAGTTCAACACGAATTTGCGAAACAAAGTCTCAGATACACCTTGCCACATACAATCAATAATGCACCTGATTTAGTAAAAAAACAAAATCTACACTAACAGATTACACGGGTTTGCAATGTACATAAAATATTATTATTTGCACACTTACGTAGCTGTATGTACACACCGAATTTGTTACGTTTGCCATCACGAATGTATAACCAATAAGAATAAGCTTTTATGTGTACCTCTTTGGATGAATAACCATTCAATTTGTAATCATGCATAATGTTATGTTGTAAGCCTAGCCAGTCTGTTTACCGAATTATGTTACTATTTCTATACACCAGGATTTGTCTTTAATTATACTTGGGTGGTTCCTATGAGGGCGGCTTTGTTAGCCTTCGTGGGAGTGTCCCAGACCCTAACTTGATAATGGTATACTATATGTAATTATTGTATATATGCTTTTACATATATACTATATGTAATTATTGCATATATGATTTTACATACTCACTTGTTGTGTAATACGTATATGGATCAAAATAAAGTACATATGTCTGTCTGTCTGTCATGTGATATATCACTGTTTCCAGTAAGGAATGTAGATTAATGTGGCGTGTTTTTTGCATTTATTATTTGAAATAAGAAGATGGTGTGGCTTGAAACATGGGGAAATGTGTACTATGAAGAAAACCACTCTCCTTCAGATGACAGTTGTCTTTAATCAGGAAATTATCAACTGTTGCACTCTGAAAAGAGTAACAAAATAACATGAATACTAAATACTAGCTAACTAAGCTAAACAGCATTGACAGTGAAATGTGCGTATAGTAATGTATCTTGTACCTCAATGTAATGTCATCAGCACACAGTGTTCACTGTCGACCCATTCGTGTGGCAGGCTACGGGTATAATGTACTAGTGCAATTGACTGCAGTGGGCACTTGATGTCCAACCATGCATAACGATACGCATCACTGACCAGTGACTACCACAGGTCTATAGGCCATATACTTGTAGGCTACTTGCTACATCTCATCATCCCCCCCACGTTCATTAACTATGAATGTAAAGACTTACACCCACGTCAGGTACGCGCTCCTGCCAATGCACAGGGATCAAGGCCGGGGTGGGCACCGCCTTAGGAGTTGCACCTTCCTTGAGATGGATCTCCACTGGGGGCCCTGCCATGCAGGGCAGGGGGCGGTGAGGGCATGTGTTGAATGTTGACGATGCAAATTCCTGGAGTAGCCATGCCTTCATCTTTGCGTTATTTGCCTCCGTGCAATCGAAGGGAAGCACGGTTGGACGATTGGGGACTATAGTGCGTGGAGGGCATGAGCAGGGTCCGTCGCTCTCAGCAAGGGCCGATACGCACCCAGCGTTACTGGCACGGAGTCCACAGTCCTGTTGATTGCGGGGGCCAGGAGGTCCGTCGATGGAGGGTGCAGAAGCTGGAATGCGCGGTAACGGGCCTATCGAGGGGAAGTCGACAGGAACGATGCCAAGGTCCACCATGGCCTCGCAGCTGAGGTAGAACCCGTGCGCGGCTGGGCTCACATACACCATTGTCGCGCAGGACTGTCGATCATTAGCAGAAGACGATGCGCTGAGGCGGAGAACCACGGCCCCAGTGATTTCAATACGCGTCTTGTTGGCCGCGGTCAAGTCAACAGACACAGGCAAGAGGTCTACTGCAGAGAATCCAGCAGCCAGGAACCCTGACATCGACCATAGGCATGATTGCGCGTCGGTATCGGCTATGGCCGTGATGATTGACGGGTTGGTTGTGGGGCATGGGCGTCCGAAGGCGAGGTAGTCTGATGGTGTCACGGAGACCTGCACCTGGAGTGTCGGGTGGTCGAGGAACCGCGTCTTTCGCCACTCGCCTTTAGGGGTAAGACCACAGTTGACCTTCCTGTTTATTGTTTCACACGAATGTAGGGCGTATTAAATTGCGATATGTGAATTTAAAGAATTCATATGATGTGACATAAGTGCAATTGAGCAGGCATATTCACAGGTTTGTTTGTAGAAGCTATTGGCTGTGAAATGGTGCATTTTTTTGAGAGTTTAAAAGGCGGAGGGATTTATGGGAATTTTTCTGCTATGGGCCACGTGGGCGCATGAATACAAGGCTATTTTTGTCAAAATTGATGGGCATCGCACGTCGGGGCGTTTTAAAAGAGCTGGAGGTATGTGATTATGATAAAACTTGGTCAGCATGTCAATGAGATGATGGCAGATGCTGTGCAAAAGTTTCAGAATTTTTAGTGGTCACGTTTTCTTATAATCTAACAAAACGTTAACATGGCCACCAATGCAATTTTCAACTGTGGTCTGACTCCTTTAGACCAGATGTGGTGCGACAATTTCACAGATGATTGCGCGGGTGGCTCGTTGGCGGGTCGCCGACGTCGACGACGGCGACTACGGCGATGCTGGCATGGAGCACTAGTAAAGGCCGACACTTGGGTGAGCGTGGTAGCAACTTCCGGCTGTGGCGGCTGCATGCTGCGGTTGCATGGTCGCTCGCTCGGGCGCCTTCCGCGGCGTGCTCGGTAGCAGGCGAGACAGACGCGGTGTGGTTTGGTGTTCCATCCTCTTGCGCCCTCAGATAACAGAGCGAATACCGTCCTGCAATCGGAGCAGATCGCGGTCTGACCACGTCCCGGCTGGGAATATACGGGCGCGGGTACCGAGGTCGTTGTGATTCTTTTGAAAGACGAGATGCCAGCAGCCGATGAAGGAAGGGCGTTTCGCGCCATCTCTTTTCCCTCAACTAGGGTAATGACATCGTTCACAGTGCGCTCGAGTATTTTGTCTGCCCCGAGGATTTCACGGCGAATATCCATGTCGGCGATCCCGGCGATGATTTAACAAGATTTAACAAGATTTAACAAGATTGCCATCTCGAACAACAAGTTCCAGATGGCAAGTGGACAAGGAAGCCATTGGCTTATCGAGAGTCCAACAATTTTCTCATCTATGTGTAGCCCGCCCTTATCAGATATCTGTCAATTCTATTTTTAAACATATTCACACTACTAGCATTAACACAATCATTTGGCAGTTTGTTCCATTCATTTATCACCCTCTGTGAGAAAGAGTACTTTCTCATGTCCAACCTACACTGCTCCTTAACTAATGCTGCTTTGTGTCCTCTGGTTCTACTGCCTTCTTTAAGTTTGAAGAACATATTCCTATCAACATCCTCATAACCGTTCACTATTTTAAACACTTCTATTTGGTCTCCTCTTAGTCTCCTGGTCTCTAGTGTTGTCAAACCACATTGTAATAAGCGACTTTCGTAACTAAGGTCTCTTAATTCTGGAATCATCTTAGTTGCTCTTCGTTGTATTCTTTCTAGCTTATCTATGTCTTTTTTACGATATGGCCTCCATGCTTGAATACAATATTCCAAATGTGGTCTAACTATTGCTTTGTACAGGGGTACAATTAGATGTTTCTCCTTATACGTGATAGTTCTCCTAATTAGCCCTAGAATTTGATTTCCTTTCGAAGCAGCAATCCCACATTGCTCTGAAACTTTCATGTCAGCATTAAATGTTACTCCTAAATCCTTTTCTTGTGTGGTTCTACCTAGTACAGCATCCCCCATTTTATATTCCTCGTCCATATTTCCATGTCCTATGTGTATACATTTACACTTCCCAAAATTGAATAACATTTGCCATTTTTCTGACCATTTAACTAATTTTTCTAGATCATCCTGTAAACTTTGTTTATCTGTATCATTAGTAACCTTTCTGAATACTTTTGTGTCATCTGCAAATTTGAGTACTTTGCTAGATATGTCATCCTCCAAATCATTTATATATATTAAAAACAGTAAAGGCCCTAACACTGATCCCTGTGGTACCCCACTCAAAACAGATTTCCAGTTTGAAATCTTACCATCTACTATTACTCTCTGTCTTCTGTGTGTAAGCCACTTTTCTATCCAGTTGATTACATCATTGCCTATACCATGGGCTTTTAGTTTAAGTAACAATCTTTGATGTGGCACTTTATCGAAAGCTTTCTGAAAATCTAAGTAGACAACATCCACTGGTGACCCGTCATCTACCCACTTTGTAATTTCTTCTAAAAAACATAAGAGATTGGTTAGACATGACCTTGCTTTTAGGAATCCATGTTGAGATGTATTTATTAATTTATGTTTTATGAAGAATTCCACCATGTGGTCTCTAATTAATGTTTCGAGTAATTTACATACAACTGATGTTAAACTCACTGGTCTGTAATTTTCTGGCTTCTTCCTCGATCCATTCTTAAATAGCGGCGTAATGTTTGCTTCTTTCCATTCTGAAGGAACTATTCCTTCTTCTAGTGACAAGTTAAATAAGTTTGCAAGTGGTGTACTAATTTGATCAACAATTTCCTTTAGCAGTTTTGGTGGTATCCCATCAACTCCAGGTGATTTATTATCTTTCATCTTCTTAATTTTCTTTGCTATCATTTCAGGAGTTACAAATAACTGCCCTAAATGTTCTGATTTATTGCCCTCAAATTTAGTCAATGGAACTGGAAGTGAGCTGATATCTTCTGTGGTAAAAACTGAGCTAAAATACTCATTCAGGACCTCTGCCATTTGGAACCCATCTGAAATTATGTTTTCACTGTTGTTTTCCAGTAAAGTAAGTTCCACAGAGTTAAAACTAACATGGAGTACGTTCCACAGAGTTAACACTAACAGGGAATAAGTTCCACAGAGTTAACACTAACAGTGAGTAAGTTCCACAGAGTTAACACTAACAAGGAGTAACTTCCACAGAGTTGGTGTAGCAACTAAAAAAACTATAGTTCCTACATTTGTCTTAACAATGGGAACAAAAAGTAGATTGAAATTATATGATCAAAGTTGTCTAGGCTATTTTGCAGGAGTGAGCAGTGAATGTAAATATATTGGTTGCTTAGACGAAAGTGCTTGCTAGGTAATTGTGCAGATCTTAAAAATAATGCGATATCGGGCAGGGATCGTTGAAGTTTCAAGATATCCTTGAGAGCAATATTGTGATAAATGGAATTGCAATAGTCAAGTCTGCTGCTAACAAGAGCAGTTGCAGTAGTCTTGGCGACAGCAAAAGACATATATTGACGAAGGTCACGAATGTGATAAAAGCTGCAACGACAAGTTTGCGAAATATGCTGTCTAAAATTTTAATTATTATCTAAGGTGACTCCTAAATTCCGTGCTGAGATGGCCAGTGTGAAATTCTGGCTCAGCAGTAGCACCTGCCTTGAACGGACACCTCTGAATCCAAGCATAAGTGTCCCTACATGGCAGGTCTCCTCTCATCGGAGGGACAGGCATGTTGGAGTGGACAGCTCAGTACTACACATATACGGTAGACATATGTGCGGATGACGGATGTTATCAATTAACTTAATAATACATAAACAGGCTGTACAGTAAGGATATAACTGAGGTACATATACTACAAATAAGGCGCGTTAAGTGTTCCCATGTATGCCACCAGGGAGCTACAAAACAACAGCGATCGCCGCCCGCTGCACCAAGTCCAATAACGCTGTCGAAGCCACTGTGTGCTTGCAGCACTGTCTTATACGGCAACACGCAGTTTATAGAGCTTATTAAATGAGTTAACTAGCATCAACGTGTATTATTTTTTAATTTCACACCCTGTTTAGTCGTTAACTGAATAAAATACATGTATGTACACCGTTCTACGATGTACTTATCGAAAATAATAACCTGGATTTGAGCAGCCGAAAACGTATATGAGTTGACACACGCAGTATGTAAGCTGATTAAGCATAGAAAATGACAATAGGCAGAATTAATAATCGTTTCACCTCGATTTTTAACTCATCTCCACCGAAGCATAAATTTATGACGCACCACTTAGCATCGATTCATCGTTTCATATGCGGATGACGAATTCATATTTTCGCGCACCGGTAGCGCCTTGGGTTTGGCATGTTGGTTTCGCGTCGTTTAAATTGGAAACATGCCATTTCACCCCAACATCATATTAGTACTGCATACTAAATTGCATTTAAGACTGATCTGATTCTTATGCAAGACGTATTTGTGAATCTCGATTGCAATTTCAAACCGCCTAAGGCTAAGCAAAGCCAACACCAGCGATTGATGTCGGCGGCAGCGTAAAAAAACACCAGGTTGACACTCATTCATTGACATTGTTCACCTGTTTCTTGAGAATTGTCAAAGCAATTCTAAGTCTGGTTAAGCAGGCCCATTTGGCATTTCCCCCGGCGGCAGAACATCGGGGGTCCACGACCAACAGCCTTATATCCGAATCCGCGATAGAACATTGTTTTTCTCACTACACACCGCGTTGTTTGTCCGACGCCATTTTGGAAATAAAATATTTCGAGAAAAAAAATTACGAAAATAATGATTATTGTCCGCCTTAGCAGGGACAGAAAACCAAAATATCCTGTCCGCTGTCCGCGTTCACCAGGCGTCCCCTCTTCAGAGGGACATTAACATGATAAAACAGTCCGCACATTAAGAAAGTGTCTCGACATAGCAGGTATCCGCTCATCGGAGGGTCCGCTGAAGGCAGGTACTACTGATTGGGAAAAAACAATACAGTTTACCATGTTGTTTTTGTGTTTTTATCTTCATTTAACTAGTAATTGGACACTCAAAAGGCGAAAGAAAGGGCGTAGCAGCTCATACGGGGGGGGGGGGGAGTAAACATTAGCAATGCCAGTCTTGAATATTTACAGCCAGGGATAGTGATTAGTGGTAGCTGTAATTATTCACCAGGTTATCATCCCAGTGACCCAAACAGTGGACAGTCAATTGTTTTGAGTTCTCCTTCCATTCTGGCCTACCTGAATGATTAGCCTTTCATTCCCTGCCTTAGTTCACAGTAAACTGTCAGTTATCTATTCCTCTCTCCCATTTCCACCACCTCTGCAGGCCTGGAACTGTGTGACTCAGTGTAGGACTCTACAGGCATGTTCATGTAGTGGGACTTAGTAGTTACATTAATGTCGTATTGTATTTATTAAACAAATTAATAATGTGTTTGTATATATACCAACACATCTGCATTTGATTGTACCCCCATAACATTTGTATTTGCATTTGAATGTGTTCCTGGAAAATGGCATTTGCATTTGAATCAAGTGAAATATTTGCATTTGCATTCAAATTGACATACATTTGTTAACAAGCCTGCAACTAAGACATTTTTATGTCAGTGCTAAGCTTTATTATCAACATAATATACACGTTACAAAACATTGTAAGAAAACGGCTATGTAACGCATTTCAAGCAAATAGTATGATGAGATGTAGCAAGTAGCCTACAAGTATATGGCCTATAGACCTGTGGTAGTCACTGGTCAGTGATGCGTATCGTTATGCATGGTTGGACATCAAGTGCCCACTGCAGTCAATTGCACTAGTACAACCACAACTCTGTCCATCTCGTCCAGCAGGCCTACACCGAACCAGCTGCTGCATGCCGAGGGCCGAAATTGGACCGGCCCCGGGTCGATGTGGGAGTCTCAGAGGAACAATGGAATGTTTTTTCACGCCGATGGGTCGCGTTTGCCCTGGGATCGGGCATCGATCCCCACAACTCCTCCTCCCAGCTATTCCAGTGTGCGGCCGATGAACTCGGGAATGGACTACTAAAATCGGACCCTGGCATTATCGTGAAGCCCACAGATGAGCTGATGGCTGCAATGAAAGCCATGGCGGTGATAGCTGTCGCCACCGGCGTCAACCGGGCTGAGCTGGTTCTCCTCCGCCAAGAGCGCGAAGAATCTTTCCGGTCGTTTGCAGCCCGTGTACGCGGTAAGGCCGAAACTTGCGCATATCCCTCCAATGTGCCTGCCCGGTTCCAACCGCTGTCGACTTCACAGAAATAATCGTCAGGGACGTCCTCAGTCTCAGAGGAACAATGGAATGTTTTTTCACGCCGATGGGTCGCGTTTGCCCTGGGATCGGGCATCGATCCCCACAACTCCTCCTCCCAGCTATTCCAGTGTGCGGCCGATGAACTCGGGAATGGACTACTAAAATCGGACCCTGGCATTATCGTGAAGCCCACGATGAATATTAGTTGGCATAGGCGTGAATAGTTTTATCTACAAAATTAATTGTGTGGTAAATGTACTCGAAAAATATGACTATGTATTCGAAAAATATGTCCGATTTCATCCAACCGCTATCGGACAAGCCGATCACCCACGGTTGTGGCACTGACGCCACAACATCCCTAGGCGGCCTTTGATAGCTGTAGGAAATGTAACAACATGTTGCCATAAATTAAAAACCCATCTGTTTAAACTTGTTTATACTCCATATCTCCGCCTTGTTGTTCGCTGTTCTAATTGTCCTTCTGTAAAAAAATATAGGCATAGAAGTAGTTTAACTAATTAATAATTAACAACACTGAATTAAAGATTATTTGTGCATGACAACGATGTAACAACAACAAAATTTCCTCATGTGTACAATAATTGAACCTACACGGACAGACTAATGAGCCAGCATGCTATCCAGTACAACAAATTGGCAGATGTTTGTTTCAAAATGGAGGGTCTTGCACATAACTTCTAATACAGTGTAGCATACTAATGGTTGGCATGTTAATTATTTACAAGACTACTTATGTGCCTATACTATGTTCTGACATAAAGACAATTACAATATTGAAAAATAAGGCTGCCACATGAAATACTATTAACAGGTCAAACGAGGTTTTGTTCATGATTTTTTATATATTATGGAAAACTGTATTTGCCATTGTATTTTACTAATTTATTCAGACATGTGATACATCACTTTTTCCAGAAAGGAATGTAGATTAGTGTGGTGTGTGATTTTTGTATTTATTATTTGAAATATGAAGATGGTGTCTTGAAATATGGGGAACTGTGTACTATTTGCTTGAAATGCAGCCGTTTTCTTACAATGTTTTGTAGTGTGTATATTATGTTGACAATAAAGCTTAGTATTGACATGAAAATGTCTTAGTTGGTATTTTGTTTGAAGAGTACTATGTTGTCAGTGATTCCACACAGTTTGGTGTACTTTTAAATGAAGCTGATGGAAGCGGACACTACAAAGGGATGATATTAGACATGTGTAATGTTGAACAAAAGTTGAACGGGCACGACAGTTCAGCAGCATTTATTCACCACCAAGCAGCATGCATGTGAAAAAACATTGCACATATCATCTGGTATCTGTTTGCACAATGCCCTCTGTTGTAGATCTGGTAAATGTTTTGAAATAATTTTAATGTGATGTGAGAACAAATGTTAACGCTTCAAAGATATTAACATTTTCACATACATAATTCTATATATCGTGCTTTTTTTAGCTGTTATATGTAGAGATATCCAAATTGACCAAAATTCTTGTTTTTCACATGGTCTAAATTAACATTATTTACTGCCTCGTTTCAGGAATATTAGTTGGCATAGGCGTGAATAGTTTTATCTACAAAATTAATTGTGTGGTAAAATGTTTAACAATTAGTCTCTAACACTAAGCACTGCAGTTGGTATGTGAGAAGACAAGAAAGGATTTCTTGAAAAGATTCACCAGGTTGAAAATTGTTAAGCTTGATATTTTCATTTGTATATGACCAATAAGGTTCAGTCATTTTGCGGCTGTTTGATTTTGTGACCAGACAAAAATAAGACTGTGTTGTTTCTTCATAGTTCCTGAAAGGGATGAGGCCGACTAGTTCTTGTACTACTGCAATGCTTTGGCTGTTGCAGTTTTTCACTGCTCCCAGCCTTTTCTCCCCACGTTTCATCCCGGTCCGCCCTTTTCCGTCTCTTAACACAGTCTTCCCATATATAGCATTAGTGTAGTGGTTAACAGGTCTGTTTTTCATTCCGGAGTGGTGGGTTCAAGTATGTTTGGTGTAAAAACCTGGCTCTCAACATTGAGGACTGTAAAATACAGAACCACCGAATCTCTTGTCCTCCGTTTTCTATCTCGTCTCTTCGTCCAGTGTCATCTTCTTCTGCTCTCACTCACACTCTGGGCACATGTCGTGCGTTCTTTGTAGCATTGGTGATGGCGATATTGATTAACGCCCAAAAACGTGGAAACAAATCCGCTTTCTCTGCGCTGCTTCATTCGCCGTGCGATAGTGGGTTGTCTAGATCGATAATTTCCTGATCGAACGTGACTGTCATTCCAGCAGGTGTGTGAGTCGCGATAGGAGCCAGCACGTCTACCATGCATTCTGAGTAGACGACCGCATCTGGGTTCCACGAAAGCCGTTCCGGATGGCAGACTCCTTCGCCGCCAGTCCTATCGTCTTGTCGATCAGTGCCGCAAAGTTGACCCTCGTCACGACGGTGTTGGGGTGTTCCCTTTGGAACTCTCTCACGGTCAGTTTCCACGCGGACTTCAATGGCTTGAAGACGGACACATCGGCGGGCTGTAGAATGAGTGTCGAATTCGGGAGAAGTGTGGAGATGATAATGTGTTGCTTAGAGCATTCCTCGGAGAGCGTGTACGACATGTGCGACTTGTGGCCATCTAGAAACAACACCACCGGTTTGAGAATGTTCTGTTGTACAAGGTAGGGATCGAGGACGTTGACTATGTATTCGAAAAATATGTCCGATTTCATCCAACCGCTATTGGACAAGCCGATCACCCACCGTTGTGGCACTGGCGCCACAACATCCCTAGGCGGCCTTTGATAGGGATAAACAATCATCCCGGGCGGCACCTTGCCGTCAGCGGAGAAGGTCGTCAGCATCGTCAAGGTGTCCTTCTCGTTGCCGCGTTTGAGGTCGTTAACATTCCTCCAACCTCTCGGGCCGAGCACCTCCCCGGACTTGGGGCAAAGAGAAAACTCGTCTCATCGGTATTTAAGACACACATTGGGTCCGCCATGGTGTCGGCGAAAGCACTACCTCCATTATTAGACAGGTAATCTTTCGCTTCTTCAAACCACTTCCGAATAGTTTTCTCTGTCATAATCGTCCGTACTGCTGTCACCCCCTCTGGTTCGCGAACCACGATCTCAGGGTGTCGGCGCATGAAACTTCTGTACCAGGTTTCGCCTGGTCGGTTGTCATTGAATGGCGTCTTCCGCTGGTCATCTTCGACAATCTTTCTCACCGAATCCATTAGCTCGCCCTTCTACTGCGGGTGTCTTCGCCAGGTGCACCAGCCAACGCAGCCAACGCACCAGGTCATCCTCCTCTTGAAAAAAGGAATGGTTAATTAATTAAAATAAAATTAAATACACATATGTCAACATATATTGTTATAATTCGAAAGGCTATGCAGACAATGGATCATTAAAAATTATACAACGCTTGGGAATATACCTCTCCTACTAGCATTACAATCCCTAGTTTATTGCCTACATTTACATATAGGCTAAAGCCTATATTTTATTGACTAGCACATTATGACCAATGTAGGCTATATGTATAGCCTATTTTATATATAGGCCTAATATATGTATGTATGTATGTATGTATGTATGTATGTATGTATGTATGTATGTATGTATGTATGTATGTATGTATGTATGTATGTATGCATGTATACGCTACAGAATATAACTACGCTAGAACCGCAGCATTATAATAGGTTGGATTAGTGTTTAGGCCTAGGCCTCTATATTTATAAGTGAAACTACATTGAGCAAAAACATGCACCTGCGAAGTTAGGACTGTGTCAGGTATACACATTTGCGCTGCTCGGGCGACTTGCCGAGCAACTGGTCGCTTAGTGTCGACCTCGGCACTGAGAATTGTTCCGCCGCTCTCCCTTGCAACACAAAGACTTGACTCGGACTCGAGCTCTGTTGACTTGCGACTTGATTCGAAGATTACACTTGCTGGCTCGCACTTGGCTAAAACGTATATATTGACTTGCCAACGGCAACGCGCAGCAATCAACAGCAGTGGATCCAGGGGGGTCTTAGGAGTCTCAAGACCCCTCTAGGCCATGAAGGGGGTCTTAGATCCCCTGTGTTCGTGGCATATATTACGGAACACGTATATAGGACTATATCGGAACTAGTGTCAATGTAAAGACTGAAGTATTATCAGCCGGCTAATATTATAATATTAACCCTTATGTAAGTAGAAAGACAAATGTGTCGCCCCCCCCAGCCCGCCGGTTCGTAAGTAGAATTAATAATAATATTTTTTATAATAATTTGTTTTTTTACATGACATGACTACGACTGACTGAGCCCCCCCCCCCCGCCAACAAGCCTACGTCCGCCCCTGGTCAAGTAGTCATGCATTACGGTTCAGTAGCAAGCAGGCGAGTCTATTTACGGCGATGGAGAGTAGGGCGATGCCTCAGTAGTTGCCACAGTTCGATTTATTTTATTCTATTTTTTGTATATGGTGATTATATCGGCATTTCTGAGGTCTGATGTATCCTCCGCGGGTGTTGTGGGATGGACTGGATGGTGTCGTCTGCCACCATCAATTCGCGGTTCAGGAGCTGCTCAAACTGCTAACATTAACAGTGTCACCTTTCAGCAAAGTCCCGTCTTGAGTCCGGAGTGGAGTGTGGCCGCTTGGAAGAAGCATTGCGTGTTGTTTTGCCTTTTGTTGGCAAAGCTTCGGATGACATTGGCTTTCTCTTTCACCACTTGTTTTTGATGTCACGAATCTTTATCTTATGTTATTAGTTCCGATACAAAATTGCGTCGGATGTGCCAAATGTTAGTTTTTACTGCATCAAACTACGCTCCTACCGGGACGTTTCTATTTATTAAATTTATTGGAATCGTATGCCGATGTGGTTTAGGCATGGATGGACAAGAGTAGAATTTTAGCGACAACAACATGGCAGCTCTTCTGAAGAAACGAGCGTTGGCAGAATATAGTCAAGTTATCCAGGTAAGTCAGTTGTTTGTTCGTATTTGATAAAGATATTTTATACTCGTAATGCTTTATTCGGCGGCACACTATTAATGCAGACAAATAGCAAACATCGTATGTACGTGATACGTTAAGTGAGCGATAATAGGACACAACGCGTAATGGTTGATGGTGAAGGCTGAAGCCTCGCACAAAATACAAATATTCTCAGGGGTACCACAGGGTACTGTACTTGCCCCCTTATGTTTATATTGTACATAAATGACATTAATGAAGATATAACTTCTCACGTAAAATTCTTTGCAAATGACTGCTTGCTATTCGGGACATTTGAAAATGTTGCTGATACGTCTATGTCTATGACTATGACTGTTACGACACTAGCCCTTCAAAACGACCTACATAAAATGTCACTCTGGGCCCAGAAATGCATACATGTTAAGTCTCCTGCATTCGCCAGGAGACTCCTGGAAATCCACCAAATCTCCTGGAAAGGAGAACCAATCTCCTGTATTTTCAGTGAAACCAAAATAAATTCTTTTTATGTTATTTTCTGAACTCGGCATGGCCTATTTGGGTTTATTTCCGGCTGACTCGAGAATGTTTTTCTGAGTTAACACTGACTCTTGGTCACAGCTTAGCAACGACACCCTGTGTGCGCTGCTGTCATGCAAAATAAACACAGACAATCCTTGCTATTCCTTTGTGCCAAAGAAGGATCTTCTCAAGTCGGCCAAGGTTGCGACATGGGATTATGTGAAGGCTCACCATTAAATGTGTAGGCTTGTGTCTGTTGTGCATGCGCTGTGAGATCGACATGGACGTTATTCTTTTCTGGTAGATTTGTGATATATGTGTGAGGGTTTTCATAAATTATAGGCGTGTGCCTGTCATGCTTGGTAAAGTCACCCTGCATGTTCTATGTGAGATCGACATAGGCGTTATTCTTCTGTGCCAGATGTCTAGAGCTCATGAGTTATTTGTGAATATATATATATATAATGTGCTTTTGTATCATATATGAACTGTTGGTGATTGGTGATAATAAAACATGGTTGTTACTGTCATGAAAAGTATTCTTTTTGTAATATTTTGTTCTCTTAGACCCTCCGATTTACATACAAGTCCCTGATTTTCCAAGACTACCTGATTTACGTATAAATCTCCAATTTTCTGAGACCCTCCGATTTACGTCTAAATCTCCTGGATTGGCATTTCTGAAACTTAACATGTATGGAAATGGCAAATGTCATTTAATCCAGACAAATGCTACACTCAGGACATGGGAACTTGGATGTAAACTATAAAATGGGAGATACTGTTCTGGGTACTACTGTAAAAGAAAAGGACTTAGGAGTTACAATAAGTGCTGATATGACAGTTTCATAGCAGTGTGGTAGTGCAGCTTCAAAGGATAATCAAATTCTTGGGTTGATTAGGAAACATAACTTACAAGGATAAAAAGCTAATTATACCTCTGTATAAAGCAATAGTTAGACCTCATTTAGAATACTGTATACAAATGTGGAGACGCATAGAGAGGAGAGCAACTAAAATGATTCCAGAACTGAGAGACCTTAGTTATGAAGAATGCCTGACAGAATGTGGTTTAACCACTCTAGAGACAAGGAGGTTAAGAGGAGATCAGATTGAAGTTTTTAAGATATTGGATGGGTATGAAAATATTGATAGAAATATGTTTTTCTCTCTCAAGAAAGATAGCAGAACTAGAGGACATGAGGTAAAGTTAGTAAAGGATCAGTGTAGATTGGATATCAGGAAGTACTCATTCTCAAGGAGGACAGTAAATGAATGGAACAAATTATATACGGATTGTATAACCGCTAGCAGCGTGAATGTGTTTAAAAACAAGTTGGACACATATCTCAGGAGGGCGAGTTACACGTAGACGAACACTGATGGACTCTCGATAAGCCAATGGCTTTCTTGTCCACTTGCCATCTGGGCCTTTGGCTTGGATGGCAAATCTTGTTAAATCACTCCATATGTATAAAACTCACAATGCATTAACACTGGACTACATCATGGAACGTGTCACTTTGAAGCCAGTCAGTCGTCATCCCTATCTTGGAGTTAGAACTACAGAAAGAACTCAAATGGAAAACCCACATTGATAACATCACCTCAAAAGCAAATAGAACTCTTGGTCTGATCAAAAGAAATCTAAACAGGTGCTCACAAGAAATAAAGGCGAAAGCATACACCACCCTTGTCAGACCAAAACTTGAATACTCATCAACAGTATGGGACCCATACCGTAAATGCCAAATGAACCAATTAGAAAAAATCCAATGCAGAGCTGCCCACTTTGTATTACACGATTATTCAAGAGAATCCAGTGTCACTAGGATGTTAACCACACTCAACTGGCCCACCCTCCAGAGCAGAAGGAAAGTCGCAAGACTCTCAGTCTTCCTCAAAGCACTACACCACCAAATCGCCATCAGTTTGCCAAACTATCTCAACACGTCTACTCGTTACACCAGATCAAACGGTCACCATCACTTCATTCCCCCATCAGTAAAAACAGACGTATTCAAATATAGTTTCTTTCCACGCACAGTTAATGAATGGAACTCCCTTAGCTCAGAAATATCAAACTGTGACAAAATTATAACTTTTCAATGCAGAATAAAAAATTACTTATTAGTGTAGGTATTGGAAACCCTGTGGTCAGCATCCAAACAGATAGACATAATTCTAACAACTGATAATAACATGGGTTCTTTTTATCTTTATTTTAAATCGTGTGATGCTGTCCATGGGGTGTCCACGGGATTATATACTGAATGGTTCTTCCCGTTAATGATGTAGATGATAATACACCCAAAATAACACTAACTTCCTGGATGCAAAGATTCATTGACAAAACTTGGTCAGCATGTCAATATGATGATGGCAGTTGCTGTGAAACATTTTCAGAATTTTTGCTGGTCACATTTTCTTATAATCAGACAAAACATTAACATGGCCACCAGTTCACTGTGGTCTGACCTCTAAATGACCACCGTCATACAATACGCATCCCATGCAGGGGTGAGATTTAGCAAGTCATGGAAGGTAGCCAGTCGGGCTACCAACCTTGCAAAGTGAAATAGTTTCTTAGGTAGTCCACTTGCTAATCAATTCTTTGATGATAAAAAGTAAATACTTTGAAGATAGAATGTATAAACGACATCAACAACAAATAAAAAAACATCAAAAACAAACAGTTTTGAAACATTTATTTTCAAGGCAGGATCAATACAATGTAATACATAATACTGAATAAAATATAGTATACAATTGTACACATGTGACAGGTTGTTTTGCTTTCATAACATGGTACACCAACAGTCTACATGAAGTCTCCAAGCGTCACAGTACATCAGGTCCTGTAAACTGAACAGCGTCACAGGACATCAGGTCCTGTAAACTGAACAGTTTATAGGACCTGCTGATGATTCACAGGAGCTGATTTTACCCTAGCCTAGAGAAACTAACCAGCTTCCTGATTACTTCACCAGAAACGCTCCGTGCCCCATGTGGATATATCTAACTATAATCGAGCTAGGGTACGTTTGTATGTATGTTTGTATGTGGTTATGTTCACGTTTTCCTCCTAGACGGCTTGCACCTTGGACGCCAAACTTTCAGTGATTAATCTATGACCCCATGAATGAAACGTAACGCCTTTATTTTTTCGAAATACCCCGTATATCAAGGGTTCTTAGTCGTTTTTATGGTAAATCAAATGTTCGCTATGTAAAACGTTAACTTCCAACATTCGCAGAAACCACGAGCGCTGCGACGAATACTTCGGTACGTAAACCATTTGAGAGTACGTAGCGCCATCTGGGCTGTTTATATTAATCATAGTAGAAAGCACGCATCCATGTATTGGCCCCAGGTCACAGACCGCGGAGCAGTACACAATAAAAAGATAGTAGAAAGCAGATATTTTACTATTCTACAACCAACACAAGTATCCATGACCATGGTTCTAAATTCATGCGACCTTCAACATTTTGAACATGCAACGAGTATTACTTCACGTGCGTGATGCAGTTGTTTCTGATAATACGTTTGACGTTCCCTTAAACAATCTCAAGCGTATTGATGGCATATTGGCCTGATGCATTTGGTAAACATTGCTATCATCATGTCATCACGTCACGTATGAACTACCACATTATCCCGTCCTGTGGACAGGCATTTTTGCTAGTATAAGTATATATAAAAGTGATGCTACACAGCGCCAAGACTATCAACATGACCAATTATTATTTCAGTGTAGAATGATCGTTCAGTTACATGTTGAGCGTCGATATGGTTGATAAAAAATACAATGAATGCTCCCTATTGATATCACTTGGTTTGGCAACATTTCTTGCAGTGTCAAACCTGTCACGATTTATGGTTAACATAAATACGATATAGCCAGGACAACACTTCTGAGATGTTTATTAACATTCCGTTTATTTTTGCTGGGGATAAAATATTGCAGCTCCATAAATATTTCGAGTAGCCACGCGGGCCAGTCAAAAATTGAAGTCGCCTGAAGCCATTTTTGGGCACCATTGGCGACCGATAAATCTCACCCCTGCCATGCCTTCTTAACAAAGTTTGGTTGACAGACACTAGACAGAAGCTGATTGCAACACCAACCACACTTGGGATTATCAATTAAAAGTTAAGTTACATCATGTAACTAAAAGGTAATTGAAAATGCCAATTTTCACCAATTACAATTCTGGAATTGGTGTCCCAATTACAATGTAATTGACCCCAAGTCTGAGACCAACTTAACCTTCTTACCAAAACACCCAGATAGCAAGTGATGAAAGATTATTTGTGCCCTTCTGAAATATTTGTCAGTTTTCTTTTTAAACATATTCAGTGATTTATTCACACTGCAAACATCTACACAATCAGTAACTAATTTGTTATATTCTTTTATTGTTTTCTGTGGGAATACTTTCCGATATTCAATGATTCCAATGTATACTGTTCCTTGACTATCTTCCTTAAGTGAAAAAAATACTATCAAATATCACTATTTTCATAACCATTCAATATCTTAGATAGTTAGTGACAACTTAACTTAGTGCAAAAACAACATTGTCACTATCTTTCAATCACAGGAAGAAGCTAAAGCACCTCCACTGAAGAAACTACGTCTTGTCCACCGCCACAAAGTCTCTGAAGTCCAACTTGACCTAGATGTCATCACATCCACTGATGCCTTCCAAGCTCTGCTGCACTTTGAGGAATCTCTGCCAACTACTGCAGGGAGGGTGGACGAGTTCATCAGGAAACTGTTGGAAAGGTTCTTTAAAGAGAGAGAGGTAGTCGTACGGGTCAAGATAGTGGCCCTCATTGGTGACCTCGCCAGAACGCCAGGGTTTGATGCTGCCGAGGTAGTGGATGACCTCACTGCCATGATCAAATCAAAAGGTAAAAAAGTACATTTGTAAATTTTTTTTATATTAAAAACAAGTGCATTTTTGTGCGATATTCTAGACCAAAGCCTATCATACATGTGTTTATTTTTGTGTAGTTTTCCATTTTCTTTCAGCATTAACTTTGTATGTTTTATGCACTAATATTGCCATAAAGGGCAATCCTATCATACCAAGGGGGAGAATTTAATGGAATATATTACTATTTTGTGTGTAGAAACATTCACAGCCTTAGTAAAGTTGTTTGGCTGCATATCTGATGATTTTGATAACGGAATAACAATGTAATAGCAATGTAATAACAAGACACAAGTATGTGTCATGATGAAATTAGATGTAAATCACATATTAATTAAAACGACTAATTAAGGGGATTATTATTATTACGGTTACTACTTAAGTTTGACAACACGTATAATATTATATAGCATACCTGATATTCTGCTTGGTTTTCCTTACATGTTTTAATTGTACCCTTTATTTTAATAATTGTCAGACAAGTAATTTATTTGTAAATGCATTACTTGAGTAACTACCATTGTGGTTTATGTTGTTATTGTAGAGTCACAGAAGGTGACGGCGCAGATAATAGCATCACTTCTGTTGATTGGCCGCAGTCGGCCGCAGAACACAAAGCTTCACCAGCAGTTGGTTCAACTCGCAGTGCAGGTCAGAATTCATTGTTTCACAGAGCATGCATGTGTGATCAGCCACTTCATAGAATCAGATTGTTCTGGCCCGAAGTGATCCTGCTAAGAGGAAGTCTACGGTGCAGGTATCAATAAATATGAATAACAAATACTTTGGTAGAAATAATTCTTGCTTATCAAAAAAACTATTTCATGTTTTCAGAATCTACATTTGAGTAGCCACCTCGTTCGTTGTAAGTGCCTAGAGCTTATTGGCTCCTTGGCATCAGCTGACATGCTTAAGTCCGATGGAACTGAATTGGATGGAGGCCATAATCTTGCTGAAATTCTTGGAGACTATACACAAGACGTTGACCCAAGAGTAAGAACCTGTGCCTTTCAAGCAATGGTGAGATTTAACTTTATAAACTTGTTTGCCATAAATAGATAAAAAAAAAGTGGCATTTACAGAGATTAACATTTGTAACTGATCATTTATTATTTTGATATATTTTTAACTATATAATATATAGTTATTATTTTCCGGATTGCATATGTGTTTTATAATGAAATTTTTTAGTAATAATAATGGCTATTGAAGTAATAAATTGTAGCATATAGGTACCAACTCCTAATGAGAGTGTGTTATTTTCAGTTGTAAACAATGTTTTTTTCTTTACCTGTTGATGAATGCTACTGTTTAAAATGAAAATGTGTACTAGCGTGAAATCTATTGAAGCTGTCATGGCACCAGCGAGGGACGCGGCTGGAACAGCGAGTGTACAGACTGGCATGTAGGGCGCTGGAAGACCATCACGAGGGAGTCCGTCTCGTTGTTGTTAAACTCATCTGGGTTCTCAGTCAACTCTACCCAGAGAGGTGAGTTTACATATAGCACATGTGACATGTAATATTGTCAGCATTTTAAGTGTAACTCAGTGTACTCAATTACACATGATTTTTAAATAATTTTAATTAAGATTTTTGGGTTAATTTGTACACTTGGCAATAAATAAGATATTGATGTACATGTGATAAACATAGTAATAGTGATTACTTACTACATGTATAATAATCGTAATCAACTTTGTCGCTATTTTAAGAATTCACGGTTAGAAACAATATTTGAAACTGGTTGTATCTAGTGTAGTTACACTTTAGGTAATACCTAAAGTGTAAATTTATGGCAGGTTGTTGAAGTGTTGTTGGCATGTGAAGATGAGGGAACTGTGGCCCACATATTTATTGATGCATTATTTCAGCAACATCATAATTTGACTACATTTATCATCATCACTTCACATATTTTTTAGCAACAATGAAACTGGGAACTTCAGTATAATTGCATTTACACACTTTAGTCATGCATTTTCTTATCTCTTTGTTTTTATAGTTCTAGTTTTGCTTGTTCAGTTGTCATAGAAGAGTGCTCACAGTGATTTATTTTCTCCTAGCCTCATCAAGAAATCTGAGACCGATGAAGGTATAAGAATGATCGATGATGGATTCGCACAGATCTGTGACATGGTGAATGATCTCTCGATGAAAGTACGCACCGAAGCTGCTGGACTTCTGGTGGGTGAAACAAGAACTATCCTAACAGAGTTTGGATTCAACAATTCATTGCTCTTGTTTTGTTGCATTTCATGTTTCAGGCTTCAGTCGTATTATATGTCTTGTGAATATACATATATTAATATAGCTTATTAAACAACCTGCCATCATGAATTTTGATAGGAAAATTGTGATGAATTTACCTTTTCAGCCCTTTGTTCAGTTATTGATTGATTGATATTATTTTTCAAGTGTGAATGTGTTTAATAATGAGCTGAAAGATCGATGCTTGTTAATCATCCTCCAAAGATACTACAAGTATGGACATTTCCATTATTATTAAAGCAATGTTCAAACACAACACCGGACATGAAAATTTTCCATCCTAGATTCAGAAAGTCCTGCATTCACTGTTGTCTGATGGTATTTTGTGGGCTCTAATTGGTGAATGTGTCAGTATTTTTGAAGAGAAATAGCTAGAAACTGTTAGCTTCAATGTCCTGCTTTAGATTTTTTTAGCACTGTTAAACCATAGCGGTGATGTTTTTCAACAATCGTTCTTGTTGTTTGTCACCAGGGGTCGCTTCATGCAGTCAGTCCAAGGTTTCTTGAACAGACCTTGGACAAGAAGCTTATGTCCAACATGAGGGTGAGTCTAGAAATATTATATCATTACTGTGAAACACTATTAGATAACTGTGGTACCTGTCCTAGATGATGGTGCTGATTACCAGATGATAAAACACTATATTTTTGCTGGAAGAAATTTTTGCAGATTTTATGCAATCCTTTTGGGTCCAGCAAACCAGGTTTAACATCCATTTTTGCAGTGCACAGCCACTGCAAGAAGCCATCCATTTTTGCAGTGCACAGCCACTGCAAGAAGCCATCCATTTTGCAGCAGATACTGTTACTAGATGTTGATGCAAACACTGTATTTTGCTGGAAGAAATTTTCACCGATTTAATGCGACCCTATTGGGTCTGCCAAACAAACCCTGTATTTTTGCAGCATATAGTATTACTTGTAGAGACAGAAATGAAGAACTCCTTCAAGCCAGTTATCAACTAAGAGGAGACCAAATAGAAGTGCTTAAAATAGGGAACGGTTATGAGGATGTTGATAGGAATATGTTCTTCAAACTTAAAGAAGGCAGTAGAACCAGAGGACACAAAGCAGCGTTAGTTAAGGAGCAGTGTAGGTTGGACATGAGAAAGTACTCTTTCTCACAGAGGGTGATAAATGAATGGAACAAACTGCCAAATGATTGTGTTAATGCTAGTAGTGTGAATATGTTTAAAAATAAAATTGACAGATATTTGATAAGGGCGGGCTACACATAGATGAGAAAATTGTTGGACTCTCGATAAGCCAATGGCTTCCTTGTCCACTTGCCTTCTGGAACTTGTTGTTTGGGATGGCAATCTTGTTAAATTTTCACACATTTTTCCATTGCGCATTTTATATTTGCCTGATGATAGATTAAAAAAATTTCAAAGTCAACCCGTAACTGTTTGTACTTTGTTGGTGAAATGAGCCTTGTGGGCCCACAGAGGAAGCGTAACGCCCACGAGAGACAGAAGGAACACTACGAGACAGGGGAGTGGGCAACCGGGCAGAAATGGGCAGACGACGCCCCGCGGGAAGATGTTGACCCCGAGTCGGTCAGTCTCATGTCTAATGGTGCCTGTGGAGCATTCATACATGGACTCGAGGACGAATATATGGGTGAGTTATCAGTGGTCTGTCTGAATGCCCTTCATAAGCTCCACAGAGTTAGGCAAAGCAGGTTAAATGAATATATATGGGTGAGTTATCAGTGGTCTGTCTGAATGCCCTTCATAAGCGCCACTGAGTTAGGCAAAGCAGGTTAAATTAATATATGGGTGAGTTATCAGTGGTCTGTCTGAATGCCCTTCATAAGCTCCACAGAGTTAGGCAAAGCAGGTTAAATTAATATATGGGTGAGTTATCAGTGGTCTGTCTGAATGCCCTTCATAAGCTCCACAGAGTTAGGCAAAGCAGGTTAAATTAATATATGGGTGAGTTATCAGTGGTCTGTCTGAATGCCCTTCATAAGCTCCACAGAGTTAGGCAAAGCAGGTTAAATTAATATATGGGTGAGTTATCAGTGGTCTGTCTGAATGCCCTTCATAAGCTCCACAGAGTTAGGCAAAGCAGGTTAAATGAATATATATGGGTGAGTTATCAGTGGTCTGTCTGAATGCCCTTCATAAGCGCCACTGAGTTAGGCAAAGCAGGTTAAATTAATATATGGGTGAGTTATCAGTGGTCTGTCTGAATGCCCTTCATAAGCTCCACAGAGTTAGGCAAAGCAGGTTAAATTAATATATGGGTGAGTTATCAGTGGTCTGTCTGAATGCCCTTCATAAGCTCCACAGAGTTAGGCAAAGCAGGTTAAATGAATATATATGGGTGAGTTATCAGTGGTCTGTCTGAATGCCCTTCATAAGCTCCACAGAGTTAGGCAAAGCAGGTTAAATTAATATATGGGTGAGTTATCAGTGGTCTGTCTGAATGCCCTTCATAAGCTCCACAGAGTTAGGCAAAGCAGGTTAAATGAATATATATGGGTGAGTTATCAGTGGTCTGTCTGAATGCCCTTCATAAGCTCCACAGAGTTAGGCAAAGCAGGTTAAATGTTGTTGGAATAGAATCTTATCAACTTTTTAACCAGGTTTGGGCTGTTCACTAGGTAAAGAGAAAGAATGTTTGTAAGGAACACTGCCGTATCACAGAGGACATTATTTTTGTCAAGAAATTTTGTGACACACTGACAAATAATGCTGTAAGAGTGAAATCATGCTAGGAAGAATCGCCAAGAGTTCATCACCAAGGTTCTTTTATTGTTTAACAGTAGCTTTCCTACTATGTATTAGGATAATGCTGTAAGAGTGAAATGCTTTCATGTAATAAACATATCGTAAAATAACCATCCAGAACACTGCATTCTTAAACTTGTTTGCACATTTGCTCAATGTTGATAATATTGTGTCCGTGTGGATTCTTGCCGACAGAGGTACGCAATGCCGCCCTCGACTCGCTGTGTGAACTGGCATCACAGTCGGCTGGCTTTGCGAGGCTCTCTGAGGACTTCATGGTTGACATGTTCAATGACGAGATCGAGACGGTGCGTCTGAATGCCATCAACAGTCTGTGCAAGATCAGTCACCACATTGTACTGAGGGAGGATCAGCTTGACATCATTCTCAACGTACTCAAGGTGGGGCACACAGAGATGTAGGCCATGGTACAGTTCATGATTCACCAGGGGAATTTATGCATCCTTGTCAGTGGGTCATCCATGTTGTTGGTTAGTCTGTGTGACTGAACTAGAAAGATCTGTGTGACTGAAGATCTGTGTGGCTGAACTGTGAAGATCTATAATAATAATAATGTTTTATTTCAGGCAAGAGCCCATAATATTATAAATACATACAGGTTAAAAAAAACATACATATACACACATGATGAACAATAGAGGTACATGTAGTGAGAAAAAAATATAAATATACATACATGACGTGTAGTAAAATATATATATATAAGATAAGTAAGGATAAAAAATATATTTGTATAAAAGTACAAACATCATGAATTAAAAGCATACAATTGATCAATCCAATGTTTAATCAATGGACTTTGATAATAAATAAAAGTGTGAAGATAATTCACAAAAAGTATATTGTCAGATTTTTCCAACCGGCATAAAAGGCTAAAAATTGATGAGCGAATACGTTCATTAAAAGATTTAACATAATTAGTAGCGAACATATGGCTTGCACTACAGCGGGGTGACAGGTTGTGTATAATTCTAAAACTGTTGTTATAAGCGACAGTAATACCTTTCAGACTCTGTTTTTTAAAATGACACCAAAGACTTGAGGTGTACATTGAACCACAGTATGAATTAAATTAAGTTGTTTTAATGGAATTGTTGCATAAGTAAAATTTTCTGGCTAAAGCATTTGCCTGAGCATAGATACATCTTTTCTGCCTGGCAATATCGTCATCATCAGTAAGATTATTGTTTATAATATGGCCAAGGTATTTACATTTCTCACTGTAAGGTAATGTATGGTTATTGATAACAACAGGATGAATATTTTTTCTTGTCCCTAGGTTTGTTATCAATAACCATACAGACAGATTTTTTGGCATTGTACGTTATATCAAACATATTGCCATACTTGGCACAACAATCGGTGAGTTTTCTCAACCCCGCAACACTAGGTGAAAAAACACAAAGGTCATCGGCATACATCATATGATTCATTATGGTTCCTGCATAAAGACAGCCAATTTGTAATTTATTCAAATTTACACTTAAGTCATCCATGTAAACGTTAAAAAGATGTGGAGAAAGGATTCCACCCTGCTTAACACACTTTTGAAACGGTAAAAAATTCTGAGAAGCTACAACACCATCTGACAGTGAATTTCTGGGTTCTGTACCAGTAATAAAGAATGCGAACAATAAAAGAAGGACATCCCCGGTCAATTAGTTTGGTGAATAGCTTACTATGATTGACTTTGTCAAAGGCCTTAAAAGCATCCAGCATGGTAACATACATTGATGAGCCATTCGCTATGTAGTGTCGAAAGAGTTCTTTTAATAAAAATATGAGCATTTCAGTTGAGTGATGCTTTTTAAATCCAAATTGGTTTACACATGTAGATAAAAAAGTAGAAACCCTGGATAATATCAAGGATTCAAATAATTTACTAGCAATTGTGGCTAGAGCAATGGGTCGGTAGTTGTTGTTATCAGACAGGTCACCCGCCTTATTTTTAATACTGGGGGCTATGATTGTAATCATCATAGCATCCGGTAAAAAACCGTGAATTAACATGCTACTATATAAAAGTGACATGAGAACATGAAGTTTTTCATTTGCATATTTAAAATGTTCGTTACTTACACTATCATAACCCGGGGCTTTGCCTACAGGCATTGCATGTATTATATCTTGAATTTCCTTAACATTAACAATCATTTGAACATTAAGCTGTACATTGCGACAGTATTCATTAATCTTCTTGATGTTGACTGGAGAGCCAGGTATAGAGTTAAGTAGGGATTGGTAATGATGAAGCCACATATTCTTTACATTTTCGACACCAGAAGCACCACCAACATTGATAGGATTTGGCAACCTGGCGTTATTCATATGTTTTATGTCCTTCCAGAAGTTTTTGAAGTCATTATTACATAGTTTAGAAGCAAGTCTTTCAGCTTTAAGAATTTCAGCATTTTTTTTACATAGTCTTTTGTTGCGTTTAAAATGAGCGCGTCTAATTTTCATTATATCATACAAGGGACCATGACACGGACTCCCAGCAGAACGCCAGAAGAGAAAGGATTCTCTAGCAGCTTGATGAGAGTCTCTGACTAGGTCGTTCCAGCCAAGAACAGTATACTTAGAAGACATTTTGTTAGCCTTAGTAGGGATTACCTCGGCAGCGTCTTTGAGTGATTTTATAATATCATTGTAAAGATTGCTTAGCAAAGTGCGATGGGCTTCATCATTACAATTAGGGTTAGTACATCTTAAAACCTCATGAGGTACATCAATAGCAGATAAAAGCAAACCAGTTTGTGTATGATAGTTATGGAGATCCTGGGGGGAGGGAGCATTCCACACAGGATGAGGTGCTTGAATTTGCTCCTGTATGGTGGCTTCAGAGGAAGGTAATAACTTGACATATATAGAAAAGCATAGAGGTAAGTGGTCGGAAGAGACACAATCATATTTAACTTCCATATCAGATATTGATGAGTGACTAGAGTGGGTGGTGAGCACGTGGTCGAGCCAGCTCCTTGAGCCGTGCGCATCACTAACATATGTAAAAGCATCAGAGGGGAGAAGCAATGTGTCACTTGCGATAAGGTGACAGTCGTTTATAAAAGCATTGAGAAATGGAGTAAAAAGACTGGGGTTCTTAATATCCGCATTAAAATCACCAATGATGAATATATTGGTTGATTCAAATGAATCGCTTATGGCCTGGATTTTGCCTAAAATTTCTAGATATTCATCAGCATTGTCATCAGTCTGATATGGTAGATAGACATTAAGAAGTAGAATAGTGGCGTTAGAGCTGGTAATTTTTAGACCCAGGAGTCTCTTCTCATCAACATAAATCAATGGTTCAATAAAGGGGTCGAGTGAACGCCTCCATAAAAAGCAGAGTCCACCATGAGGACGTCCACTCAAACCATCACCGTAATCAATGGAAGTAATTCCTCTGGCTTTAAAGTCAGAGTGAACAGAATTAAGGAAAGAAAGGCTCTGTTTAGAGAGCCAGTGTTCCTGCACAGCAAGTATATCTAAAGAGTTTAAGATGTCAACTACGTCGAAAGCACTGTTCCGTATACTTCTGGAGTTAAAGGAAGCAATACGGAGGGGAAAGTCTATAAGTGGGTTGAATCTGTTAGTGTGTGTTTCCTAGGTGGGAAATACCGTCCAATATTTGTTCCAGCAGGCCAGAGATCAGCGTCATAAAGCAAGTTAGGTTTAGGAATGTCAACACACAGCTTGAAAGAAGAATATGAGTTGTGTCGGGTTGGTAATCGCTCACATGAGCATTTCAAACTCAAAGTTGATGACACGTATGTTTATAATTCTTCACAAGTTGTGTCAGCATGAAATCCTGTGAGAAAGTACTCCGCAGGTATGAGTCGCACTGTTGCACACTTAAGACTACGCTTGGAAGAGTTTCCTGCGGTCATGGTGTGTGACTTACGATTAGATTTCAGTGGTTTAACAGTGTTGCGAGACTTTTTGGAGATTACTGTTGTCCACAGTGGCGAAGTAGTGCTACCAGTGATAGATGTAGAAGCTGTAGTAGTTGACAGAGTGGCAGTCAACACATCGGATCGTGAAGAAGTAGTTGCAGGGGTCGACACAGCGGATCGTGAAGAAGTAGTTGTCGAGGTCGACACAGCGGGTCTTGAAAGAGAAGTTGCAGTTGTCGACACAGCGGATCGTGAAGAAGTAGTAGTTGGGGAGGTCGATACGGCAGATCGTGAAGAAATAATTGGAGAAGAAGACACGGCGGATCGTGAAGAAATAGTAGCCATGTTCGACGGAGCAGTTGCCTTGGGGGCAGATCGAACTTTTGAAGAAGTAGATACGGCAGATTTCTGAGACATCTCACGTATGGCAGGTGTTGGAGAAGATGTAGAAGCAGAAGTCGTTGCGGCTGGCGTCACGTTCAGTGAAGAAAGTACCGGTAGCAGTGATGACACAAGAGTGGTGATTTGCGTAGAAAGTTCAGACACTGAATCGACAAGAGTTTTATGAGATAGTTCAGTGTCATATAATTTGCTTTTGCACGTGGTGATTTCACGTGACAATGTAGACATGTCAACATGATTAAAATCAATGGTCAGTAGTTTGCCAAGATCACGGGCGACATAGATCAGTATTGCGTCAGGGTCAACTTCGTCCAAGATTTTCGAAATGTCGTCAACGTTGTGTTTGGCTTTATCGGCCCCTTGTCGTTTAATCTGACGATGTTTCAAAGTGGTAGAAACATGTGAATGTAAAGTGTCTTTGGCACTTAAGATGTCTTCATCGTTAAAGTTGTCCAATATAATGCGGTTAAGAATAGATCGTGGTAATACGTCCATTCGATTAATGTAAAAACATAAAAGTTTGTTAATGACGACAACATCGTCGGTCGCCATAGCAACGAGCGATAATATAGTTTGTCGAGAAATCGCAGTGTAAAAGTCAATAAAAAAACCAATTGATGCCAACATAGATTGATAGGCACGGAATGAAGGTTTGAACTGCAAAGTTTCACTAGCTTTGTAGATATCTACGTACGGGTTCACCACTGTGATCCGCTATATTAGCGCGAATTCAGACGGAAAGCACAGCCAGCACCTCTTTTAGTTACACCATCCCAATGCAGCATATATATATATATATATATATATCTGTGTGACTGAACTGGGAAGATCTGTTTCACTGAGCTGAAGATCTGTGTCACTGAACTGATTATCTGTGTCACTGAACTGAAGCCAAACCTCGGGCAAAACCGCTAGCCACAAATAATTGTCAAGTGTTTTGGGAGTATTTGGAGGTCTCTGGTGGCTTTTTTTAAAGAATATCTTACATATGTTAATTATATGAAAAATAGAAATACATTTTTCTAGAAATTATTAAATGTGCATGAGATTTAAAATTCTGAGCATGCAAGAATGAATTATCTTGGTAGTTTGCAGGTATGATCTCTGCTTCAGTAATGTTAGAAATAACTGTAGTTGAAATTGTCTTCCATGGAAATGTGTAAAAAAGTTGATTTTAAGAAGAAATATGTGTTATGCTATTCCATTGGTTTAATGCTGTATTAGTATTATTTTTAGCAGTTTGTTAGAAATTAAAAATAAATCTGATGTTGATGGCATTTTCCTCCTGTAGGATTTCTCATATGAGATTCGGAACTCACTGAGGGGGATGTTTTCTGGAGTCCGTGTGGGAACTAAAGATGCACTGAACATTGTGATTAACGGACTCCTGGACAATATGACCCGCTATCCGCAGGATCGCCTAGCCATTTGGAAGTAAGTGTGGTCCCATTCACTCACTCACTCACTCACTCACTCACTCACTCACTCACTCACTCACTCACTCACTCACTCACCCACCCACCCACCCACCCACCCACCCACCCACCCACCCACTCACTCATCCACTCACTCACAAGCACAAGACTTCCACGTGTGAGCGCCACTGTTGTCGGTCTGCAGTCTGCCTGGTGATGGTGTCCCATGTCAGGTTGCATGCCTTCATCCTTTTCCATGGTCCTTCTCTATGTTTCCTCCGGGCAACACTGTCTTCTTCTTCCGTCTGCTTCCCAGCATAAGGCTGTCTTGGGTAGTGCACCAGGGAACATCTAGCACATGTGCCTTAGCCATCTCTGTCTCTTTATCTTTGTGGTCCATCTCTGCCTCTTTTTCTTTATGGTCCATCTCTGTCTCTTTATCTTTGTGGTCCATCTCTGTCTCTTTATCTTTGTGGTCCATCTCTGTCTCTTTATCTTTGTGGTCCATCTCTGTCTCTTTATCTTTGTGGTCTGTCTCTGTCTCTTTATCTTTGTGGTCCGTCTCTGTCTCTTTATCTTTGTGGTCCATCTCTGTCTCTTTATCTTTGTGGTCCATCTCTGTCTCTTTATCTTTGTGGTCCATCTCTGTCTCTTTATCTTTGTGGTCCGTCTCTGTCTCTTTATCTTTGTGGTCCGTCTCTGTCTCTTTATCTTTGTGGTCCATCTCTGTCTCTTTATCTTTGTGGTCCATCTCTGTCTCTTTATCATTGTGGTCTGTCTTCTTTGTCTTTGTGGTCCATCTCTGTCTCTTTATCTTTGTGGTCCATCTCTACCTCTTTAATTTTGTGGTCCATCTCTGCCTCTTTTTCTTTATGGTCCATCTCTGCCTCTATCTTTGTGGTTCATCTCTACCTCTATCTTTGTGGTCCACCTCTGCATCTATCTTTGTGGTCCAGATCTGTTATGTGGTAACCCCATTGATGATTTCTGCAAACTTCAAATGTTCATACAATGAAAGCTGTTTAATATATATTAAATTGAGGAGTGTTTTATTTTAGTTATGCCCAGTTCTGTGTGATAAATTTGTGTCAGTTTAATGCTTAAAAAAATTAACCTGTTTTGCCAACAGGCAGACCAGACTGGTATGTAGAAATAATGTCAACAATATGATCCATAGTGCCAAGATATCATTCTACCAATGCGCTATCGAAGAAAAACCAACAATCCCAAGCAGTTGTGGGCATGACTTCGAGATCTCTGTCCACATGATACAACACCCACCCACTGATCATCAGGGATTGTGAACAAGAGCTCACTGATCCAAGCGAAATCATAAACACCTTCAATGAATATATCACATCCACAGCCAGCCAATACACTGTTGACTTCCAAAATGTGCATCAACAGCACACACAGCTCCAAAAATGTTTTTGTGATAAACTGGATGGTGAGTTCTACATCCCAGTAATCACGGAACAAACCATGAACAGAACACTAGTGGCTCTACATTCTGGCAAATCCACCGGAGGTGACAGAATCACTGCTTGGATGTTGAGAGCAGCTGCTCCAGCCATAACAATGTCAATCACATTGCTCATAAACAATAGTATTAGGAGCAGCAAATTTCCAACATTGTGGAAACTTGCAAAGGTCACCCCAATTCACAAGAAGAGGCCTACCAGCAACAAAGGGAACTACCGACCAATTTCAGTCTTATGTGCTCTCAGCAAGGTCTTAGAGAGACATGACAATCTGTACGCCTACCTTATGTCACCAAACTTGTTACATGGCAGCCGGTCAGGTTTTCATGCCAAACATTCATGTGACACAGTCCTTAAAACACATGGTGCATAAGTGGATACTTGCGAAAGGCATTCATCTTGTGAAACACACTGTCTTACTTGAGAAATTGGCCATCTATGGATGTTCAGAGCAGGCAATGCAATGGTTCTCTTCACACATGTCAGAACATCAGCAGATTGTTCAATTTAAGGACTGTCTAACCCGTCTGAGGTCATAACGGGCATTCTTCAAGGCTCTATTCTGAGACCACTCTTCTTCGTTGTGTTCACAAATGATATGTACTTGAACACTACAATAACCGTCACTGTGGACATGTACGCTGACGACTCCACCATCACTGCCACAGGAAAGTCCATCCAGTCAGTTAAACCGAGCCTAAACAACGATCTTCAAGAAATATCTAATTGGTGTGACGAAAACAGAATGGTCATCAATGTGGAAAAAACAAAGATCATGATTATTATAACTCAACAAAACTGGCAGTACCTTGACACAACTGATCCAGATGTATGGATCAAGGGAGATAAGCTGCAAGTGGCAGAGAGTGAAAAATTACTCGGGCTCAAAATAGACCATTTCCTCACATGGAAGCCACACATGCAAAGTATACGCTGCACGACTGCTGGCTACCTTGCATTTCTCTGCCGAATAAAGACATACCTCCCATTTCAAACAAGGAACACATTTGATAACTGCTATAATCTACTACACATGGATCGCTGCAGCACACACTGGGGCAGTGCACCGTCATCAGAGCGTATCCTCAAACTACAGAAATGTGCTGCCAGAATCATCACAGACTCTGAATACAGAGCAGAAAGTGCCCCACTCATGAAGCAGTTACATTGGCTAACATTACCAAAGCTTGTAAAGTAGAGACAAGCACAACTGGTGTACAAGTGAGTAAAAGGACTCGCCCCACAATACATGTGTGAGATGTTTCAGCCAGTCTCAAGTGTCTCTAATTGAAGCACTCGATCTCACACAAAAGAAAACTTGTACATACCACAAGCACAAACTCAAATATTCAAAACTTCAATAGCTATCACCGGTCAGAAGATATGGAGCAATCTTAACCCAGCACTACCAATGCAATTCTGTAGATGCTTTTAAAACAGCACATCTGAACAATATCTTTGGTTGTGTAACAGTGACTCTTGACACCATCAACATTTGAGCTAACTTTTAGTTAACTTATTGTTCTCATACATTTTGCTCATCGCCTTTTTTCTTAAACCACATACTTTTTATGTTCTACTCAACTTATCTTATTTTTATATTTTAATGAATATGTACTAAATTTTATACTTTACTAGTTCACAGCATTATTTAGTCTTAGGCTCTACACTATTTATTTACGTATTTATATAGTAGTTATCAATTTTTAAATCACGACCCTTAGGAAGATAAAATGTATATTTTATAAGATTTATCATGAATAAAAATTTTTTATTACTGTTATCTGTTATGACCACGAAGCCTGGCTCTATGGATCTGTAGTGCAGTATGTCATTTCTGTACAGGTCATCCTACATGATTCGTCAGGTGTGAATGGTCAGTTCAGTGAGTGGTCGTCTTGTAGGTGTATGCGGCAGCTGGGAAGGAATCAGTCGGCCTTGACACTGCCCCTCGTTCCCCGACTGCTCAGCACACATCCATACTTTGAGACCCTGGAACCCGACATCAATGACCCAGCCTGTATCCTTGTAACTGATGCAGAAGAAAACCATTTTCTATGCCAGGTTTTTCTGTCATAATTATGCAAAAGGAATTTTCAACTGTTTACTGTGCAAGATTTTTCTGTCAGAATTATGGAAAATTTTCCCCTTAAATTTACCATTCTGTCAGAAGATATCTGTGAAATAAAACATCGGATTCTTTATCAAGAGAACCCGAATGAAGAGAATCCTTTTGTTGCTGTTTTCGACCGGAAGATCAAACCAAGCCACTTTCACTGTCGCTTTCTCCCTAATTACTGTCTACGATCAATGTCTAAATAATTGTTAAAACGTTGCAAACTCCCCATGTTTAATTTTAAATTCTGTTTTTAACTGTTTTTTTACGTAGCAAAATACACCGTAATATGAAAAATTTACATTTTCAGCCAATCAGCAATATTCAAACCAGTGGTGCAAATTTTTAGATTCGCATTGGTTTATTCTGACAGCAGGGGATGCATACGCTTGACCCAGTCTGGCAACATTCAGGTGTGATCCTTGACCACTGGTCAGACACGGCCATATTGATTATGGTGTTTAATGCAGCGGTCAGTTGTCCTACCATGCTGCCCCTATTCCCTGACCACACATTCCAGCACTACACCTTCCTGCACCGGACACTGCCTGACCTCGTGCCGTCACTGCTGGTCAGTCACACAGACTTGTGGAAATAAAAGCAAAATCATGACCAATTAAAGGGGATATACAACAGTTTTTATTGGTTAGCTGAATGACTGTTTTATGGCACAATGATAAATTTATTAGTATTTATAATATCTTGGTGGCTTGAAAATATTATATATATATATGTATACAAAACATGTCGCTGTCGTGATCTTTCATCTCTTAATGTTTTTCAAAAACAGAATGTTTTTCATAGGATTATTTATGGGCTGGTCTAATTCCAGTTGTATCCTATATCTGATGGTATGTATATACAGATGTATATATATATATATATATATATATATATATATATATATATATATATATATATATATACTACAGCAATAAAGATTAAACCATAAAATAAAACACAAAACACTGTTAATTTAGATGTAGCTTGTGATAAAACGTTAAGAGCATTGAGTTATTCTAATTACACAAACCCCCAACTTGCTTCATATTAGTTAAAAATTTAAAACTGTTGTATGTTGCCTTTAATTAGGCCTTTCCTTTCAGGATAGATCATAAACCCTTTAAGGATAGACCATGATCCCATTCTAAGATCTGGATTATTTGTATTGGACCAATCCAAATTGTGATCTTCAGTCAGGTAGATCCTAATATTCTGAGTTTTTTGCAAGATCCAATATAGCGAGTGTGAAATGGCATATTGTGTGATATAGATTTTACTCTGAACGTCAACTATTAACGTTTACTCACTTTCTGCAACCGTCGGTCACTTTCTACATGAAATCTGGTTAGTTCTTCTCTAGATGGCATGGCAAGCAGGCTGTTCCATATGTAGCTGAGTCAGTAGCCCCCTTGTTTTCACTCCTTATAGTTTTGTTCAGAAGAAATCTATATTAATTATTCTCCCTCCCCATTGTCATCAATACATGTTGTGTGGTTTGTAGTTTTTGTAGCAAACACATGTTTTTTAATATTTGTGTTACTAACCTGATGCAGTTATTCAGGCAGATTAATTTTTTATAGATGTCGGATGGTGGCCAGTTTGGCTTGAAGCCAGCAGCTACTCCCGAGACACAGCGATCTACCGCGTCTACATTTCTCTGTGAGACCGTGCAGCGACTGGGGGCAATGACCAACATGGACAGTGGCGCTGCAAGGGAACTGATGAGTCTGGGAATTAGGTTTGTATTTTTTGCTGCTTGTTTTCAGCAATACACTGTAGGCAAGGCAATCCCAGACAGCTTACTTTATGGCATTCATTCCCTCTTAGTGTTAGATTACTAGAAAACATTACACAATTTTGGCATCATTTGAAGACTCATCTTTTGAATCGCACTTGCCCTCCTTAGCTCTCTTGCATATCTATCCCTCTGTGGATGACTTAATATTTCTTACCGACTATCAGTCTGATTAATCCTATTGTTTAGATGCGCCCCTGAGCTTGGTTTCCAGGTGCCAAAGAGAGATTTTCCTATGAGTATTATTAATGTAGGGCACATCAGGAAGACTAATTATGCTAATGGAAATCTGTGTAGCACAGGAAATGAAATGACGAATAAAATATGTGAAAATCTGTGCTTTGATTTTCTGTATTCTGTACTGTGAACTCTGCTTAATAGAATCACTTTGGGCCGAATTAATGGCCAAATTAATTCTGTTAAGTCGCCGATTCACTGAGGCAGCACATTTTGATACAGTGTAAATAGGGAATGATTCCATCCCAGCCAATATTGTTGATTCTACTAAACGGCTGACTCTTATCAACATATAATTGAGAGTACCATTCATCAATTTGCTCCCTTGAAAAAAACAAGGAAAACGGTCTAAAAAACACTTCAAAAGAAAAGAAGCTGGAGGGTTTATAGGCATACCAGAAATTATGGAGACTACACAAACTACAAAGAGACACTTAATGCAGCTACGACTGAAATTAGACAGTCTAAAAGACGCTATGAGTAAAAATTAGCGTGTAACCTAAAAATGACAGCAAGAATTTTTATGCATATGTTATGTATACTTCAGTTCAGTGTTTACCAGAGGATATAAGTTCATTACCAGTTCCAGATGCTAAATTTCAGGAGGTTAAATCAGACTATTTAGGACAGTTAATTTTTACTCCAGATATGGTAGCTAAGAAAATAAAGGCAATGAAGGATAATAAATCACCTGGAGTTGATGGAATTCTGCCAAAACTACTAATGGAAACAGTAGAAGAAAATTTGTGTACCACTTTCCAGTGTTCAACTTGTCCTTAAAAGAGTGAGTGGTTCATTTTGAATGGAAAGAAGCAAACACCATCAATTATTTTAAAAGGGTATGAGAAACAAGTAAGAGAATTACAGACCAGTGAGTGATTTGTAAATTATTAGAAAGGTTAATTAAAGACCATATAGTGGACTTCCTTGTTAGGCATAAATTATGAAATCCATCTCAACATAGATTCCTAAAAGCGAGGTCATGCTTAACAAATATGTTATGTTTTTTAAAAGAAATCACTAAGTGGATAGACGAGGGATCACCAGTAGATATTGTCTACTTAGATATTCAGAAAGCTTTCAACAAAGTGCCACATCAAAGATTACTACTTATATTAAAAGCCCATAGTATCGAGGATGGCATAATCAACTGGATAGAAAAATGGCTGACTGACAGAAGACTGGTTTCCAACTGGAAATCAGTTTTGAGTGGGGTACCACAAGGATCAGTATTAGGACCTTTGTTACCAATGATGGTGATAAAACAACTTTTACAAAATGATCTAGACAAATTAGTTAAATGGTCTAAAAAATGGCAGATGCTATGCAACATTGGGAAATGTAAATGCCTACACACAGAACACGGGAACTTGGATGTAAACTATAAAATGGGAGATACTATTTTAGGTACTACCATAAAAGAAAATAACTTAGAAGTAACAATAAGTGCTGAAATGAAAGTTTCAGAGCAGTTGGTATTGCAGCTTCAAAGTTTCAGAGCAGTTGGTATTGCAGCTTCAAAGGGTAATCACATTCTTGGGTTGATTAGGAGAAATATAACATACAAGAAAAAAGCTCATTTTACCTCTATAAAGCAATAATTAGGCCTCATTTAGAATACTGTATACAAGCTTGGAGACCATATCGTAACAAGGATATAGATACGCTTGAACGAATACAGAGGAGAGCAACTAAAATGATTCCGGAACTGAGAGACCATAGTTATGAAGAAAATCTAAAAGAATGTGATTTAAAATCCTTGAGAAAAGGAGATTAAGAGGACAATTGAAGTTTTTAAGGTATTGAATGGGTATGAAAATATTGATAGAAATATTTTTTTCTCACTCAAGAAAGACAGTAGAACTCAAAGACATGAAGTAACAGTAGTAAACGATCAGTGTAGATTGGATATCAGGAAGTACTCGTTCTCACAGAGGACAATAAATGAATGGAACAAATTATCTACAGATATGTAGCTGCTAGCAGCATGAATATGTTTAAAGACAAGGTTGACAAGGTCTCAGGAGGGCAGGTTACACACAGATAAAAAATGTTGGACTCTTGATAAGGCAAAGGCTTCCTTGTCCACTTGCCATCTGGGCCTTTGCCTTGGATGGCAATCTTGCTAAATCTTGATTCTGTTAAGCAGAGTCCGATGTAACTCCATCAACTGAATATATTTTTCATTTTTATGAAATCCACAAACTGACTGTTATTTCTCTACAGAGACCTGAGTCGAGTGTCGCAAGTTGACCCGAGTTTGTCAGCAACGGCCAAATGTCTGTCCATGTTCCTGCAGTGCCAACTCTGTCTCTCCCAGGTAAGAGCGATAGCAGGCTGGCAGCTTCTTCAATTGGCATATCCTCTTCTCCAAATCTCGTTGCAAAATGGACGTCTTTCTCCAGCTATTCTACCAGCTGCTGTCACCGTTCTGAAGACATCTGTGATGTCCTTATCCCAACTTTGTCATGGCTTGCATCTGATTCTGTTCCTTGTCACCATTCCCTCCAGTTTTGTCTTTTCCAATCCATTGTGCCTTGTAATGTGGTCAAAAAATACTTTTGTTTTTGTACTTGACAAAATTACACAATACATTTTTTGGTATATGTAGTTTGCTCAATGTCAGTATGTTGTTATGCAGTCGAGCCGAGTACTGAAAGTAGGTCAACACAAAGTAGGTCAAGAAGAAATAGGTCAAGAAGAAGTAGGTCAACAAGAAGATGCCAATAAGAAGTAGTGGCATGAGAACTTCTGCGGAATGTTACCAAGCAGCAGCTGGGAATTGTTTTCTTGTCTAACAAACTCCATTGTCATCTACAATCGAGCTAACAGAAATCTGCATAGCATAGGAAATATGTGGCATTACTTGTTATTATTTAATATTCATTTATAGACACTGGAATCTGTTGACTGGACGTCCCAGCTGGGCACAGACAACATGGCTGAGTCAATTGTTTTAAAGGCATGTATCTTTTTTGTTTTTATGTACATACCAGTATTTATTATATATTATCATCACATTAAGAAATAAATAAAAAGTAAAGTTTTGTTTTAGAAGATAAATAAAAAATGGAAGTCTTAGATGTTCACTGCATGCATTATGACAGCCTGCAGTTGATGGATATATTACAATACTGTCGTGTTACGAATAGTATGGTTTACCCACAGCCCGTTTGTGTGTCACACTAACATTAATAAATAATGTAATAAATGTGTATAGTTTGGGTACAAGCATCTACCAAATGGTGATTTAGAACATACACTAACAACCAGATTTACTCATTACTTGTGTGAAGTATTACAATTTGAAGTTACCTCTGTACATAAATCAGAAAAGGGATGTTTGGTGTATACCTCAATAGACGAGACCCACACATTGGAATTCATTGCTGGAACATATAAGACATACAGACACACTGACTAAGTTCAAGAATCTTCCAAAAACTCATCTTTTTAAGCCTGCTTACTTCCACCAACGAACACACCAACTGTGAATGAGAACACTGTATTTATATTAATCTAAACAGGCAGGTCCCACTTACATATTTTTAGTAATCTTATTATAGTGTGTATTTAATCTTATAATGTATCTATTTATTTATTTTAGCATTTTAAAGAACTGTATGTAGCTTACGATTGTATGTATATTTGTACAATGACAGTCGGATCGTGACACTTTTATTTTTTTTAAATTCACCCCGCTATTACCTTTGTAGTTACCCTTTGTAGTTACCCTTTGTAGTTATTACATGCAGTTGTCCGCAATGCCATGTGAACAATTATGTACAATTGTTCACAACATCATGCGTCTGTTCTGCAGTTGTTTGAAGCTACATAACACAAGGGCAAGGCATTGCAAGATGTTACTATAACTGCAAGCATTATGTTGCAATTTCGAGAGTAGAATTCCAAGTACCAGGGGTAGCCATCAAGATAGCGACTGGCAGCACCAAGTAGTGTTTCCTGACATTTTTTTTATATTGTGATCATGACAGTCCCTTATGAACTACCAAGTTATCCTGTCCTGGGTATTTTTGCTAATAATAATAATAGTAATACCTGTACTTACACAGGTGATCCGTCTCACCCACAACATGGAGCACTTGTTCCGTGGTCTATGTGTGGCCGACATTGCCAGCATCCGCCAGCTGAGGCTACGGGCACAGACACTGCACCTACTGGCCATTCTCACAACTAACAAGACAACGAGCTGCAAGCCGTCATGTGTCCAGTATCTGCAGGTGTTGAATGACCTCCAAAGGTGATTAGACCAGAGTTCAAGTCCACCTGTTGTCATTTTGAAACTTGAGCAATTTCATTCACCCCACTTTGTCTATGTCATATGATAAATAACCCCACTTTGTCTATGTCATATGATAAATAACCCCACTTTGTCTATGTCATATGATAAATGTTTACTTATTTCCTACATTGTACTAAAAACTACAAATGTCTACATATTCAGCACATTTCAGATCTGTAGCTTGTAAGCGTCTTAAGAGTTAGAAACACCTGAAAACAGATAAAAAATAACTGGTGTGTTTTTGGGAGTTTACCCCCTGTTCACATATTAGGGCATTACAGATGCAATTTACATGGAAATGCTTAGTTCTTTTGCAGAAGTTCTTAGGTGTAGCTACTTATTCATTCGTTAAATTTAAGCAAATTCTGAGACATCAACTTTTGAAATTTCTTGAAAATTGGTTCATTTGACACAGAATGACCCAGGTTAAGTTGTCCAATGTTTTATGGTAAATGTCTGCCATTGCACATTGTCTTATTTCTCTTTATTTTCCAATCTGTACAAATTTGACATGTGAAGGTAGCCTACCAGTTAGGGCGCCGGACTTTCAGTCGAGAAAACCAGGGTTCCAGTCCACCTACTGCAATTTTGAAACTTCGGCTACACTTTGCATGTGTCTTTCGCAAAAGACACTTAAAGCCTTTGGTCCTTTCTACTTGGCTTCTATGCCAGGGGTAGTAAAAGATGCATTTCGACCAATCATATCAATAAATAATACCACATCATATTAAAATGTTGTGTGACACTACAACAAATCGATGTCATTCAGCCATGTTAACACTACAGGAAACTGAATTACATCGAGCTGTGTGCAACTTCGACAACTTCATATTTGCCAGGTGGCGCTTCAGCCATCGTATCGCAAAACTGCCTGCATGAAGTTGCCACCCTTATAAACTGTGATCAGTGCAAAACACTAAGTTAAACAGCTGCTGACCCCTTCTGGCCCCTTCTGCCCCATGAAACTAATTGTGTGTAGTGTTGTGCATTGATATTTTGAGATCGTCCCTTTGGTGTATCAAGTTGATGCTGATATGTAGACTGTCAATGTATGAGTGGCGTCACTTTCTCTTTCAGACTGCTCCTGATGAACAATCTGAAGGCTGACGACTTTGCCCAGTCATTGTTTGCTGAGACGCATCGTTTGGAGTCGTGTGAACCTTCCGTCTATCTGCCACTTCTCCGGGCCGCCCTTCAGGTGATCTAACCGTAACCTTTGTTGATACTCATTGCTCTCTGGTTTCATTGTTGTCATCTTCATGTGTGCCTTCATGCGTACCTTCATGCGTGCCTTCATGCATGCCTTCATGTGCATTCATGCGTGCATTCATGCTTGCCTTCATGCGTGCCTTCATGTATGCCTTCATGCATACCTTCATGCGTGCATTCATGCATGTCTTCAGGCATGCCTTCATGCGTGCCTTCATTCCAATGTCACTTCAACTTCTCTGGGAACATTAAAATGCAAATATAAATAAGTGAACCCATCATCCCAAAATGAGACCCATCACTGTAGTTTTGATCACCTATTTTATTGTCTAGTTAATTTCTTTTCATTTTATTTACTAATTTTCTGATTTATGAGAAAAAATGAAGCCCTGCAGATTAAAAAAATTATTTTGCTGTATATTGCAGGTAGATGTGCATTAAAAATGTCATGAAAACACTACCAAAATTGTCTACATATAATTTAATACATGCCAAATTTATAATATGATGCTAATATAGCTGTAGTTTGCATTGTCTAAGTAACTGTTCAATATGTAGTAGTAGTATTTAGACATGCCAAGGTCTATTTTATTGTTTTCTCCAGTCTCACAGAGAGAAGTGACCATTCTATTTTGTTTGCAGAAATGCTAGACTAATTTTATGTGAAATTGTGCCTATTATCTACACTTTTTTATAGATCAAAGTGCATTTTTATGAATATATTTACATTTCTTGGGTGGAACTTCAACTGTTCTGTGGATGTATTCCAGCTGTAACAATCCTCACTAACTAATCTTAACCAATGAACAATCCTCACTAACTAATCTTAACCAATGAACAATCCTCACTAACTAATCTTAACCAATGAACAATCCTCACTAACTAATCTTAACCGATGAACAGTCCTCACTAACTAATCTTAACCAATGAATAATCCTCACTAACTGTAATCTTAACCAATGAACAGTCATCACTAACTGTATTTTTAACCAGTGGACAATCATCAGTAACTAATCTTAACCAATGAACAATCCTCACTAACTAATCTTAACCAATGAGCAATCCTCACTAACTAATCTTAACCAATGAACAATCCTCACTAACTAACCTTAACCAATGAACAGTCATCACTAACTGTAATCTTAACCAATGGACAATCATCACTAACTGTAATCTTAATCAATGAACAATCCTCACTAACTAATCTTAACCAATGAACAATCCTCACTAACTAATCTTAACCAATGAACAAACATCACTAACTGTAATATTAACCAATGAACAATCATCACTAACTGTAATCTTAACCAATGAACAATCCTCACTAACTGTAATCTTAACCAATGAACAATTCTCACTAACTGTAATCTTAACCAATGAACAATCATCACTAACTGTAATATTAACCAATGAACAATCCTCACTAACTGTAATCTTAACCAATGAACAATACTCACTAACTGTAATCTTAACCAATGAACAATCCTCACTAACTGTAATATTAACCAATGAACAATCCTCACTAACTGTAATCTTAACCAATGAACAATCATCATTAAATGTAATCTTAACCAATGAACAATCATCACTAACTGTAATATTAACCAATGAACAATCATCACTAACTGTAATATTAACCAATGAACAATGTGCTGCATCATGTCAAACAAGTATTTTGTCACAACTTTTAAGACATCAATGGAACCACGTACAGTTATTTGTTACACAGCTTCTGTATTCATAATTTTAAGATATTGAATGGGTATGAAAATATTGATGGAAATATTTGTTTTTCACTCAAGAAATATAGTAGAACTAGAGGACATGAGGTAACATTAGTAAAGGATCAGTGTAGATTGGATATCAAGAAGTACTCATTCTCACAGAGGACAACAAATGAATGGAACAAATTGTACAGATTGTGTAACTGCTAGCAGCTTGAATATGTTTAAAAACAAGGTTGTCACATCTCAGGAGGGCGGGTTATATATAAATGACAAACATTTTGGACTCTCAATAAGTCAATGGCTTCCTTGTCCACTTGCCATCTGGGCCTTTGCCTTGGATGGCAATCTTGTTAAATCTTGTTAAATAATGTGATTACTTCTCCTGCAGCGACACCGTCCGTACATGCTACATCTTGACAACCAGTTACAACAAGCCAGTGCAACCATCATTGAACCCACTGGGGTGTCGGACAACACCCTGAAGTTCATGGCGGGGTTGACAGTCGCCGTCACCCTGGTGGCTCAGATAGATGAGGTGGAGAACATCCAGGATGTCCGGATCAAGGTTTGTGAATAAGGAAGAGATTAAGTAATGCCTTTAGATAGAATGCTAGGTAGTAAATTAGTAATGCCTTTAGATAGAATGCTAGGTAATAAATTAGTAATTCCTTTAGATAGAATGCTAGCTAGTCAATTAGTAATTCCTTTCCATAGAATGCTAGCTAGTCAATTAGTAATGCCTTTAGATAGAATGCTAGCTAGTCAGTTAGTAATTCCTTTAGATAGAATGCTAGCTAGTCAATTAGTAATTCCTTTAGATAGAATGCTAGCTAGTCAATTAGTAATTCCTTTCCACAGAATGCTAGCTAGTCAATTAGTAATTCCTTTCCATAGAATGCTAGCTAGTCAATTAGTAATTCCTTTAGATAGAATGCTAGCTAGTCAATTAGTAATTCCTTTAGATAGAATGCTAGCTAGTCAATTAGTAATTCCTTTAGATAGAATGCTAGCTAGTCAATTAGTAATTCCTTTCCATAGAATGCTAGCTAGTCAATTAGTAATGCCTTTAGATAGAATGCTAGCTAGTCAGTTAGTAATTCCTTTAGATAGAATGCTAGCTAGTCAATTAGTAATTCCTTTAGATAGAATGCTAGCTAGTCAATTAGTAATTCCTTTCCACAGAATGCTAGCTAGTCAATTAGTAATTCCTTTCCATAGAATGCTAGCTAGTCAATTAGTAATTCCTTTAGATAGAATGCTAGCTAGTCAATTAGTAATTCCTTTAGATAGAATGCTAGCTAGTCAATTAGTAATTCCTTTAGATAGAATGCTAGCTAGTCAATTAGTAATTCCTTTAGATAGAATGCTAGCTAGTCAATTAGTAATTCCTTTCCATAGAATGCTAGCTAGTCAATTAGTTATTCCTTTAGATAGAATGCTAGCTAGTCCATTAGTAATTCCTTTAGATAGAATGCTAGCTAGTCAATTAGTAATTCCTTTAGATAGAATGCTAGCTAGTCAATTAGTAATTCCTTTAGATAGAATGCTAGCTAGTCAATTAGTAATTCCTTTAGATAGAATGCTAGCTAGTCAATTAGTAATTCCTTTCCATAGAATGCTAGCTAGTCAATTAGTAATTCCTTTCCATAGAATGCTAGCTAGTCAGTTAGTAATTCCTTTAGATAAAATGCTAGCTAGTCAATTAGTAATTCCTTTAGATAGAATGCTAGCTAGTCAATTAGTAATTCCTTTAGATAGAATGCTAGCTAGTCAATTAGTAATTCCTTTAGATAGAATGCTAGCTAGTCAATTAGTAATTCCTTTCCATAGAATGCTAGCTAGTCAGTTAGTAATTCCTTTAGATAAAATGCTAGCTAGTCAATTAGTAATGCATTTAGATAGAATGCTAGCTAGTCAGTTAGTAATTCCTTTAGATAGAATGCTAGCTAGTCAATTAGCAATTCCTTTAAATAGAATGCTAGCTAGTCAATTAGTAATTCCTTTAGATAGAATGCTAGCTAGTCAATTAGTAATTCCTTTAGATAGAATGCTAGCTAGTCAATTAGTAATTCCTTTAGATAGAATGCTAGCTAGTCCATTAGTAATTCCTTTAGATAGAATGCTAGCTAGTCAATTAGTAATTCCTTTAGATAGAATGCTAGCTAGTCAATTAGTAATTCCTTTCCATAGAATGCTAGCTAGTCAATTAGTAATTCTTTAGATAGAATGCTAGCTAGTCAATTAGTAATTCCTTTCCATAGAATGCTAGCTAGTCAATTAGTAATTCCTTTAGATAGAATGCTAGCTAGTCCATTAGTAATTCCTTTAGATAGAATGCTAGCTAGTCAATTAGTAATTCCTTTCCATAGAATGCTAGCTAGTCAGTTAGTAATTCCTTTAGATAAAATGCTAGCTAGTCAATTAGTAATGCCTTTAGATAGAATGCTAGCTAGTCAGTTAGTAATTCCTTTAGATAGAATGCTAGCTAGTCAATTAGCAATTCCTTTAAATAGAATGCTAACTAGTCAATTAGTAATTCCTTTAGATAGAATGCTAGCTAGTCAATTAGTAATTCCTTTCCATAGAATGCTAGCTAGTCAATTAGTAATTCCTTTAGATAGAATGCTAGCTAGTCAATTAGTAACTCCTTTAGATAGAATGCTAGCTAGTCAGTTAGTAATTCCTTTAGATAGAATGCTAGGTAGTCCATTAGTAATTCCTTTAGATAGAATGCTAGCTAGTCAGTTAGTAATTCCTTTCCATAGAATGCTAGCTAGTCAATTAATAATTCCTTTAGATAGAATGCTAGCTAGTCAATTAGTAATTCCTTTCCATAGAATGGTAGCTAATCAATTAGTAATTCCTTTCCATAGAATGCTAGCTAGTCAATTAGTAATTCCTTTAGATAGAATGCTAGCTAGTCAATTAGTAATTCCTTTCCATAGAATGCTAGCTAGTCAATTAGTTATTCCTTTAGATAGAATGCTAGCTAGTCAATTAGTAATTCCTTTAGATAGAATGCTAGCTAGTCAATTAGTAATTCCTTTAGATAGAATGCTAACTAGTCCATTAGTAATTCCTTTAGATAGAATGCTAGATAGTCAATTAGTAATTCCTTTAGATAGAATGCTAGCTAGTCAATTAGTAATTCCTTTCCATAGAATGCTAGCTAGTCAATTAGTAATTCCTTTAGATAGAATGCTAGCTAGTCAATTAGTAATTCCTTTCCATAGAATGCTAGCTAGTCAATTAGTAATTCCTTTAGATAGAATGCTAGCTAGTCAATTAGTAATTCCTTTCCATAGAATGCTAGCTAGTCCATTAGTAATTCCTTCAGATAGAATGCTAGCTAGTCAATTAGTAATTCCTTTCCATAGAATGCTAGCTATTCAGTAATTCCTTTAGATAAAATGCTAGCTAGTCAATTAGTAATGCCTTTAGATAAAATGCTAGCTAGTCAGTTAGTAATTCCTTTAGATAGAATGCTAGCTAGTCAATTAGCAATTCCTTTAAATAGAATGCTAGCTAGTCAATTAGTAATTCCTTTAGATAGAATGCTAGCTAGTCAATTAGTAATTCCTTTAGATAGAATGCTAGCTAGTCAATTAGTAATTCCTTTAGATAGAATGCTAGCTAGTCCATTAGTAATTCCTTTAGATAGAATGCTAGCTAGTCAATTAGTAATTCCTTTCCATAGAATGCTAGCTAGTCAATTAGTAATTCCTTTAGATAGAATGCTAGCTAGTCAATTAGTAATTCCTTTCCATAGAATGCTAGCTAGTCAATTAGTAATTCCTTTAGATAGAATGCTAGCTAGTCAATTAGTAATTCCTTTAGATAGAATGCTAGCTAGTCAATTAGTAATTCCTTTAGATAGAATGCTAGCTAGTCAGTTAGTAATTCCTTTAGATAGAATGCTAGGTAGTCCATTAGTAATTCCTTTAGATAGAATGCTAGCTAGTCAGTTAGTAATTCCTTTCCATAGAATGCTAGCTAGTCAATTAGTAATTCCTTTAGATAGAATGCTAGCTAGTCAATTAGTAATTCCTTTCCATAGAATGGTAGCTAATCAATTAGTAAATCCTTTCCATAGAATGCTAGCTAGTCAATTAGTAATTCCTTTAGATAGAATGCTAGCTAGTCAATTAGTTATTCCTTTAGATAGAATGCTAGCTAGTCAATTAGTAATTTCTTTAGATAGAATGCTAGCTAGTCAATTAGTAATTCCTTTAGATAGAATGCTAGCTAGTCCATTAGTAATTCCTTTAGATAGAATGCTAGCTAGTCAATTAGTAATTCCTTTAGATAGAATGCTAGCTAGTCAATGAGTAATTCCTTTCCATAGAATGCTAGCTAGTCAATTAGTAATTTCTTTAGATAGAATGCTAGCTAGTCAATTAGTAATTCCTTTCCATAGAATGCTAGCTAGTCAATTAGTAATTCCTTTAGATAGAATGCTAGCTAGTCAATGAGTAATTCCTTTCCATAGAATGCTAGCTAGTCAATTAGTAATTCCTTTAGATAGAATGCTAGCTAGTCAATGAGTAATTCCTTTCCATAGAATGCTAGCTAGTCAATTAGTAATTTCTTTAGATAGAATGCTAGCTAGTCAATTAGTAATTCCTTTCCATAGAATGCTAGCTAGTCAATTAGTAATTCCTTTCCATAGAATGCTAGCTAGTCAATTAGTAATTCCTTTCCATAGAATGCTAGCTAGTCAATTAGTAATTCCTTTCCATAGAATGCTAGCTAGTCAATTAGTAATTCCTTTCCATAGAATGCTAGCTAGTCAATTAGTAATGCCTTTAGATAGAATGCTAGCTAGTCAGTTAGTAATTCCTTTAGATAGAATGCTAGCTAGTCAATTAGTAATTCCTTTAGATAGAATGCTAGCTAGTCAATTAGTAATTCCTTTCCACAGAATGCTAGCTAGTCAATTAGTAATTCCTTTCCATAGAATGCTAGCTAGTCAATTAGTAATTCCTTTAGATAGAATGCTAGCTAGTCAATTAGTAATTCCTTTAGATAGAATGCTAGCTAGTCAATTAGTAATTCCTTTAGATAGAATGCTAGCTAGTCAATTAGTAATTCCTTTAGATAGAATGCTAGCTAGTCAATTAGTAATTCCTTTCCATAGAATGCTAGCTAGTCAATTAGTTATTCCTTTAGATAGAATGCTAGCTAGTCCATTAGTAATTCATTTAGATAGAATGCTAGCTAGTCAATTAGTAATTCCTTTAGATAGAATGCTAGCTAGTCAATTAGTAATTCCTTTAGATAGAATGCTAGCTAGTCAATTAGTAATTCCTTTAGATAGAATGCTAGCTAGTCAATTAGTAATTCCTTTAGATAGAATGCTAGCTAGTCAATTAGTAATTCCTTTCCATAGAATGCTAGCTAGTCAATTAGTAATTCCTTTCCATAGAATGCTAGCTAGTCAGTTAGTAATTCCTTTAGATAAAATGCTAGCTAGTCAATTAGTAATTCCTTTAGATAGAATGCTAGCTAGTCAATTAGTAATTCCTTTAGATAGAATGCTAGCTAGTCAATTAGTAATTCCTTTAGATAGAATGCTAGCTAGTCAATTAGTAATTCCTTTCCATAGAATGCTAGCTAGTCAGTTAGTAATTCCTTTAGATAAAATGCTAGCTAGTCAATTAGTAATGCATTTAGATAGAATGCTAGCTAGTCAGTTAGTAATTCCTTTAGATAGAATGCTAGCTAGTCAATTAGCAATTCCTTTAAATAGAATGCTAGCTAGTCAATTAGTAATTCCTTTAGATAGAATGCTAGCTAGTCAATTAGTAATTCCTTTAGATAGAATGCTAGCTAGTCAATTAGTAATTCCTTTAGATAGAATGCTAGCTAGTCCATTAGTAATTCCTTTAGATAGAATGCTAGCTAGTCAATTAGTAATTCCTTTAGATAGAATGCTAGCTAGTCAATTAGTAATTCCTTTCCATAGAATGCTAGCTAGTCAATTAGTAATTCTTTAGATAGAATGCTAGCTAGTCAATTAGTAATTCCTTTCCATAGAATGCTAGCTAGTCAATTAGTAATTCCTTTAGATAGAATGCTAGCTAGTCCATTAGTAATTCCTTTAGATAGAATGCTAGCTAGTCAATTAGTAATTCCTTTCCATAGAATGCTAGCTAGTCAGTTAGTAATTCCTTTAGATAAAATGCTAGCTAGTCAATTAGTAATGCCTTTAGATAGAATGCTAGCTAGTCAGTTAGTAATTCCTTTAGATAGAATGCTAGCTAGTCAATTAGCAATTCCTTTAAATAGAATGCTAACTAGTCAATTAGTAATTCCTTTAGATAGAATGCTAGCTAGTCAATTAGTAATTCCTTTCCATAGAATGCTAGCTAGTCAATTAGTAATTCCTTTAGATAGAATGCTAGCTAGTCAATTAGTAACTCCTTTAGATAGAATGCTAGCTAGTCAGTTAGTAATTCCTTTAGATAGAATGCTAGGTAGTCCATTAGTAATTCCTTTAGATAGAATGCTAGCTAGTCAGTTAGTAATTCCTTTCCATAGAATGCTAGCTAGTCAATTAATAATTCCTTTAGATAGAATGCTAGCTAGTCAATTAGTAATTCCTTTCCATAGAATGGTAGCTAATCAATTAGTAATTCCTTTCCATAGAATGCTAGCTAGTCAATTAGTAATTCCTTTAGATAGAATGCTAGCTAGTCAATTAGTAATTCCTTTCCATAGAATGCTAGCTAGTCAATTAGTTATTCCTTTAGATAGAATGCTAGCTAGTCAATTAGTAATTCCTTTAGATAGAATGCTAGCTAGTCAATTAGTAATTCCTTTAGATAGAATGCTAACTAGTCCATTAGTAATTCCTTTAGATAGAATGCTAGATAGTCAATTAGTAATTCCTTTAGATAGAATGCTAGCTAGTCAATTAGTAATTCCTTTCCATAGAATGCTAGCTAGTCAATTAGTAATTCCTTTAGATAGAATGCTAGCTAGTCAATTAGTAATTCCTTTCCATAGAATGCTAGCTAGTCAATTAGTAATTCCTTTAGATAGAATGCTAGCTAGTCAATTAGTAATTCCTTTCCATAGAATGCTAGCTAGTCCATTAGTAATTCCTTCAGATAGAATGCTAGCTAGTCAATTAGTAATTCCTTTCCATAGAATGCTAGCTATTCAGTAATTCCTTTAGATAAAATGCTAGCTAGTCAATTAGTAATGCCTTTAGATAAAATGCTAGCTAGTCAGTTAGTAATTCCTTTAGATAGAATGCTAGCTAGTCAATTAGCAATTCCTTTAAATAGAATGCTAGCTAGTCAATTAGTAATTCCTTTAGATAGAATGCTAGCTAGTCAATTAGTAATTCCTTTAGATAGAATGCTAGCTAGTCAATTAGTAATTCCTTTAGATAGAATGCTAGCTAGTCAATTAGTAATTCCTTTCCACAGAATGCTAGCTAGTCAATTAGTAATTCCTTTCCATAGAATGCTAGCTAGTCAATTAGTAATTCCTTTAGATAGAATGCTAGCTAGTCAATTAGTAATTCCTTTAGATAGAATGCTAGCTAGTCAATTAGTAATTCCTTTAGATAGAATGCTAGCTAGTCAATTAGTAATTCCTTTAGATAGAATGCTAGCTAGTCAATTAGTAATTCCTTTCCATAGAATGCTAGCTAGTCAATTAGTTATTCCTTTAGATAGAATGCTAGCTAGTCCATTAGTAATTCCTTTAGATAGAATGCTAGCTAGTCAATTAGTAATTCCTTTAGATAGAATGCTAGCTAGTCAATTAGTAATTCCTTTAGATAGAATGCTAGCTAGTCAATTAGTAATTCCTTTAGATAGAATGCTAGCTAGTCAATTAGTAATTCCTTTAGATAGAATGCTAGCTAGTCAATTAGTAATTCCTTTCCATAGAATGCTAGCTAGTCAATTAGTAATTCCTTTCCATAGAATGCTAGCTAGTCAGTTAGTAATTCCTTTAGATAAAATGCTAGCTAGTCAATTAGTAATTCCTTTAGATAGAATGCTAGCTAGTCAATTAGTAATTCCTTTAGATAGAATGCTAGCTAGTCAATTAGTAATTCCTTTAGATAGAATGCTAGCTAGTCAATTAGTAATTCCTTTCCATAGAATGCTAGCTAGTCAGTTAGTAATTCCTTTAGATAAAATGCTAGCTAGTCAATTAGTAATGCATTTAGATAGAATGCTAGCTAGTCAGTTAGTAATTCCTTTAGATAGAATGCTAGCTAGTCAATTAGCAATTCCTTTAAATAGAATGCTAGCTAGTCAATTAGTAATTCCTTTAGATAGAATGCTAGCTAGTCAATTAGTAATTCCTTTAGATAGAATGCTAGCTAGTCAATTAGTAATTCCTTTAGATAGAATGCTAGCTAGTCCGTTAGTAATTCCTTTAGATAGAATGCTAGCTAGTCAATTAGTAATTCCTTTAGATAGAATGCTAGCTAGTCAATTAGTAATTCCTTTCCATAGAATGCTAGGTAGTCAATTAGTAATTCTTTAGATAGAATGCTAGCTAGTCAATTAGTAATTCCTTTCCATAGAATGCTAGCTAGTCAATTAGTAATTCCTTTAGATAGAATGCTAGCTAGTCCATTAGTAATTCCTTTAGATAGAATGCTAGCTAGTCAATTAGTAATTCCTTTCCATAGAATGCTAGCTAGTCAGTTAGTAATTCCTTTAGATAAAATGCTAGCTAGTCAATTAGTAATGCCTTTAGATAGAATGCTAGCTAGTCAGTTAGTAATTCCTTTAGATAGAATGCTAGCTAGTCAATTAGCAATTCCTTTAAATAGAATGCTAACTAGTCAATTAGTAATTCCTTTAGATAGAATGCTAGCTAGTCAATTAGTAATTCCTTTCCATAGAATGCTAGCTAGTCAATTAGTAATTCCTTTAGATAGAATGCTAGCTAGTCAATTAGTAACTCCTTTAGATAGAATGCTAGCTAGTCAGTTAGTAATTCCTTTAGATAGAATGCTAGGTAGTCCATTAGTAATTCCTTTAGATAGAATGCTAGCTAGTCAGTTAGTAATTCCTTTCCATAGAATGCTAGCTAGTCAATTAATAATTCCTTTAGATAGAATGCTAGCTAGTCAATTAGTAATTCCTTTCCATAGAATGGTAGCTAATCAATTAGTAATTCCTTTCCATAGAATGCTAGCTAGTCAATTAGTAATTCCTTTAGATAGAATGCTAGCTAGTCAATTAGTAATTCCTTTCCATAGAATGCTAGCTAGTCAATTAGTTATTCCTTTAGATAGAATGCTAGCTAGTCAATTAGTAATTCCTTTAGATAGAATGCTAGCTAGTCAATTAGTAATTCCTTTAGATAGAATGCTAACTAGTCCATTAGTAATTCCTTTAGATAGAATGCTAGATAGTCAATTAGTAATTCCTTTAGATAGAATGCTAGCTAGTCAATTAGTAATTCCTTTCCATAGAATGCTAGCTAGTCAATTAGTAATTCCTTTAGATAGAATGCTAGCTAGTCAATTAGTAATTCCTTTCCATAGAATGCTAGCTAGTCAATTAGTAATTCCTTTAGATAGAATGCTAGCTAGTCAATTAGTAATTCCTTTCCATAGAATGCTAGCTAGTCCATTAGTAATTCCTTCAGATAGAATGCTAGCTAGTCAATTAGTAATTCCTTTCCATAGAATGCTAGCTATTCAGTAATTCCTTTAGATAAAATGCTAGCTAGTCAATTAGTAATGCCTTTAGATAAAATGCTAGCTAGTCAGTTAGTAATTCCTTTAGATAGAATGCTAGCTAGTCAATTAGCAATTCCTTTAAATAGAATGCTAGCTAGTCAATTAGTAATTCCTTTAGATAGAATGCTAGCTAGTCAATTAGTAATTCCTTTAGATAGAATGCTAGCTAGTCAATTAGTAATTCCTTTAGATAGAATGCTAGCTAGTCCATTAGTAATTCCTTTAGATAGAATGCTAGCTAGTCAATTAGTAATTCCTTTCCATAGAATGCTAGCTAGTCAATTAGTAATTCCTTTAGATAGAATGCTACCTAGTCAATTAGTAATTCCTTTCCATAGAATGCTAGCTAGTCAATTAGTAATTCCTTTAGATAGAATGCTAGCTAGTCAATTAGTAATTCCTTTAGATAGAATGCTAGCTAGTCAATTAGTAATTCCTTTAGATAGAATGCTAGCTAGTCAGTTAGTAATTCCTTTAGATAGAATGCTAGGTAGTCCATTAGTAATTCCTTTAGATAAAATGCTAGCTAGTCAGTTAGTAATTCCTTTCCATAGAATGCTAGCTAGTCAATTAGTAATTCCTTTAGATAGAATGCTAGCTAGTCAATTAGTAATTCCTTTCCATAGAATGGTAGCTAATCAATTAGTAAATCCTTTCCATAGAATGCTAGCTAGTCAATTAGTAATTCCTTTAGATAGAATGCTAGCTAGTCAATTAGTTATTCCTTTAGATAGAATGCTAGCTAGTCAATTAGTAATTTCTTTAGATAGAATGCTAGCTAGTCAATTAGTAATTCCTTTAGATAGAATGCTAGCTAGTCCATTAGTAATTCCTTTAGATAGAATGCTAGCTAGTCAATTAGTAATTCCTTTAGATAGAATGCTAGCTAGTCAATGAGTAATTCCTTTCCATAGAATGCTAGCTAGTCAATTAGTAATTTCTTTAGATAGAATGCTAGCTAGTCAATTAGTAATTCCTTTCCATAGAATGCTAGCTAGTCAATTAGTAATTCCTTTAGATAGAATGCTAGCTAGTCAATGAGTAATTCCTTTCCATAGAATGCTAGCTAGTCAATTAGTAATTCCTTTAGATAGAATGCTAGCTAGTCAATGAGTAATTCCTTTCCATAGAATGCTAGCTAGTCAATTAGTAATTTCTTTAGATAGAATGCTAGCTAGTCAATTAGTAATTCCTTTCCATAGAATGCTAGCTAGTCAATTAGTAATTCCTTTCCATAGAATGCTAGCTAGTCAATTAGTAATTCCTTTCCATAGAATGCTAGCTAGTCAATTAGTAATTCCTTTCCATAGAATGCTAGCTAGTCAATTAGTAATTCCTTTCCATAGAATGCTAGCTAGTCAATTAGTAATTCCTTTAGATAGAATGCTAGCTAGTCAATTAGTAATTCCTTTCCATAGAATGCTAGCTAGTCAATTAGTAATTCCTTTAGATAGAATGCTAGCTAGTCAATTAGTAATGCCTTTTAAGCTAGATAGAATGCTAAATAGATGCTGCACTTTGTTTAATGTTATATTCCCCACAATAATAATGTATTAATTAAATCATGTGCATGCATGCACATAAACACACATGTACTTCATTCATGTGGGTCCAGTTTTGCAGTGATATTACACATTTAACTCTTTTTTAAATGAGATACTCGATATACAATGAAACAACATTAGTTATATCCAGGGTGGGAACATGTCATTAGAATCACCCCCCATAAAGATATAAACCTAGGGTTGTTACATGTGATTCATACTACTGCTTTTGTGGCCCACGTTAGCTCTATGATTAGAGCGCTGGACTGTCGGTCGAGAGGACTAGGATTCAAGTCCACCTGCTGCAGTTTTGAAACTTGGCCAGTTTTGTCCACTCACCTGTATAAATGTGTACCTGATTATTGACAGTGATAGATACATATGAAAGAATAGTCTTTGCACAGTAATTGCAGCGTGGCAAGTTGATGTTGGAATGCACAGATCTGCCTGGGAGTGGAGTTTGATGTTTTGAGTGGTCCCATAGACTGGATAGTGCGCAGTAAAGTTACCTTTGTGGTTCATGCTGCTCTCTCCTTGCAGCTGCGCTACCCAGACAGCGAGGTACAGCTGGTAGTTCCACGTCTGGCTGACTTCCGACAACAGAACCCACAGAGCCACAGCATCACGACAGATGTGATCCTGTCACACGGTCTCTGGACCGAGCCGTCCTATGTTGAGGTGTCCATCATCACGGTCTATCCAGCGGACCCGGAAATGGTCAGTGGCGAGACATTGACTGCTGGTCCCAGCAGGACCACGAGTCGCAGTGATGGTTTTGACTACATTGAACTTTGTGCACCGGTGAAGGTGAACATAGAGCCAAAGCCCTGCAGACGATGAGACAGGATTAGAGCTGGAAGTTAGAGCTGAAGCCCCACATATGATAGGACAAATTTAGAGCTGAGTACCTGCAGATGATCAGACAAACTTAGAGCTGAAGCTCTGCAGATGATCGAACAATCTTAGAGTTGAAGCTCTGCAGATGATCAAACAAACATAGAGCCAGAGCTGCAAAGATGATAATGGCAGTTTGGTTCAGTGCATTTATTTAATGATGCATGCACTGTGCATGCTTGCTGAATGTGTCACATACGTTTGTACATACGTTTGTACATACATAGTTTTATGCACACATTTCAGATTATTTGACCTTGGAAATAAATTTTTATAATTAAGTAGTCTTGTGTGAAATTTGATATGTTGTTATACAGTGTACGTCAAAATGTATTTTGGTGTATTTTGCATGTAGATGTGCATTAAAAATGTCATGAAAACACTACCAAAGTTGTCTACATATCATTTAATACATGCAAAATTTATAATATGATGCCAATATAGCTGCAATTTGCATTTTCTAAGTAACTATTCAATATGTAGTAGTAGTATTTAGACATGCCAATAGAAATACAAGGTCTATTTTATTTTGTTTGCGGAGAAAGACAGAGAACTCTCTGGGACAAATAAAACTACCCAGAGAGACACTTTGAATCTCTCCGGTTTCTCTGCATGCAGGGCATGTCGCAATAGGCCCGGAGAGACTAGAATGACCTAGACACTCTCCAGACCGTTTTATTTGTCCTCTCTGCCTCTCTCCAGGAAAATTGGAATGGCCACTTTTCTTTAGGTTGAAGACAAATAGAATAGACCAACATAATTATTTTTTACTGGTGCACTCATCGCATGTAACAGTGTAGTTAAATTGTATTGTCACCATCTTCACCTTTCATCTTCACCTTTCATCGACTCAGATCATCTTACTTGATTACGAGGGATCACAACAGAGACGAAACGGAGGATGGTTGGCCACCCCTGTTTTAATGTCTAACATGTTTAATAAAGTTGGCCTAACCGTAACTAGGTATAAATAGTATCTAGGATGCTGGTTTATTTTACTATCATAGCCAAATAATTTGTTTCAATTGCAAACCCTGTACCTTTATGACTAGTGATAGACTCTTGGTTGATTTTTTTTTCACAGAATATACATTTCAAAAGAAAACTTTGAAAAGGACCAAAGTCACCGCAGTTTATATAGCAACGAATGTTTGTATAAAATGTTACGCTACATTATATGCATTTCTTTATAATGTGGATATTGGCCTAAACTGACAGATTTAGACGGGAGTATGGAATAATTGAATAGTTGAGCGTATATTCGCAAGAGGGCGCATCTTCTCATTTATATAGACATCCCGTTAGCTGGCGCTGGAACCAGGAATTGGTAAATTTTATCATGTGGCAAACTATTATGTTAGGATAATTGCACTTGCGGTACTGAGTAAACTGACAAAGCTACATAATGCGGGTAAAGGTTTTGTCGAGAAATCCTGCCGATTATCTGAGAGAAACTAAGAAAGATATTCACAAAGGTGAGTATTCCAAGTCATATTAATACATTATCGCCCACGTCACATGCGAGAACTTAGGTTCTTCCTGACCGTAGGCGGTGGCCTCGGTGGTCAGATCTTCAACTTTCTCTTGGAATGTTCTACTGGCAAGGCGGCTTTGTAGTTGTAGATATATACCTCGGGCTCAGTACTCCAATGTAGGCACTTCAACAAAATCCGCTGAGCGGCTCGCGCGGCGTGCCGAAAAATCGTGTCGGTTTATCTGCGCCGATTCTCGGCACCCGGTCCCGGGTTCTCCTTTTGTTTTACATCCTGTATTGTCAACTGTTTCCGTTCCTTTTTGTGACTTACAGCAGCAGATTAGACAATAGTAAGTTCCTTTTCATGATCGTCTGTTTTTGATTAAAATTTAATAAATATTAAGGTGAAATACATCGATTAGACGACATAGGTGTATTTCTGGTGTAAGTTTAGCAGACAGCTATTTATGACTCCATCCATATGTTCGTGACTTCTTCTGGAGGTCTTAGTTAGTCTGTGTACGAAATATTTTTCCCGCGTGTTTTTGAGTTTCCCTAGTTTGTGAAATTTCACCCAATTTTGATTCTTACTCTTGAAGTTGGAGAGCGAGATCGATTTAACCAAAATCATGACTTATTTACATTTCTATGATTTTAACTCATTACAAATAATACAAAGTCAATATTTGTTTGATATTTGTTTTGCAAAACAAATTTAATTAATGATTATTGGTAATGGTACATTTTTATATATTTTTTTATTTTGTATATCTATATTACTATAATATCAAGTAGTATATTTATATAATGCATATTGCATGTATTCTTTTGTCTAAAATAAAAGATTGATTGATATTGATTAAACTTGTTGGGCGTGGCTGTGCTAAGTTAGTAGAATAATGAAATTATTATGTAATTTTTCAATGATTGAAAAAAAAAACTGCGCAAGAGATATTCTAAATCACTAATTAATAAGTAATTAATTGCTGTACTGAACCTGCAGTAAACTGTACATGCAGGAAATGACACAATTTCAGAATATGTAATAAATTGTGTTATATTTACGCAATGACATTGTTTTTTTACAAAAAAAAACATTTAGCACTCTATATGGAACACCAACTAGTATATATTTCTCCAATAATTATTTTACCATAGTCACCATGCAAGACTATTTTCGTGTTCTTTGGCAGGGAAAGAAAGCCTAGGCTCTGCCAAAATTATACAAATATCTTCATAATGATGGAAGTTTGGCATAAAAAAAGTGTTGACTTGTTGCGTTTGCACATTAATTAGCCAATATTTACTTATTAATTACATCAATAGGGTTATGAAATGACTGTGTGATGAATATTTTATGACTCTATTTAATGAATTTGTAAACCCTAAACAAATTATACAGATGTCTTCGTAATCATGGAAGTTATGGCTTTTTATCAAAAGGTGTCAGCCTGCTGAGTTTACGCATTAATTAGCCAATATTGACTTATTAATTGCATCAATTGAGTCATGAAATGAGTGTGTGATGTATATTTATGACCCTGGTTAATGAGTTTGCAAACCCTGAACAAATTATACAAATATCTTCATAATCTTGTAAGTTGTGGACATGTGTCGGTCAGTTGATTTCACGCACTAATTAACTAATATTGAATTATTAATTGCATTATCTGAGTTATACTCTTAATTATATATGACTGGATTATGCATATTTATGACCATATTTAATGGGCTTGCAACTCCTGAAAAAAATTATTGAAATATATGCCAAAAAAAGTTATACAATTTTAATCATACATTGATTGAAAGAAAACACAAAATTTTCACATTTTTACCGTATTAAAATCGCAATATCTTTGGATCTAATAAAGATATATTAATATAATAAGCAGTTTTTGGTTCCTTTACATTTCACCTTTCATTTAAATCAATTGCCAATGTTCTATCATGATATATAATTTTTCTTTGAAGTGCCTATCCAATATGAATGTCTATCTAGATGGGTTTTAAACGAGTTGACACTTGGGGCAGTTACAACTACTTCCGGTAGATCATTCCATAATCTGATAACTCTTAAGTGAGAAGCTTTCTTTTCTAACGTTTGTACGAGCACGTTCTAGAAACAATTTCAAAATATGACCCCTTGTTCCTTCCCTTGTATCACTGTCTTTGTGCAACTTGACAATGTTAGATACATCACTGTCATATTTCCCTTGAAGCAGTTCATATACCTCAATCATATCACCGCGTGTTCGTCTGTGTGGGAAGTTTCAATCTCTCAAGTCTTTCCTGATAAGGAATATCCTTTATACCAGGAAGCTGCTTTGTTGAACGTCTCTGCATGTTTTTGATGGCATCTTTGTATTTCTGTTTAAAAGGGGACCATATTGATATTGTATAATCTAAATAACTCCTAACTAAAGCTTTATATAATGGCACAAAAGTATGTTGATTTAGGGTTGTAAAGGATCTGCTAATAGCTGCCGTGATACTGTTTGCTTTGTTTATTTTTTGGTTGATGTGTTTATCAAATTCTAGGTTAGAATCAATAATAACCCCAATGTCTTTTTGTTCTTCTATTTCTCCTAATTTATGGGCAGTATTATCTATCTTCAGGTTATAAGCATACTCTTGCTGTATTGATTTCCCTGTGTGCATCTAATTACATTTATCTGGGTGAAATCTTAATAACCATTGACTTGACCAAGATGTTAAATAATCTAAATCGTCCTGTAGTGTATGCTGGACATCTGGACTACTAATCATTTTGAAAACCTTGGTATCATCCGCAAATATATGTACATTCGAAATGATGTTCTCCGGAAGATCATTAATATATGAACCAAATAGGATCAGTCCTAAGACACTGCCCTGCGGAATTCCACTTGTTACATTTGCCCACTCAGAGTTTATACCATTTAAACTGACCTGTTGTACACGGTCAGACAAGAACGCCTGGGTCCATCTTAGTGTGTAATACTCTATGCCATTATGATGATGTGACATAGTCACTTGTCAGTTGGATTAGTTTAGTTACATGATGGCAGCACCCAGGGTAATGTAATGTAATTTAGAGAATATAGTTAATGAACTATTATTGTTATGACTGTTTGTCCTGTAATTAGTTGTATTTACTGTGTAGGTAGTTTGTCTTATTACTAATAATTCAGTTGTTTAAAAATTTAATGTCCAACAGGGCTAAATGAGATCTTGACCACTTGCAGTCAGTAGCTGGTAAATGTACAGAACGCTTTAGAAAGTTCAGTTTTAATCATGACTAGTGGTGCTACTGTTATACTTAATATATGTGATATACATGGTGCAATGGGTAAATTGTGCATGTATATAGGTATTAGGTAACTGTCAGTTAAGCCAGGATCAGGCTGGTACCCTCTCTCCTTTTGAAGTTACATTGATTAATTGCTCTAGGAGGTGGCTGGGAGAGGGCTGATCTTGATTATTCCCTAGAGTCCTGTAAGTTTACTTGCTTGTAAACAACAGTGGAATAATAGCTAGGCTAGTCAGGTCATGCACATGTGAAATTGACAACATTGTTGACTGTTGAATTTATTATATTAAGGGTTTTTTACATGTAGAGTACTAATATTACAACATTAATACCTACAAGTATGCTAAAGAGCTTACAGATAAACAATATGATTATATATTAGTACTGAATAAGATAACCGGTATTTTACAGACAATATTGTGAACAACACCAATGTGATAGAACTGTGGTACTTAACAGATGTTGATGTGTCATCTTACACTGGACACTACGATATGCCAATAGCTTACTTGTTCGGTTTGTATTTGTACAACTCCTGGTCCACTCCTGATTGTGGCGAGTCATATTTTGAGTCGTCTTTATTATTGTGTATATCAACTGTCCTTTCACCTTTTGTTAACGCTCTTGCTTTTGGTTGTATTTTGAACTGTTAGTTGACATTTTATACTTTGATGTGGTACTGAAGTTAGATCAGTAGTGCAAATTGTACAAGGACTGAGAAACTTGGTTTTGTATAATTTTAGTAGTTAAACTGTAATAAACGCAATTTTATCTTCAGACTTGCCTTACAGCGTACAATATGATTTTAAGTTTGCCTATCAGTCTTTTATGAGGTACAGTGTCGAATGCTTTCATGAAGTCTAGATATGCTACGTCTATAGATTCTCCTCTATCTAAAGCTTTGGTCCATGATTCCACGGTTTCCCCATTGCCTCACATTCGCCAGGTTTGAATTTCAAGCATTTAATGCAGTATCGGTTTCCACAGTACTCGAATTCAAGCATCCTGTCTTTCTCACTTTTAAAGATTTTCTCGCAGTCTTTGCATTTCCAAGCTTCTCTACCATCGCTTCCCAATTCACAGTTTTTTCTACCCCTCCGTGTCCCCTTATTTTTTAGTTTTGCGATTGGAGCACTAGAGATTACTACATTTTCGCCAGTATCTTGTTTTGGACCTATGTGTTGATCGTTTTCACTCATTTCCGTAATTCCAGAAAAAAATCAAGTTCATGTATGTTAGACTTACTCTATATGTGCTGTTGTACTGAGAGTATGTGCAGAGGCTTCCAAGGCATTGTGACTAGTGTGCAGTGCTCGATGAGAAAAATATAAATCTGTCCCAGTGCTACTCTGGGTAAAAGACGCCTTGGTTGAAATTTGCCTGTTTGTATACAGATGACTCAGGTTGGGAGTGCAGCTCTACCTATGTTAATGTTATCACTAAATTTGTCCTATCCTTACCTGTGTTGTTTACATTGTGCACCTAACTGGAAGAATTAAAAAAATTTGGTGTGGGAAATCCGAATGGATCGATTTACAGTTTAAGATTGGATTCACATCGCATCAGCTCAGAATTTATATCTAAACATCACGGTATGGTATGGTAATCAGTATGTTACTAGAATAATATGATTAGGATGAAAAACACCCTTTCTCCACTGTAAACAGCCAAAAATTAACTAAGCAACAGAGCTCATACGTAAACAGACATCGTAACCGGAAGCCGTCTCGCCTCGACCTATATATGATAGTTGTATATGATATATACAGACGACAGGCGTGGTGTGCTCAGAAGTAGTTACATATGAAATTGCAAACAAAACAATTGTAGACAAACCTTATGGCTTTAAGTTGTGCCTTTTTGGGGGCTTTTTTTATTAAAAAAAATTTGTATTATTTATGTTTGTTTCACAGTGTGTCAGATTTTGTTTAAAAATTATTTGCTTAGATTTTAATCATTATTTAAGTATGTTAAATGCTTCCACGTATTTTATGGATACTCCTGTATAAAAATTATATATTATTAATATTATAAGTATATTTAGTGTGTGAGCGTGTGCATATACATGTATCTGTGCGCAATCATAATTCACACAATATATAGAGGGGCAGAAATGACTGTTCTTAGATTTCCACTGTGGGCCGAAACAACCGTAGCTGATTTCAATTCCAATGCGGATTTCGGTATAAAAATTATATATTATTAATATTATAAGTATATTAGTGTGTGTGCGCAATTATAATTCACACAATATATAGAGGGGCAGAAATTAATGTTCTTAGATTTCCACTGTGGGCCGAAACTACCATAGCTGATTTCAATTGCAACGCGGATTTCAGCGAAGTGGGTCGAACTATCCGTCAGCATGGGCCAAAACAACTAGCTCCACCATCGATGAGAAGGGCATCCTTCTCACAAATAGAGAGTGAAAGTGACACTCGCCACCCCTATTTCAACGTGAACCAGCACCCAAGAGGTTGAAGTCCATGAATAGCTTCCTTCATGCTGTTAAGTCGCTGGATGGTAAGCCACACAGCTGTTAAGTCCCTGGATGGTAAGCCACACAGCTGTTAAGTCCCTGGATGGTAAGCCACACAGCTGTTAAGTCTCTGGATGGTAAGCCACACAGCTGTTAAGTCCCTGGATGGTAAGCCACACAGCTGCAGGATACATGATTGTTCAACACCTCTGTAGTCAAGGCGTCACAAAGTGTCTCATGACCCTGATGAGCCCCTGTCAAGAGACTCTAGAAAGCCGTGGCCAGCCTGGCAGTGTCTCAACTGCCTCAGGACTGGTGTTTGGCGCTGCAGACACTTGATGCAGAGGTGGGGTATAGCCAGTATGCCAGCTTTGAATGGGACTGTGGACAGGACCCCAAACGATGGAACATCTGCTAGAATGCCCCCTCCTACCAAAGCCCTGCAGACCAGATGACTTGGCAGAACTCCTGTGCCAGAGACTGTGTACTGCAGTGGAAAGGAATAAGTGTAGTGGCATGAGAAGAAGAGATGTCTCAAGTAACTTTTGTGGTATATGTATCATAATGATTACATACACAAAATACATGTTTGCATGCATGTGCTTATTGCATTTTAATATGTGCCAAATATCCCAGGCGAGTTAGTTTGTGGTCCAACAGGAACCGAACAACATCCCTGCTGGGGCGTGTGACTATGTCTATGAGTAAGACACAGTTTAATATGTCGTATTTTATTATTTGTATTTAGCTGAGTGTAAAAGTGACGCATTTTGCTTGTGCTGTCAAAACAACATCATAGCTGTTATTTACCTTTACTGACACATATTGGCAAAACCAACTATGATTATACTCTGTAAGAGCTTTGTCTTCTGAATATCAGCCACCTTTCAATAATGTTCTTCTTTTAATTACAGTGCCACGCAACTATGATCCGTCGCTGCACCCGTTTGAAGCACCGAGGGAGTACGTGCGTGCCCTGAATGCTGTTAAGTTGGAGCGAGTGTTTGCCAAGCCCTTCCTTGGGTCTCTGGATGGCCACAGAGATGGTGTCCACTACATGGTCAAGCATCCTACGGCACTATCAAGAATACTGTCCGGATCATGTGATGGAGAGGTAGAAACCCCAGTTTGTTGTTCAGATGAGGGTTGTAGGCAATACAACATCAAAAAGAAGCTAGATATAAAGTTACTAAAACAAAGTCACAAAGAAGGCTGATTGTAGATTTGCCCAATTTAAATTTAGAAATTGCCCAATAGTATAATGCAGGCACTCCACTCCTAACAATGTTAGGAGTGGAGTGTTAAACAATAATGTTAACAAATAATGTTAAACATAGATTATGGCTTTTTTGTCCACTGGCTTGGAGCTGCTATCTCAGGGTTTCCAAAATAATAATACCATCTGCGAATTAAGTATCCAGTTTTTAAATCAGAAATTTAGGCTCAGAAGTATTTTTTTAAACCTAGTTATCCATCCATCTACAAAGGTAAATGTAATCAGTCAATGTTGCTATAATTTATCCCAAAAAGTGTATATAGTATTACAGGCTGCTGTGCTAAATACCTGGTTTATTATCAGGGCTTGGGTGAATTAAAAAATGAATTGAACCTAATTTTCTTGTGCTGGTGCGATCTGGTTTTATTTCCAATGTGATCCTCAATCCAACCCTAGAATTGTATATGAACTCAGTCTTTGTAGCACCTAAACAAACATTTGTACACCAGGTGAGAACATTTGTCCAAATTTGAAAAAGGTCTGCGTGACAATGTTACCATGTGGCAATTGGAAAAAAGAACTCAGAAGTTCTGCTCAAATCAAACTATGGTGGGGTATGATAAGCTTACTTTGAATTCAATACAGTTTGCAGCTCCTGCTCTAAGATAACATTTGTTGTCTGCCTGCACATATCTGAAACCATGTCCTTTGTGTGTGCAAGGTATGTTTGAAGCCATATCCACCCCAATGGGGCATCCCAACAATTAAGTAATTGGCTTGCTATTCCTGCATTGTTTCATTGAGCAGGTATTTCTGAAACCATAAAATGATCAGCCTACTTGTCTTTTCATGTTGTTTGAATAATGGCTCAGCCATTGTCTATACATTGTTTACAATTACTAGCTGTTGGAATAACATGCAAACAAACCTGATATTTTGTAAGTTTGCAGCAGTAGATGTATTAAAAAAGTAATAGACTATTATCTATTGGATAGAAAAACACCCATAGAACTAATTCGGAATTGAATTGGAATTGAATTGAAAAAAAGGAATTGGAATTGATTAAATTTTATTGAAAGGAATTGGAATTGATTAAATGGAATTGACCCCAGCCATGGTTATTATGTCTGAACACCTCAATCTTTTTGGGCCCCAGTCAATTATGTCAGTAATGCTGCACTTGGATATCACGATCCTGCAATTTTATTTAAAGTCATAATAATTTAGTAGGAAACTATTATATTGTTTCTTCTTGTCTAACAATGTTATATTAAATTTACACAAGCCTGATCGCTTTCGTGCTCTTCAACCCATAAATTATATTGATTGTGGATATTTAATAACATTATCAACCATATAAATATAAGTGTACCTTGACATATATATGAAGACCCAAAACTCAACTTTTGTACGTCGTTGAAAAAGTTGACAAAATGATAATGACAATGTCAATGCCTGATTTTCACCTGTTCATTTATCTCTTTCTACACCCACATTATCTTATTCCACAGATCCGACTGTGGAACCTTCCGAAGCGGACGTGTGTGAGAACAATCAACGCCCACGACGGGTTTGTTCGTGGGCTGTGTTATCACCCATCTGGCGACTACTTTTTCTCGGTATGTTTGGCATTTAGGAGTACGGTTTCACTAGTTGTGTTGTGGTATAAATTACTGTAGAATAGAAAACGGTTCATTTAGTATGCGGGTGAGAGACAGTACCATAATGGCTAGAGTGCCAGAATGTCAATGTAAGGAATTAGGGTTCAAGTCTATATTTCATTTACTTTAATTGCCTGCATCGTTCGAATGAGACACTATAGCTTAGTCATAGGTCCCTTCTACCTCGTGTCTATGTTAGGGGAAGTAAAAGATCCTACACAGGGCGAGAAATGTGTAGCCACTGTAGTTAACATCACCATCTGGTGGAAATTGAGCCAAAGTTTTTAAAGAAGACAAAAAGAGATGGTTCATTTACACACATTCAGCTGTATGAACCTCAGGGGTCATTTAGAAAACAATAAAATTTTGAAATGAAGTACACTTACAGATAAGTCGAGTTGATGTTGGAATGAACATGTCTGCCAGGGGGTGAAGTGTAAACATGTCTGCCAGGGGTGAAGTGTAAACATGTCTGCCAGGGGTGAAGTGTAAACATGTCTGCCAGGGGTGAAGTGTAAACATGTCTGCCAGGGGGTGAAGTGTAAAGTGCTTTGAACAGTCCCAAGGACTGGATGCCGTGCTATATACAAACTTCATAACAAAAGTCATATTGCTATGGATCGCATTCCAGTGATTCCACTGCATTTTTATCGTGTGTGTTGTTTTTAGTGTGGTGAAGACATGACAATAAAACAGTGGAATTCAGAGTCTCCGGAGCGAGGACAAGAAGAGGAACCCATGAATACAATTCTGGGCAAGGTTGGTATACAATGTAACAATGGCTTAAATATAGTGACATTTATAATTAATAGTAATAATATACAACTTTTTGTTATGGCATGAAAATAAACAACGGTTGTAAACGTGCGTGCGTGCGTGCGTGCGTGTGTTAGGTGGATAGATCTACTGCCACCTACATCTGCCTTTTTCACCACCTCAAACACGTGTCATCTAATATAAGATGAGCGGTGCGAGTTGTCGTAGTATCATTTTGTTGGGGATTATGGAGTGCATGTGCTTTCCAGCAGACAGTAGGATAGAAGTACTAATATAGTTGCAAAAAGTAGGATGAAATACACAGACATTGTCGGTGTGCCATAGTGTTGCTTTAATAATTACAGCTACATTGCTACATTGCTAATACATGTAAATACATTGACAAAATACTTGCCACAACATTTAGGGCTCTAGTAGAAAAACTTGGCAGTGTGTGGGGTGAACAGTGTGCATGTCTTATCTTATATTGAATGTTGAAGAGAGAGAGATTTAGTAGATTAGTTTTACAATTAACTACACAAGAAACATAAATAAGTGATATGTAGAAGAACATTCTGATAAATAAATAAAACACATTTTAATATTGTCATGTGGATATTTATGATTTTCATAATTTAATATATTTTTCAGACCCCATTCCACTCGGTGACTCATCACTGGAGTGAGAATAAGTTTGCTACATGTGGCCAACAGGTGGACATCTGGGACGAACAGCGCAGTGAACCCATCCGATCTTTCACCTGGGGAGTTGACAGCATCGGTAGTGTCAAATTTAACCCTGTAGAGGTAATAATAACAATGGCATTTTTAAAGTGTAGAAATGCATCTGCAGTTGTAGCTGGATTTTGCAGACATTTTTTTAGAAATATTCTGAGAATTAACCTACACATGGTGTTTAGCATCAGCATGGCGGCTTACTGGACCCAACTCAGGTTGGTGAAAAGCACCAGTATTTATTGTTGTCTAACATGTTTTTCAGTTCAGACTTATTTTTCCATGCAATGTTATAAACTGATAGCTTGTTTCTGCCACACTGGGCATAGACTCATGGCAAGATGAACAAACAACACCTTTGTTTTATAGGATGATTATGATAAAGATTGTTGTAAACAATGGCATGTTGTTGGAGGCCAAGAGGGCCAGGCTTAGTCACAAATTGTATTTTTGCAAAAAATCTGTGCGAAAACAAATTATGCAAACATTTCCGCCAGGAGGCACCACTGTGTTTTTACCAATCCACCAGGTGGTACCATGGTTGGCACCACAACAAAACTTTGCAAATGATAAAAAATATACCAAAGTTGATATAGGTGAAATTTTCGATTTTCTCAGACTTCTTTCATCATTGAATCTTGAATAAAAATGGGGGTATATACTCATTAGAGAATGTATGCTTAATAGGACGAATATGGTATTTGAAATTGGTGAACAAGATTGAATATACTTTTGAATAGAAATTTAATGAATCTTTTAGAGGAACCTTCTTGGAGCTACAGCGTCTGATCGCAGTATCATCCTCTATGACATGAGGGGGTCAGCACCGCTTAGAAAGGTGGGTGTACAAGTGGATTAATTCAGATGTATTCCTTGTTAAAATGGCAAGAGAAGCACTGGTGCAGTTTTAAGTGGGACATTTTAGTAGTCTTGCCTGGTCATTAATGTTTCCTTTGCCTTACCATGTCACTACATTTCACAGGCACCAGAAATTGCCATCCTTGTTTTCATAATATCCCTCAGCATCCTGTCTCGACATATGTGTTTACTTTAAAATGAGATAAGTAAAAAATAATCCCAAAAAGCAAGAATTTAATGAATTCATCAAATGGATGTAGTTGTGAATAACTACCATCCTAAAAACCTGCTTGCTTGCATGAACCATTTGTTTTAAATATTATGGTAATATCTTTCTAAAATGTTTCATCCTCCCATCATATTTTTCTTGTGATATTTTTGAAATGCTATTTTTTTTTCATTCTGTGCAACAAAATATGGAGATAAGTTCACTTTGTATTGTTGGCTCTCCAGGTCATATTGAAGCTGAGGTCAAATACGATTGCATGGAATCCACTGGAAGCATTTATCTTCACAGCTGCCAATGAAGACTACAAGTAGGTGGTTTATAGGTGGTTTTATAGGTGCTGATGACATAGAATACTAATATCTTGATAGTTCAAATTTGCTATGAAGAAGATTAAATATTATGGACTAATAAGAAAGTATGATTCACAGTAGGATGCTTAAATATGATATTTAATATCTGTTGCCAACTTAAATAGTGCTCATCTCAAGATATAACCTTTTTTGTTTTGATGTGCTTCTAAGCTTGGTTTCCAGGGATTTAGGTGCGAACGAAGTTTTATATTAACATATTACATTATTTTATTAAAACATGTTTATGTTGTAGTGTAACTTCCAGAATTGCAGTAAATAAAGGCAGTCTTTTTCATACTAAAGGCTACGTAATTTAGGCTGTGTTGCCGAGCTGTTTATGGTGAATGTCTTTGGTATTGCATGTTGTCTTACCACCCTTCACGTTGCAGTCTGTACACGTTTGACATGCGAAAGTTGGACATGCCGTTGAACGTGCACAAAGACCATGTGTCGGCAGGTTTGTATATTTATTGTGGGGTGCTGTAGCTCGGTCGTAGAACGCTGGACTGTCCATCAGGGTTTGAGTCTACCTATTGCCGTTTCAAAACTTGGACAATTTTGTTCTCCCCCTTTTCTTCAGTTCACTCAGCTGTATACGTGTGTACCTGGCAATAGACAGTTTTCACGCAGCAATTACATGGCTGGATGCTTCAATATAAGTTTGCATGAACATGGACAAAGTGTAACGCACTCTGAGCAATAAATGTTGGAGGTATGCTGTATAAATACAGCTCTTTCCTTTAGTCAAACTCATTAGTGAATGTATAACTTCTTTGGACATAATTTATTCTGAACATTTTCATTCAACTGACACAGCATAATACAGAGAATTGTAATATTGTTTTGGTACGAGTTCGCTGCGAGTCCCATTTGGTGACAGTTAGAATGATTGCTTGATTTATGAGAGGGTGTTTTACACCTTTTCCGAATATTGTTTGTTGATTTTGTTAGAAAGTTGTAGATTTACGAAATGTTTAATACACAAGCAAGTGTTACAGTGATACATTATATGAAGTATGTGCATACTTTTGTTTTGGTTGCAAAATATATAAAATGTTCTCACCAGCATTTCTTGTAAGAGTAATGGTTAAGGACTGACTTGGGTTCAGAGGCTCAAAGGGGACTGGGTCGGGATAAGTACGAGAGCATGGCATGGTTATCCAGCAAAAGCATAATGGTCTGTTTAATTTTATAGTGATATCCTTGTCTATTTCCCGCAGTGCTAGACGTTGACTACTCACCGACAGGCAAGGAGTTTGTGTCTGGCAGTTATGACAAGTCACTCAGAATCTTTCCCGTCGACAACAGTCGCAGCAGGTACGGAGGCTGTTAGTAGGCTAACACAGTCGTGGGCTAACACAGTGCACTAGTGCATTTATACTTACACCGAGACTCGCTCAATCATCTTTGCTCCCACTTGAGCATAAGGTGCAAGATACAATTTTGTAATTTGAATGATTGCTGTAATATGGTTCTGCCAGACCCATGTTTCCATGGTAACAAACAAGATTTTCACTTCATCAAAAACCTCCTGCAAATTGGAGATGACCTGTGTGCTACGTAAAGTGCTGTTGATATCTTTACTGAACATTGAAATGCAACATTTTGTTGCTGATTTGTAAAGACAATCTTTATGATATCATTTATTTTATTTCAGGAGAAAACAAATAAAACGTCTTATATGGATAAGATATTAGCCTTAGTAGCAAAAGTAAATATATTTTTGGTGTGGCTTTAATGTTTTTCAGGGAGGTTTACCACACCAAGAGGATGCAGAGAGTGGTCTGCGTGCGATGGTCGCTTGATAACAAATATATTCTGTCTGGTTCGGACGAGATGAACGTCCGAGTGTGGAAGGCGCAGGCTTCCGAGAAGATTGGCGTGGTCAGTGACACTTACGTTTTATTTGAATCAAAGTTTTGAATGCTGAGAAAACAACAGGGCAGGAGCAGAATTGTGCTGGATATCTTGAAATGATATCTTGAAATGACTCTGTTACCCAAGGACTGTATGAGAAAAGGTTTTAGAGATTGAGCAGAATTGTTATGTTACTTTTGATGGAGGGTTTCAGATAACTAAAGGAAGAGAGGTTTACAACTCATTAGAGTCGTATCTATAATTATGTTTTCCAAGCAAGGTCATGTTTTCCAAGCAAGGACATGTTTTCCAAGCAGTTATATATTCTGGTCACCAGTGGTAGCTCAACCTCTGCTTGACAACCGCCTCTTCTAAGCTGCATTCTGGCTTTACTATCTTATGGGAAATGTAAATCAACATACCAAATGTGATTCATACATGCAATAATTGGCTTTATATATATATATATATATATATATATATATATAAAGCCAGTTATTGCATTTATGAATCACATTTGATATGTTGATTTACATTTCCCATAATGGTATGCTTTCAGAATCAACCAAGAGAATCGAATTTGACTATTGTCTCTACTGTCATTATCAAAATTATCCTTAGCAACAAACTTTTGTTAAAATACAGATGGAAGGAACCTCTTGATTGACTTAAGACACTACCATCAGAAAGAGCTGCATATGTTTGACAAAGTGGCCCACTAATATCAAAATGAAAATGTTCAGCTGATATCCTAACTAATTTTGGTAAATTCTGACAGCAGAATAACAAATTTTGGCACCATTTTACTGTACTTAATTATATAAACATTCGCCCAACAGCTGCGGCCGCGGGAACGCGAAGCTTTCAACTACACAGCCAAATTGAAGGAGAAATTCCAGCACCATCCTCAAGTCCGGCGCATTGCCCGCCACAGACACGTGCCCAAGGCAATCCACTCAGCAGCTGCAGAACACCGCATCATACGGGCTGCCCAGAAACAAAAGTATGTAAACAGTTTCATCAGCTGTTATTTTTTTAATAAAACATGCACAACACCACACACACACACCAACCGCACGCACGCACGCACGCACCCACACACACACACGTAGTGTGTACATGATGGAATAGTGATTTTTAGTCAAGATTATGTGTGTGTGCGTGGGCCCCTGGGGCGCGGTTGTGATTGTCTTAAAATGTCAATAAGTCATTCGATATAGAAAATATAAAACAGTTGCGACGAATTGCTTGGTCAATGCTAGCGACTAGTTGCTGCCGAAGTCTATACATAGCTTCTCTCTCTCATTCGTCCATGGCGAAGCACCACTTCAGTGATCCGGGGGTTGAGGGGGCTGGATTGATCTGTGAGTACGCAGGTGGCTGAAGAGGCCAATCTGTGTCTGGAAGATTCTCTGGCAGTGTGGACAGGGGATGGCAGCAGCGCGTGGTGTCGGGGTCGCTGGCTTTTAACTTTCTGGCTTGCCTCCGTTGTTCTGCTGCAGCAGTTCTGTTTGCCTCACAGGTTGCAGCGCCTTTGTACAGGGAGGAGCGGCACTCAGCACGGTCCTGAGCAGTGTGTTCCCAGGTATTGGGGTTGATGGCAAACACTTTCACGGAGATCTTCACATTGTCTTTCAAACGTCTTTTGCCCTCCTTGTGAGCGCTTACCTTCTTGTAGCTCACCGTAGGAGAGTGTGTTCGGCACCCAGTCTGGATTGCATGCTACATGGTCTGCCCGTTGTAACTGAGACTGCATCAGGACGGTGTGGATGCTGGCTAGGCCTGCTTGAGCAAGGACCTCAGTGTCCGGAATCTTGTCCTGCCACTTGATGTCGAGGATTCTTCCGAGGCTGGATGTGTGGAAGTGATTCAGCTTCCTGGCATGACGTTGATACACTGTCCCAAGTTTCACAGGCATAAAGCAGCTTGGGGAGTGTGTGCATGCGTGCATTGCAGCAGGAATTGTACATCATTCAATTATTTTATAGACATTTTATTACAAGAAAGGTGTATTTTGACAATGCAGAAATGAGACATTGTACACAAGAAGAGAACATTTTAGCATGAATTGGTGCTATTCCTGCTGCCCAACAATAATTAGACGATGGATCGTTTGACCATGATGTAACTCGTCTCCACACAAGCATTGAAGTTGTCACATCACTCGTCTAGTTTCAGACACAAAAACTCAATCTTATCTAGTATCGACTACGACATGGCAGCTTGTTTGTGCAAATATATCATTAGGTTTGGATAAAATCATGGGATTAATATTACATAGAATTGACAGTGCATATTACTTAAATGTCACCCACTACAGATATGAACATCAACAAACCTGATTCACGAAGGGCTAAATGAAGCACTCGGGCAGATTTAATGGTCGAATAGCAATTCTTAGCACACGTCTTATGTCGTGTCGTCTCAGTAGAAAACGTGTTAGATTCTTTATTGTCTGAATTATATTAACTTGTAATAATTAATTAACTGAATTAGATTAACTTGAACCTGTTTACAGAGGGCTTGCTCTTGTTATATGGTTTGCCATAAGACGTGTTCGCATGTTTCAGGGAAGTCAACAGACGCGTGCACTCGAAGCCAGGTGCCGTACCATTTGTGCCAGAGCGGAAGAAACCCATTCTCAGAGAGGTCGAATGATTCTCCTCCATCCCACCAACAATGCACTTCTGCTATTTACCAACTGATCACTGAAGAACCAACAGATGCTGAACTTATTTTATTATTGTCAGAATTAAAATTGTTTATACTGCGCATTATGTCAACTTTGTCTTCCTTCTTATGTTGTAAGTTAATGCATGAACCGTCAGATCAATGGTTAATTAACATTATGTAGCAGTAGTATACATTTATTTGATGATAATGAAGCTGAGTAATGATTATTGGTCAAGTTCATAATGCTTACATTAAAAAACTCCCACAACTGGCGACATTATTAAATTAGGCCCTTCCATGCAATTTAATCTATACAAACGTCAGCCAACAACTTCAGTAGCCAGGGCCAGGCTAATAGCCCTAGTGGTTTGTTTCAAGACACTGATTGACCCAATGGAAATTCACTAATGACAATCGACCAAAACGTGTACCACAATTTGTGTGTACAAACACCTGAATTGTTAGTTCAATATTTTCATGAATAATCAACCCTCCTGGGTTGGAATACTGCCGTGGTTCAGCGTTCATTAACTGCCCCCACAATTCAATATTTTCACATCTCTTGCAAAAAATCCAACCAACATGCGAACTTGTTTGTGCAAACTTTATTTATAATTTAGGTGAACTATTAAATTAATTTTGACTTGGTACAATTGAAAAACTGTAGAAAAACAGCTAGGTCAGGTGAAAGCTCTTCACCTTTACATGTCAACCAATCTTACGAGCAAAGTCAATCTTTTCAATGATTTTAATAAAAGTATGTAGTCTTAATTAACTAACTGGGTATATTATTTAACTATTCACACACTACAGCTATGAACATCAACGAACCTAATTAGCGATGGGCTAAATCAGTTGTGGAACCAGCATTAACATCTCTTCAGCTATGGACACAACACAAAGAAACTGTGATGATTTTATTGTGGCATATTTAATACACAGATGTAGATAAATAACCCTATAAAGCATGAAAATACAGAACACTGCAGACTGTGCATAGCACAAAATGTGAATACAAACCAGAAAATCAGATCTGTAAATTGTTCGTGATTCTACTACAGCCAATCAGTGGCACTCTTACAAAACACAATACCAATTGGATTTAATCTTTGCATGCCACTCATCTGCTTTATTGTATATAAAATGCAGATACGTAAAAAGGAAAAGCCAAATATGATGCAAGAAAAAAATGAAAAATTCACAAATCAAACCGATACAAACGTTTATGCAAGTGAAGTGATGCAAGAATCTGCAAAAATGTTATTACACACAACCCCAAAGTGTGTACTGCCAAGAAATAACACTCCTTCCTCTGTTCCATTATTTTGCTTGTCTCAATTCAGACTTTGTACAAATTTAGTTTTTGGGTGAAATCATCGGACAGACTATTAAACCCAAATCAGGTCAAAATTCGGTGATAATATTGCAAAAGTTGTCTGGCTCTATATACAATAGTACAAGGCTGTTCACACTTTCACAAGTTACGTGATCTTATGATCAACATCAATTCTTTTGATGATTATAATAAAAGTATGCGCTCTTTTAATAACTAACTACTCAAACCCTATATATGTGAACAACTAACCTAACCTAATGGTACACTAAATGAACTGAGGCGGGAGTTTAATCATCACCATAAAGATGTGGACTTACTGCGACACTTTCTTACAAAACAAACAAAAACGTGATAACAGTGAGTTGATTGGAAATGTATTCACATGAAAGGGCAAGTCACCGGCTTCATAAAATACACACCACACACACACACACACAATCTTACACACACACGTTCACACACACACAAACACGATCATGTACGACCAAATTGTGCGTTCAGGAAAGATGTGAAGGAAAGTTTAAAGCTCGTCGTGATCATGGTGTTCCTTAATGAAGGTCTGAAGTGACTCCAGACCACGCCCTCCTTCATGTTCCGCTTTCTTCACTCCGTTGATGAACAAGAGAAGCGTGGGGTAACCAGTCACCTGGAGAAAACACACAGCACGCACGTGAGGCCACAGATTGGCTGATAACATCAAATATGTGTGTGTGTCACCTGCTGCCAGAATCGACAAAAATTCACATTTCATATGGTTTGTCAGATGCAGCTGTGAAAGATCTTCAAAATAACGAATATTTTATTATTGTGTGATAATCATATAAATCCCCATCAGAAAGAGTGGCATGAACTTGACAAAGTAACACAAAATATGAACATTTTCAGCCAATCAGCAAATCCTATGGCAAAGTTTGAAATGCGACTTTTGGTTGATTCTGGGAGCAAGGGACAAGTAGGCGTGTTTGTTCGTCGAGCCTTCAGTCAGACTTGCCATAAGTTTTCTTCATGTGGATTCTTCTTCAGTCTTGTTGTCAGTACTATCCAGCGGTGGTACACCAACATTCACCTGTTATCTTACCTTATCTCAGAGCAAGGGCAACATATTACATTAGACTGCCGATAGTAATCATACTGTGATTAGTAATTAAAGAATAAAATACAAGCTGCTTGATGTGTTTGCATGAATAATGGTATAACTACCATGTACCTGTGTAAAAACTTGTTGTTTTGCTAGTTTTAGTTTCATGTGTTCTGTACTGTGATGCGTACAATATCATGACATCTGTAAAAAGACACTGATTGAACATACAATAGAACACGCATGTGGCAGTAATTAGTAGATTACAACATCACTACAGAGGGGCTTTTTAAATATAAATTCCAATAACACAAACAAAACTAGACAGGATTGACCACACAAAAATTGACGCACTGCACGTGCAATGACGCACTGCCAATGCAGTGAATGGAAAGCCGATTATTGCACCAATTTCAACCAGGAAAAAACTCTGTACTCTGTATTACCTTTCCAATTTCTGGGTGATAATCGAAATGGACCACTGACCCACTCAATTCCAGTTTTTTTTTTACAAACCATGAACTGACCTCGTGTTTCTGACAGATCGCCGAGTGTTCCGTGCAGTCCACTTTGGCCACCTTTATCCGTGGGTTGGCGGCGTACGCATCAGCGAGCTCCTTCCAGGTCGGAGCAAGACTCTTACAGTGGCCGCACCTGTTGCCACAATAACCAGGCATCATTTTATATGCTCTTTCTGAAAAGTATTTATACACCAAAATCGCATAAATTGCGTTAAGAGTCGCTTTGTGTTGCCATCAAGATGCTGCAGAATGCATTATATGCCACAATATTTACTGATGAAATAACAGTTTTCCGATCTACCACTTAGCAACGTGCCATCCCCGCCCCCATGGCTTCTGACTACATCACTACATCTAGCAGATAATCCTGCTGAAACATGCAACTTTCTGTTGCTGAGTGAACCAATACCAGCCGTCCCTGGGATTCTGAAGGTTCGCATACGGGAAATTAACTTTAATTGGTAGTGGCCTGGTCATCGCTGGTTGGACGCTCTTTGAAGTTTGGGCGTGGGTATGTCTAATTCCCAGAAACACTTCGACCAAGACAGGAAGTTAGGTATGATTTTGAAAAATTTTTTTGCATCATTAAGTAATCCTGGATCAAAAACGTGAGGACTTCATACATACACGCCTGACGCACCAAATATATATATAGTTAGTTTCACAACAGCTCACCAGGGTGCAAAGAATTTGACGAAGGTTGTGTCCTCGGCAACGATGTCAGCGAAGTTGTCAGCCGTTCCAATCAGCACTGAACCCTGCAACACCAATAATAGTTTTACTTACTTACACATGAACCTGTCAAAGGCAGGATTTTACATTCAAATCAGAGATTTTATATGTGGCACAGTAGTTAGGCAGTAAGGGCACCAGACTATTAACGGGAGACTCGGGTCGGATTTGACGGATTTTTGACAGTAAAATGAATTTCGAGTTGTTGCTATTTCCGTGTATAAATATTATTCAACTTGCCATTCATGTAAGTTGCACTGTCGAAATAAACACGTTTCTGTCATAAAACGTGTCTTTTGTATGATGCATATCATTGCTAAGTCTTTGTTTATGTCAAATGAACCGAGACTAATGGGACATTAGGTGATTTTCCGCGAGCCATTGCATGTCGGAAAACGCTGCCATTCCAACATGGCGCATATCACGGGAAAGCCCCATTTTCGCTCTGTATGATGGTACAAACAGTTTTAAAATGTGCCCGGAGGTATCCGAGTAATTCCGACTATAAATGACCGCCTCTGAACCATCTCGGTGACAAAGGAATGGGGAATGCCACGACGATTCGCCGGACATCACCACGTGATGTCGGATTCCCTCAAATCAAGCGCTCTAATTGGTTGTAATACTAATTTCCATCCTCTGACGTCAGCTTGAAATACCAGCTACGTTCTATTCGATCGACTTTTTTATCCCATGAGTTTCGTTCATTTATATCGCTTTGTAAAACGACATTATGCCGTTTGGTCGAAAGCGAGTGGGCGGTTACGGTACTGGGAGGCAGCGAAAGTTTGCATCGTTGCAGTTAGCGCGCGATGCGAAGGCATCGAGGGTTGAATTCGCCAATGAACCTGCGGCGACAACTTCGTCTTCTTCGACCGTCACCGTCCATGGTGCCAGCGAGAATGGCACGCAGTGTAAGTTTAATTCTGATATTTCATATGTTCACTTGTGTTTTATCCAAACATCGCCTTTGTGGCATAACTATTACTGTATAAACGATTTGACGCTGATCTAGTTCATGCTGTTGATGTTCGTGGTTGTGTTGACATTCAGGCCCAGGGGCCATCCAGGCACATCAGAAGCAGAGTTGTAACTATGGTTTATTATATTACTACAATTTGCCCTGGTAATTATCGTATACATAGCCTATATACACACACGCGCGCGGGTGTGTGTGTGTATAATATGGCAATGCCAATAAAATAAATTGCATTCAATATGCCATACCCCTGCATACGTAGTAAGGGGGGGGGGCTTTTGTTGTTGAACATGTCTTGGATACTTTTTGTTCATGAAATACATTTATATTGTGTATTTTTTCCAGGCATCAAGGCGGTCATCAACAGTACAAGCTGATCCGTCTCGGAGACTGTCTGTCACTGAACGGAAGTTTGGTTATGCAGATCTTCTGGAGGAGATAGGTGTCCCGCGATTCCTGGTTGAGGATGAGACAGATGCTGATGGAGATCTTTCAACAGTACTTGTACGCTGTGCCGTGTTGCCATCACTTGTTGCGAACCTGCTATGCACGTTGTGTAGGAAGCATACACTCTCCACCCCAGCTGTCGACCGCACCGCACCCTCGGCATGGTGTGTGGCCTCGAGACTTTCTGCACCAGTTGCGACAAGGTCATCAATGCAACTCTGTCATCAGACTGTATCGATGGGACTCAGGCGACGAATGTCCCATTTGTCGTGGTGAGATCAGCTGTGTCGGCAACGATGGACATGGGTGTCGGGTACTCGGGACTTGTGTGAAATTTATTTTACAATGCCAATGACTCTTAACTTTGCCTTTTGATAGATTATACATTCAGTAATATGTATGCAAAGTTTCAATCATCTAGGTTGCTTTTCAGATGTTGAAATGTATGTGCCAATGTACATAAACTTTGAACACGATTTTCTCAAAAACATGTTTTCCCTCACACCTACTGCCTCCCGTGTCACTTATCTCTGCTATTGTTTGACAGAATTACTTGAAACTTTCTACAGTGTTTCTTGATAGTATGCTCTTGAAAACTATGTAGTAACTTTTTAGAAAACATTATTTATATTTTATATAATGAACCATCAATGTAAAATTTCATGATGAAAAAATACATTCAGATGTAAAAAAATCATGAAAACAAAAGTTTTTTGAAAACTTGGAAAGTCAACTGACTGTTTTCATTGGGATTATGTGGAGTAACTACACACCAAATTTGAGTCCTCTAAATCCTTAACAGAGAAGTCTGAGTTCACCTGCTGCCGCTTCAAAATTTCGGCAATTTCATTCACCCCACTTTGCCTCAGTTCACACTGCTGTTTAAGTGAGTACCTGGCTATAGACAGTTCACACTGCTGTTTAAGTGAGTACCTGGCACTGATAGGATTCCGGTGATTGAAAGCTTTCATGCAGCAATTGCAGTGCGATTGTTTGCATGAACACGCCTGTCATAGGTAGAGTAATGCGGCCATAGCAATGAATGTTGGAGAGGCAAGGAATAAATTGAACACTGCTTTATAGATTCACACAATGACACTGGATGAATGTTTTCTATCCAAACATTTATCTCTCTTTCTGAAACTAATTTTAAACATTTTCCTCACCTCGCTTTTGATTTCTGTTTTCTTTCCATCGGGAACCTTCCCGTCTGTTCCCTCCTCTTTCGTGTCTACCACGGCCAGTTTCTGCACGACAAAGTCCTCAAGCGACTCCAGATTGCGCGATCCTGAGTACTTCTCAATCTGTCATCAACCACAAAGTCACTCAATGATAACAAGTACTCTGTGCAGTGATCAGTCGCAACAGTTTTGAGCAAGATTACAATCCAAAGCAAAAACCCCAGACTGCAAGTGGAGTAGGGCAGTTGGTTTATGGAGAATCCAACGATTACTCATTGATGTGTAATCCGCCCTTCCGAGAAGTTTTGTCAATTTTGTATTTTTAACATATTCATGCTGCTAGCATTTATTCAATCTGTAGATAATTTGTTCTATTTATCTATTGTCCTCTATGTGAATGAATACTTTCTGACAACCAATCTACACTGTTCCTGCACTAACGTTAGCAAATTTCAATGCATCAATACCACTGTAGTTCTTTGTCGACAAATCTGCTACAATGTTGTCACTCCATTAGGTTGGACCACAGAAACAGAACACTATAAGCTACGCGTAATGTGAAAGGGATATATGGTTTGTATATCTTCTTGCAAACATTTAACAGAAACCGATTACTCAGCTTACACAAAGCGATGTTGTCAATGTGCCGAGGCGATTGTTAAGTCAACAGAAAAAGTCAAGGGCATTTGGTATGCAACGTTGCTTTAAAATAGGATAGGTTTATTCCATGCGATGTCACCGCGATGCATTGCGTTGAGGAACATCTGCCTTTTTCGCCTTGTGTAAACTCAGCTTTAGAGGAGAGTTTGCTACAGCAGAGTTTGCTGAGCACAGTTACAACAGGGCTAACTGAATAAGGTACTATACACAATGTACATGTGATAATGTAACATATACTAGACAGAGTACATACCATCTGGCCACCACTGAACCACATGAGGGTGGGGTAACCCTTCACGCCCTGCTTGTAGCACACCTCGTGGTCCTCAGTACAATCAACCTGGAGGAAAATGATCATAGATTAAAAGCCTAACTACAATTCAACTTCTTCAGTGCGGCCCTGCAAAGGCAAAATGCAGTATCTACAAAAAAGTCAAAATGAGATAATTGGCTTTTAAAGTTTTTGCTCTGCCAGCAAGTTGTGGTTATTGCATAATGCAAACTCGGAGGTATGATGCACTAGTATCACCAGACGTTGATAACGAATAGAACAGATACAGAACAGTCGATGATTCAACAATAAGATTTTTATAAATTCTGCAATTACTGCATTTTGCCATTGCATGGCAGAGTGTAGAAGCGTGTGCCTGCTTTGTGTGCACGATTGCGTGCGTGCTCGTAGCATACATAGATACATATAAATACATTTGGTTTTCTGCCGCAAAGCTGGCTGGTCTTTGCATAAGATTGTTGAGGTAATATGCAATGCTTACCAAGAAAAATCTAACAACAAATCCAACCAAACACATGCTTTAACCTCTAGCCACCAGCATAGGTAGCTTCAATGGACACTACAACTCCTAGAATTGGTCACATGTTTATCACATTGTAATAGCTTTCATTTGGTTCAGTTGTCAACAAGCACAACTTTAAAAAACCAACAATACCTTTGCTATAGTGACATGACCGTTGTCAGCAAATCCCTTTGCAAGATCAGCCCAGGCTGGAGCAAGGTTCTTGCAATGGCCGCACCATGGAGCGAAGAACTTGATGAAGTGGCTGCCCTTCTCGATGTGTTTATCAAACGTCTTGTCCTTCAGCACATACATACCTTCGACTGGCTCGGACGCGGCTACATCAGCGTCCTACGAGAGGAGGAAAGGAGCTGTAGAGGGGGTCTTATAATAAAATGGTAGCATGCAGTAGCACTCATTAAAAAATATATGTCATTTCTGCTACATGAATTCATGGAAAAATAATAAGGCACCTAAAATTAAATCCACAGGAACACAAGTTGAGGCACAGCAAACCAGAATGGCTAAGCATGGTATCATGGTATCATGGTATCATGGTATCATGAACAGGGATCCAATTACGTTTGTAAAAAAGGACGTGCAGTTTGTGCAAGAAACGATTAACTGATTTGCAGCATGAACATGTGGCTGACTACAACACTTGGGACAACCAGTCCACAAAATACAACACTTGTGACAACCAGTCCACAAAATACAACATTTAACAACAGGGCCATAGGTGGCAACAGCAGCAACGTACCTCTTCCTTGGCCTCTGGTTCGCCAATTTGGTCCTGTACAAACTTAGTGAGACCGTCAATATCGCGCTGACCGCGGAACCTCTCAGCCTTGTCCTGGTCCTGACTGGGCTGGTAGAACTTGAGGCTGCAGCGCAACATGCAATGTCGTTTTGGAAAACAATTAGGGCTGTAATGATTCATTGATAAACCGCAATATTTTTCCCACGATGCAATACTCGATATATTTTACAAGAATCGCTACACGTATACAACACATGCAAATATATTTTGCAAAGTGTTATCGTGTTGAAACTTTGATCTCACATTAGATATTTCCTTAGCTTTAGTTAAATTTTTTCCTGAACACTGCGTTTCCGGTAAACATTTACAGCTATGTACAACATAATAAATTGTTTATTTACAACTATGTATCATTATGTATCGCGATACAAATATTGCAATGTGTATCGTATCATAGCTTTGTATATCATTACAGCCATAAAGACAATAAACAGGTGTCACAACAACACTTCAGCAGTTATTTTTACTGGCCTACAAAGTTACAAAAATAAATAATGCAGAGGTTTGCTGCTGTTTCTCTCTGTGAACGTGTCAGCTTCAAATGTCACCAATCATTGACAAGCAACTGAACTGTGAACCATGATAATAACAATTGCCAAATACAATTACATCTCTTCAAAACAATCAATTCCAAATAGAATTATGGCACTTCAAAAAGGTTTCAATTGCAATAGTTCATAGGTTGAGTACAACTACAGTGTTTTATCAAAGAAGATTACATGTTCCATTAGTCAATTACTGCTTTAGACAGTGTTCAGGGCTCGATTTTAATGGTGATCCATAATTCCAAGCACCATTGATTTTGCAACGGATTGCTAGAACTATCAGTAGGGGAATCCATTCGGAATATTTTATTTCTATAATACAACAGCAATTTCCGTAATGCTGTAATCCACGTTAAATTTGTTATTTTGTGGAGAACCAGATTTGTTGATGGATTACCTAATTTAATACCTTGGTAATCAGTCTGGATTGCACAACTTTTCTCATTAAAATCTACAAGTGGTGTTTTATGTGAACACATACATTCTTGCAGCCAGAGTTTAATTACAATGACACAGCCTCATCAAAACTCAATAACAATAACATCATACTAGAAGATCAATTAAAATTACACTGTAAATTATAATCAATTAAAAATTATGCAAAGACAAGCATAAAACATTAAATAAAATGTCTTTAAATGTTTCTTAAATGTGCAGAAATTTTTTTGTTTCTTAATGCTCTCTGGCACACAGGTGTGTCCGATAATATAACGTTCTGCATCAGTGACAGTCCATGGCACAGAGACAAAGAGAAGAGACATTGATGTCACTCATGCATGACCTTAAATCTGAGCCGGCATTTTACTTCAAGCCAGTGCATGTAACACACACGCTGCATGTTCGCTCTTGCATTTCCAAGTTATCAGTTACATCTTCAAAAGCCTTATAAAAGGTCAAATTGACAGACCTGGTATTTATTTGTGTTTCATGGCCTGCGAAACTACCAGTTCATTGTTGTTGTCCAACCAAATAGAATGTTTGGCAAGCATTCAACTCCGCTGTCAACTCCACCCACAGATCATTCAGCCATATATCCCTCGAAGTTAGAAAACGTTAACGGTTTAATACCTCGATATTGGGTGATTAATCGAAGCTTGGTATATTCAGTAGTAGGTGTGAGTGAATAATTACACAGGCCATAAAATGTTGCTGTATACCATTAAACAAATCCTATGAATGCCACCCAGCCATTCATCCAATTACCAAGGTGGTAAAAGGGTAATTCTTTAAGTCGCAGAATGGCAAACTGCCAACACACGGGTAATTTCACCTAGGTCTTTTCATCTGGGTGATTTAAGTGGGTGACAAGACCACAAGGCTGACGTGGCAGTACTAGGTGGCAGTACTCACGTGGGGTAGCCTGTGACGCCCTGGGTAGAACACAGTTCGGTGTTCACTGTGCAGTCCACCTGGTGGCAGAAAACAACACCACACTCTAATCTGAATCATCATAAAGACAGGTGTAAACGGTTCCTTTTTTACATTCTGTCCCGAGTAAGTAACTATTACATGTAAATCTCACATAGCCTACAAACCAAGCAGGATTACATGTAGGCGATTTGTCTGTACGAAAAGCCTTAGAAACAAACTAGCCCTGTGTAATGTATTTGTATATATGTTTACACAGTTATTAAATATTGAAACAATTATGAATTTACAACTCCAGATCTGGGCTTTACATGGCCTTCCAAGTCCAGGGCTTGGTCAATTCCAATTCATTTCAGTTCAGATTCATTTCCTGTTAATTTACAATTAGGCTTAACAATTCCTCAATGACTCGATAGCAGTTTAATTAGCTTCTGAATTTACAGTGAATGAACTATAGGTGATCTTGAGTTGTATTCAATGGTTGAATCGCATCCAGCTAACTGCAGTGCAACATGCTTACTCTGTATGCTTTGAAGCGTTATCAGGTAGCCATCAGCAAAATGTGTAATGATGCCTTACTGATTTGCTGTTTGAATAATTGCTGCTGTTCTATTCAAATGAGGCAACTGTTGCTAGTAAGAAGCCACCAACATCAGGAAACTGTTCTATTCATGACTAATCCAGGGAGGGCAGTGGAATACTTTGATCTTTACACCTACCTAACTTGGCTTGCTACACTATGTTTGATATTACCAATCTATTCAGATCGAATCATTGTGTCAAAGCTTCAAATGTTGTCTTTCTAATTTCGTTTGCTCAAATTATTTCAATTCCAATTCCGCTTGCACAAATTATTTCAATTCCAATTCCAAAATTTAGTAATTCAAATAAATGTTTTAACTGACCCCAACATGATTACAACTTGATGGCGCGTCGATACATCATACATACCTTGGCAATAGTGACAACGTCCTGCTTCAAGTCAACATTATATTTCTTTCCGAGAAGGTCCCACGTTGGCACAAGGGCCTTGCAGTGGCCACACCTACAACACGCCAAGTAGAACACTTAATTTCATTCTCTAAAGCTAAACAAAAAACAAACAACCGATAACTTTAATAAGGCCTAGCAAAATAATACATGTGTTTGCAGCTACCCAACTGGACCTGTTAAATGTAACCGAACCTAGAAGGTTCTATCACATGACAAGAAAAATACAAAATTTATTTGTGACCACGTATAAATCCAAGTACAAGGAAAAACATAAATCTGTGCCACCTGACCCAGTGTCTAGCTGTCAAAATAGCGGAAATATGTTTTAACAGTCTGAAGAAATTATGGGTGAAATCTTTGTAGTTTTTCGCACTCAAGTAACACATACAAGCCCTGTTATGAATCTTAGCGGTGGTAGTGTTCTGCATAATAGCAAGGCGTCGCCACAGCATTATTGAACAAAATTTCACCAAGAAAATAATTAAATGCCTAACTACCCTAAAATATGTTCCTCCAGGAAAATATTAAAAGAAAAAACATTTGTCAAGCCTACCCTAGTCGATAGCATGTGACAGTAGATACCTACACTATTATGATAGACTTAAGTACTGTAGTGTTTGAATATCAGCTGACTCACTTGACTGTAACATCTGGATCAAATCCAGCAGTAACAAAATAGCAGGATGTAGTTATCTGTTTCTTGTATATATATTATTATGTTCAGTTTGACAAAGCAGAGTCCTTTTATAAATAGCAATGTGTGTGTGTGTGTGTGTGTGTGTGTGTGTGTGTGTGTGTGTGTGTGTGTGTGTGTGTGTGTGTGTGTGTGTGTGTGTGTGTGTGTGTGTGCGCGTCTTATATGTCTTTGTCAAACTACCTAGTAAGCATATACGAGAAAGTGGAAACCACATGCAATTAATCAAAACATTGGGTAAGACTACTGTACCCATTTTGGGATCTGGTGCCTCTTACAGCAAATATCATTAGAGAAATCAAGACATTTTAGTCGCTGGTTGATACACTGGTTGATACACATCAATGTGTGGTTCATTTTTATCATTGCTCTAGCTTATTTGTGTCAATAATTAAGACTATCATAATTTGGCACAAAAGCTAAATATGATTTATTATATTGTTAAAATTAAATCTCACAGGCAACTTGTGATTAAAAGGTTTGACACTGCCTGGTTGAGAGTATTGTGGTTTCATTAGTCATGGGTAAATATAATATTGCGAGAAAGATGGCAGGCAGAAATTAACATGATCATTCTATGCGTCTAAGTTAATAAAAAAAATTTGAGTATGCTGGCTCAAGTAGTTTTTTTTATACATTTAATGCAAGGACATTTTTTTCAGGTAACAAAATACGTTGAAAAAGTTATGTATTAAAATATCTCATGAACTAATCAATGTGTATTAATAAAGCATGACGTAACTGTTCTCTACGACATCTAGATAATATAACCATAATTAGAACACTATATACATTTCATGATTAATGTGCACTAAGCTGCTCTGCTCAAAGCACGATAAATACACATAAATCTCAAGTTTAAAAATTTTAAATAAAGGATATCAATTGTATGTTTCCATACCATTGTGTGAAATATAACATGCCCAGTGGTCTTAATAACTAATGCATGTCTGGTACCACGCAAACATGTCCATGCCTGCTTAATTCAGAGTTAGTAATTAGGGCTGTGACGCTGGATTATCTAAATTTTTCATGAAGTTGCCTTCCCAAATCAATGGAGGCCAACAAGTTCATGCACGGTGTCTCACTTGGACAATTGTCGTCCACGGTAACTCCAGGACTAGGGTCAATTACATTACACTGCAATCTATTACTAATACTTTGTTTCCTTTCTATTACTATTACATCATAAAGGCAAAGTAATACTTTGTTTCCTTTCTATTACTATTACATCATAAAGGCAAAGTAATATATTACTATTACATATTTTACTATATAGTAAATATTACTATTACTATTATATTTTTCCATAGCAACTAAACATTTGCTTTCGGTTAAACATGTTTTGGAGTGCATACAGGCGTATTATGCTACATATTTTAACTTTCCATTCAGTAATATAGTAGTTGTCATCAACAACTCTTTATTCAAGCAATCATCAATAATCTACAGTGACAGTAGAACTGTTACTTGTTTGAAGTGTATCCTTTCATCATGTGATGCCAAGATATGCCCTTTGCTGTTGCTCACAGATAAGTGTTAAGATAAGTTAATATTTTTATAACAACAATTTTAGTATGCTGGCTCCAGTAGTTTTTTGAGCTATGGTGGCTTGACAGTTAATGCAAAGACTTTTTTCAGGTGACAAAATATGTCAAAAAAGCTATGTATTCAAATATATCATGAACTAATCAATGTGTATTAATAAAACGTAATGTAATTGTTTTCTACAATATCTAGATAACATAACCATAATTAGAACATTATATACATTTGATTTTGTATTAAAGTATCTCATGAACTAATCAATGTGTATTAATAAAACTGGATGTCATTATTCTCTACAACGTCTAGATAATATAACCATAATTACAACATTATACACCTGTACACATTCATGATTAATGTGCACTTAGCTGCTCTGCTCAAAGCATGATTTGCTAAAAAAATAAATACACATAAATCTCAAGTTTAAAATGTTAAATAAAGGATATCAATTGTATGCCTCCATCCCACTGTGTGAAACATAACATGCCCTGGGGTATTAATAACTAAAGTATGTCTGGTATCAACACTTCCACGCAAACATGTCCATGCCTGCTTAATTCAGAGTTGATAATTAGGGCTGTGACACTGGATTGTCTAAATCACATGATGCCACGATATGCCCTTTGCTGTTGCTCACACACATTCGTGGCTTTGTTTGGAGTTCACAGTAGAATGCAGTTGCACTGTGTGAGGTGTCACACCTATTGTCAGAATGTGTCCTTAGAACTGCTCCTGCTGACCAAATTATACAAAGAACCAGTACAGTTATCTGTGTAAGCTGTACATGGCTTGATAGCCTTGGTTGTCTTACCCATTGTCTTTGTAGGCTATTGGAGGTGGAGCTAACACAAAATAAGTCAGCATTAATCCAAATTGTAATAGAAATGTAACAGCTCAGTTACTGTTACATTGCTTTATATTACTATTACATTGACTGATTGTGTTCTGTTCCATCTACTATTATTACTTGAAAAAATTTAAACTATTACTATTACAATTACAATGTAATTGACCACAGACCTGGGCAACTCATCAATATTGTTCCCCCTTCACGCCAGCAGTATGCCTATAGTTGATAAGAAACCAATTATAATGGCACTGCCTTTGGTGAATTGCCATTTAATCAGATATGCGGAGTCTGTGGTTTTATGTCACCTAGTAAGTTGTTCCATAGTATGGTCAAGTGTTAACTAATTCAGCTGAGCAATGGAATGGGGAAGAGATGCATAACTAGATTAATAAACATACTTAGTTTTTCAAAATGTAATTGTAAAATCTTACTTTATTGCATTTTTGAAAACTAATTATGTAAATCAATCATGGCTTGGTCCACACAATGGTCACTGGTGCATATTTCTTTATCTAAGTACGTACATCTTCTCCTTTCCAATACCATGTACAGCTCTCTTGATTTGAAGAAATTCACAACTTGATTGACTTCCTTCACCCGTGCTCGTAACATTGCTGGTGCACCATCACAACAGCACAGCACTGATCCCACTTCAGCCCTTCTTCCTTGATGAATGAATCCATCATCTTGAAAATATCTTCTCCCCTTTTGGTGGTGAGCAACGGCCAGCAAAACAAGAACTATTCTTCCATATCGTTTGGACCTCGATAACGAACACACGCCGTTGGTTGGGTATCATCACTAGCATCAGTCGATTCATCCAACTGTTCAAGGACTAAATTGCCCACTCGTCTTTATGGCTGCAGTTACTTGCTGTTTGAGGTCATAGATGCGCTGTTTGATGTCATACTCATAGATCACGCACGAATCGTATCATTCGACAAAGAGATCTGTTCAATCTTCCTGGCGATGTCACGTCCACAGACAGTACATACCATGTCGACAGCTGCTGGTTTCACCAATTCTTCACTAATGGTATGTGGCTTCTTCTGTTTTGCGATACGCCAAGCCACCAAATAGGAACCCAATGTAGCTTGTTGGACAAAGCATCATTTGTTGTTCCTTCCTTCTTAAGAAACTTCGCTGTTTGGCCATGAAAGAACTGTGCTTTCCTTCTAATCCTCCTAATTATGCAATTTTACCTACCTAAATCCATAGGATGGAGCCATAAGGCATTTAAAATTCAAACAACATTTGACATAAATTATTAACCTCGCATGCATCTGGAACGGGCATGTGGGAAGATAAAGGAACACTTAGAGACGCTGGGCGACCCACTGAAAATGGCTTGGCGACCCAATTTTGGGTCATGACCCAGAGGTTAATAAAGGCTGCATTAGTTGATAGATTCATCTATTGCTTATTATATGCTATAAACGAGTCCTGTCTGCTGAAAAAGGTACATTTTCGAGGCCATTTGGAGCATCATCATAAGTTATAAACACACCCAATAAAAACATATTTCATGTCTATAATCATTCTTATATATAAAACCATGCACAAATATAAAATCAAGATGTTTTTGTGATGAAAACCTTAACATCATTCGATTATGGTAGTATCGCCCAACAGTAGACAATAAACTTCTTCTACAATTATTTGGAGCACATTTCTTCTGCTTCTTGATGGCAGTATGTTGATGGTATGTACAGGAAAACCCAAGTCGTAGTGCGTGGAAGTTTTAAATCTTTAAAGTTAGTTATTGTTGCTACACAGATCCATGTTACCAATGCAAAATAGACAAATTAATATTTTGCCCAGCAGTGTGGGGAGCGGTGGTTGTGTGGTAGAGCATCAGGCTTTCGGTCGAAGGGATCGGGGTTCGAAACAACCTCCGCTATTCCGAAGCTTGAGCAATTTCGTTCACCCCACTTTGCCTGTGTCTTTCAGAAGAGACAGTAAAAGCTGTTGGACTCACTAACTCTAGAGGACACTCTAAAAAAAACCAACGCAGCACAATCTCCAAGCAGATTCTGCTTAATGGACGGTGGCTGTCCAACATAAAGAAGTAGAAACAAACATCAACAGTTGCCACCCCTGCCCAATATAATACGAAGCCAATATAATAATGACTGATTAATGACTGCTGATGGTTGTGCATTATTGATTATGATTATGCTTATGCAGATTTGTGAAATGTGTGCAATAGCCACTTCACAGTTAAAAGCCAGCCAGATTTGCCGACAGGTAAAGAATACCTGTCCTGATTTGTTCAGACATGCGTGACCAAGACTGCCAAGCCCAAGGCAAGACGAAGGACTGAAGGTTGATGCATGTTTAAACTTGCACATGTATCCACAGTTAAAACATTCTCAGTGAAATCAGCATTGTCCCGTTGTCAGAGACAGACACCACCCAGTACTGTAGAACCAACATGCAACCAGCGCTAGGCGAGACCTAGCCCCAGGCCAAGGCAGGGAACCGGTATGTCAGTGTCACTTACCAAGGTGCATAAAATTTAATAAAATGTGGATTTTTCGGCAACTCAGTGTCAAATGTTTCTTGATCGTACACCCGAACTGGGGACTCCTCCTCGTCAGCGCATCTTGCTACGAATGGGCTCAGCACCAGCAGAAATATCACAGAAACACTAATCATCTTCCCAGTCCTTGCGAAAACACCAATAGTACTGCTTCCTCGGTCGCGTGCCGTTTTGTTACTTTTCGGCCCTGCGTGCGCGTGCGCATGCGCTGGTGACGCGTCATGGGATTACACAGCATCCAGACACCTGCCGGACGCGGGGCGCAGTGCTTGTGGGTTCAGCCTGTGACCATGTTAACGTTGTGCACGATTATAAGAAAACGAGACCATAAAAAATTCTTAAACTTCTTACCTGCCGTGATCATCATCTCATTGACATGTTGGTTGAGTTTAGTCAAAATCACATATTTCTAACTCTTTTTAAAAGCCTGAACGTGTCACACCCATCAATGTTTATCAATTTCTGCATAAATTACTATGCACTTAATTGTGGCGAAAAAAATTGCCAAAAATCCTCCCGCCTATTGAAATCACCTAAAAATCTACAGTTACACTGCCAACATGTTCTACCAGCAAATTTGTCGATGTGTCTGCTCAAATGCAGTAATGTCAGATGATATGATTTGTTTAATTACACATACCTAAAATTACTGTGCCCTACATTCGTGTAACACACCAGGAAGTCTAACTGAGGCATTATCCCTTGTGTGGTAGGGCATCGTCGAGGGGACCGGGGTACGAAACCACCCAGCTGCTGCCGTTTCGAAAGTTGGGCAATTTCATTCGACACACTTTGTCCGTGTCTTCCGGAAGAGACGCTAATAGCCGTTGGTCCCGTCTATCTGGTGCCTATGCCAGTGGAAGTAAAATATCCCACACAGGGAAATGGAACAACCTGTCGTGGGCTCAGTGCGCCTCACAGTTACACAGAGCTGGTGATCACCATCTCTTAGCTCAATATAGTACCTCCCAGTTTAGCTGTGATCAGCTGTTTAGGGAGTATCTCATCCAGCAAACACAAGTGACCTACGGTAACTATAATATCAGTGGTTGGAGCAGTCTGCATCTATTGTAAACTTGGTGATGATCAACTTGCCGCATCGGCTTCATCGATTGGTTGAGAAAACTATGACGTTTCCAAGCGTCGAAGTAATTTTGTTTCTTGTTTTAATATAACGCTAGTGGTTTTCTCAGAATTTGTTCTAAAAGTACAACATTTTGGTCAAACTTCATTTGGCGGCTGACATGTTGACCAGGGCGCCTGGCAGTTCGAGGAAATCGATGCAGCTAGACTTCCGCTGTGACGCGTTAAGTGCTTTCGAACGACCGACGTTAAGCGCAGAAGCACCGCAAATTCCCGATCAAGAGAACTGCTAAGTCAGAACGGGGAAGTTTAGTAAACATATGTCAAAATATATAGCACTAATTCAGTTTAGATGCAAACAACATAGCCATATTCTATTTGCAAGCATAGGACTGGATGTTTACAAATAGATTTTCATTTGGTGAACGAATATTGCCAGACTCCAAACATTCGTCACGCAAAGTTACTTAACAACATGGCCCATGAAAAAAGAGATTGTGTGTGTTCAACAAGGTTTTCCTAGTAAACCATTGGCGTCATATTCTTGATTGTAGCTGCAATGGTTATGTTTTACTGGTTCTTATGCGTGCATGAGTCCAAAACCATGATTAAATTGTTTGCCTTTTATAATAATACTATAACAATGTTGCTCTCATCTAGAATCCTTGAGTCCGGAGTAAGGTTGGTAAGCTTTCAATAATCCATTACAATTTGCCTACAAAAGAAAAAGATATATCAATGATGTAGTTCTATATGTTTCACAAAGAATGTACTATCATCTAGAAGTGGCAGGCAATACTATTCGAGTTATGTTTTTTTTTTCCAGTGCTTTTAATAGTATTCAGCCTCATAGTCTTGCTCGAAAGCTTTTAGACATGAATGTGCCATCCCCTTATGTTTAATGGATCTTTGGATACTTAACTAACATATGTCAGTCTCGAAAGCATCCGGTCTCCTAACGTCCACACGAAAACTGGCGCACCTCAAGACACAGTTTTTGCACCTTTCCTGTACACACTACACTTCTGACTACAAAAAAACTGACAATGTCTATCCACTGGTCAAATATGCAGCCGACTGTGTCATTGTTAGCATGGTTAATAATGTTGATGGCTCTGGTTACCTTCGAGAAATCAATGACTTTGTTCAGTGGTGTGATGACAATTTTTTGCAGTTAAATGTCACGAAGACTAAAGAACTACGTGTTGATTTTAGGCTAAAGCAAATACTTCCTAAAGCTGTTTGTATTAAGGGAGAAGAGGTGGTGAGAGATGATTATTTACAAATACCTGGGTATTGTGATTGATTCAAGGCTTAAATGGAATGAAAACACAGAGCATGATGAAAAAAGTAAATTCAAGGATGTGATGTCCCAGGAAGCTCAAGAAGTTTGGAGTCAGTGCGAATCTTCTTCTGATGTTTTATAATGCAGTCATTTCCAGCACTGTCTCTTTTGGGGCAGCCTGTTGGGGTGGGAATGTTTCAAAACATGATCAAGGGAGGGTGGATAAAGTCATACATAGAGCCAGTCGTATTGTTTGTAGACAGTTAGACAATGTCCAGTCTTTGTATCGAGGGAAAGTCTTACATAAATCTAGTCAAATATTCCAAGACCCATCGCACCTCCTCCATGTCGAATTTTATTCAAGGCTCAGTCACAGAAGCAGCAGATTTTTACTTCCTAACATCAAGACAAACCGCTACAAGTATTCCTTTTTGCCTTATGCTCTGCCATTTAAATTCTTAACGCTAAATTAGACTTAAATCTGTAATTAAATAACTTGGGATTTATTATGAATATATTTGATGTGCCAACTATAGACCTAATGTTCAAGATTTTGTTTCTATCGTGTTGTAAGTGTCGATCGGCACTGTAATTTCCTGGTCGAACGTATCATTGTATTGTATTGACATTGTATTGTATTGACATTGTATTGACATTGTATTGTATTGTATTGACATAAAGTATTATTGTATTGTATTGACACTGGTTCTCGATCTTTGTTTTTCTTCTCCTTCCGTCACAGATCCCGTTTCACAGCAATTTGCACCGCCCGTCTCCATCCATTCCTTTCCCTTGCTCTAGTTCTCCAGTCCCACCCAATCCGCTAAATCTCTGTTCACACAGTCCTCCTATGTCAGTCACGGTGTTAATTCCGCCCTCCATTTTGAACGCATCCGCTCGAAATCTTCTGGATATCCAACATGGTCAACACTGTGCAGGTCAATTCCGATTATGGGCTTGACTTCCGTCCACTCGCCGAACGCATGACAAAGTTACGAAATTTCACCATGGGTGAAATTCATGAGTTTTCAGCGTTTCCGTATTCACTTCATTTAATGTTTGAACAACCATTAATTAATTTAATAGTTTGTCTGATGATTTCACCAAAAATGACATAAAAATTACACAAACGAGCTAGCATGTAGCAGTAGATACTAAGTATGTTTGATTTTTCGAGGAAAAAAAATTAAATTGAAATGAGACTAGAAAAAATCGAATTGAGAAGGGACCTTTACCCCCTCAATTCTTCTTGCTCAGTTGTTTTTCAAACATATTATAAATATACGTAGGCATACGCTGGTGTGAAACACGAAATAAGGACAATTCCTTTGACCTGCTGAAATACATGTCTATCTCCCATCACCTTTCACACTTTCTTCCACCCTTTCGCACCAGCTTGTATTCTCCTGCGAATTTCCGTCGCCGTTCCCGCATTTCAGACGTCCCATGTTTGTAGTCGATAATCAATAATGGCTTCAATGTGGACGTTTCTAAAACATTGTGTTTACACATTCAAAATAATACGTATAATAATTGTTGTTATAACGTAGCTTATTCGAGGTGAATAACGGTGCGTGAATGTGGCCTCTTGTGAAAGAGGCTTCTCGAAATTGACGCTCACCAAGACGTACCCCACTGATATCACTCTTGTTCTCGTTGGCCTTTCGTCACTGCTGTGAATAGTGAATTAGGTCTAATATATGTTTTTGTCGTGTGTTGGCTGATCGCAGTTAGAAATTTTGTTGGAGGTTTTGTGTTGGAGTTTGTTCGTGGTTTTGTTGCATATAAAACTGGAAGCATTGGATGTTTGGTTAAAATTAGGTTTAGCTTAATCAATTTCAATATATTCAGATAGCTGATTGCTAATTAATGTGATGTTGGAGCATTGATCAGGCATTATACCTAGGTAGGCCCTATATATATATATATATATATATATATATATATATATATATATATATATATATATATATATATATATATATATATATATATATATATATATATTCACTATTGCATTCTTTGTTGCGGTGGTATTTTAGTTTTGGCTCCAGCGGCACTTTGCCTTGTTATACCATACCAGATTCTATGAGGACAAAATGGATGACCAAATATAATTATAGATATACATGCGTGGATGCATGAATACATACACATTACACACACACATACATACATACATATATACATACAGCTGTACATACACACAGCTGTACACACACACACACACACACACACACACACACACACACACACACACACACACACACACACACACACACACACACACACACCTGTACACGCACGCACGCACGCACGCACGCACGCACGCACGCACGCACGCACGCACGCACGCACGCACGCACGCACACACACACACACACACACACACACACACACACACACACACATTCTATTGTTTCACTGTGTATCGGTCCGTTATTAGTTAGTAAATGGATATTCGTGTTGTTGCGGTGTGTACTATAAACTTCCGGTTATAGGAAATATTTGCTAAAATTATTTTCTTTATATAACTTTGTGTTAAACCAGATGTCGCATATATATATGTTAAAAATTAAACGTAGATAAAGTGCTATGCATTGGACACGTAAATGCTTAAATAAAAAATTAAGTGTCCGTGCCGATTTGCTGCGACCGCGGATGTTTCAACTTCCTTTTCAGCCATCTTGTGTACGAAAGTGTAGTGTTCTCGTAAGAGCTAAGGCCAATCCGGCGACATACACTTATAACAACTGCCATCTGGTAATATAAACCACACAAGAATAAAATGGGATCTGTCGACGAACTAGCATGCACTTATAGTGCCCTTATTTTAGCTGACGATGATGTCCCAATCACAGTAAGTTACCCACCCTCCACCCGGCCACGATACGTTTTGGTGGGTCCTTCATTTTAGTACCTCGTCCTCCGCGTGGTCTCCGCCTGAGTAGCGTATATGAAAAGTTTACGGACACCAGCTGAAAAGCAAGTTTTGGCGATCTTTTACTTTCTGACCTAACCATGAAAATGACCACCTAGAGCACCCAAACTTCTCATATATCTACTATACATTATACACGTGGCCAAAAAAGTACATTTACTTTCTCAAAATTTACAAAAGAATTAAACCAAAATATCGCCCTCCTACAGCGCCTATGCGTAACGCAAAGTCTACCGTAAAATCGATGCATATGACAAGGCGTTCAGTTTTACCATAACCCTGTGCAGTGCCAGTGGCGCTGCTTTGATTCAAATCAAACATTGTACAATTATGTATTTCTGTTTTAATTGTGCGTGCGTGCGTGCTTCATTGTTTGTAATTATGTATATCTAAGTATTATTTGTATTTTAGCTATATGTGACATGTCATGTTCTTAGATAATTAGTTTTATTCATATCAGATTGTGTTATATTTTTTTAGATGTATTTTAAGTATCTCTGAATGGACTTTGTCCAGATTTACGGCGCTATTTTAATACAGTAATTACGTTGGCACCAGTACTAACGCATAATTTAAAGCGTACTGTCGAATCTAATACAAATGACTTTGTCACAAAATGTGTTACTAGTATGTATGTGTTGATACCACTGATTTCTTTAGAGATCCGCGGTTGTTACTTCCCATAATCAGTATGAAGTTAACACAAAATAAGATACGTGCGCGTAGATTGCAGCATACAATGCATTCTTCAGGAAAAGTAGTGTGTTTTTGTTCAGCATGTAGATGTTTTATACATCAAAAAATAGATTATTAAAACAGCATCACACCCAGACATCACTAAATATTAATACATGTAATCATCACAATTTATTTAATTTACAATAACTTCAACTTATAACATTTTACTAGTAAGTACACTTATATAGCACACATGCTTAAAATACATAGTTTATGAAATTAATGAGTTAAATAAATTAGGTAAACATGATGCACATGTGTATATGTAATGTATGTATAATTTTATGTGTATATATGCATATATATATAACACAATATGATAATATGAATAGAACTAATTATCTAAGAATATGACGTCATATATAGCACACAGATAAAATACAAGTAATCCTGAAACTCATACATAATTACACGTAATGAGGCATGCACGCATGCGCTCACAATTAAAACACAGAAACACATAATTGTAATATCGGCACCACCGCACAGAGTTTCGATGAAACTGAACGACTTGTCATGCATCGATTTTACGGTAGCCTTGGCGCTATGCGTAGACGCCGTAGGAGATGGCGATGTTTTGGTTTAATTCTTTTGTAAATTTTTATCGTTTTGAGAAAGTAAATGTACTTTTTTGGCCAATTGACATGTGTATATGTATAGTAGATATATTAGGAGAAGTTTGGGTGCTCTAGGTGGTCGTTTTCATGGTTAGGTCAGAAAGTAAAAGATCACCCAAGTTGTTTTAGTGGTAGTACACAAAATGTCCCCTCCATTTTTCTGTTTGTTTTCCGTATTTGTTAAGGCTAGGCTATGCTTCAGACTAAAGTGCCTTTTCAGATAGAATTGGTAAGCCAAAGCTGGGTAATAATTAACTAGAACTGCATGACATTCTTTCGTATTTATTTCTGTGCAAATGCATTCTTTCAATCATTCCACGTAAAAAAAGCATACATTCATTTAGAATATTGTGTTTTTGCAGTCCAGATAACACTGCAGATGTCGTCTGCGGTGACGGAAAATATAAGCCGCTTATAAAATAAATGTTTTAAAAATATATGCTTTTTTTATGTGGAATGGTGTGTAGGGGGCTAGGGGCCTAATGATTGAATGAATGCATCAGCATAGAACAAATGAGGTAAGAATGTCATTCGTCGGCGTAAATAATTTAAATATGCTCATGGTTATCCCCGTAAACATGCTGTAACTACTGCACTTGTAAATGACATAATGTCAATCTGAGAGATTGCCAAACACAGAACACTTCAACCCATGATTCTGTTGCGTCTACTTGACCAAAGGTTCCTTGGTTGAATCTCTTCAATCCCGTATTGTGTAGTCGCTGTTGCATAGATTTAATACTGATGTCACAACCAGTGGATACTTTTAAGTCACGAAACAGTGCCTTTGATTACAAGTGCTGGTTGTTGTGGCACTATTGGATGATATGCAGTTATATAATAGGCCTTTACTTTGGGGTTGTTGACAACCCCTCAGCACCCTTTTATCACGACACAACGACCGTTAATTTGCTTGCATATCTGCTTTTGGGTGATCTCTTTGATTGACAACACCTTATTTTTGATTGACAACACCTTAGTATGTTTACTGGGTGTATGCTGTGTTGCCTTACAAATTATATCTAAAACCATGCATGAAACGTTTGTCTGAATAATAGAACAAAGCTTGTGCATATATTCTGATAACATTGCGTCTTGGGGCACTTTTAGTGCTTCATATTGCATCAGCCTCCACTGATCATTGTTATCACATTTCGGAAGCGGATGATAACATCTGGAGCACTTATTGAACCAGACATGGGGTCAATTCCATTCCGGAATTGACCATCAAGTCCGGAATGGGAATTGATTTTCGAAAGTCAGTTGGAATTGGAATTGATTTTCTTGGAATTATTGACTTGATATTATTAATCTTTACCCCTTAAATTTACTACTAAAATATTTGTCTGCTATTAGTATATCACCCTGAATCTGGTAAGGAAGCTGTCAACATTATAGCATATACACTGCCTACTCTGTTATTGAAACATTGTGAACAAGAACAATATAATGAAGCATTTGCATAAAAACAAATACCAAGTTACTGTAGCAGACAGTAAAACCAGACCATTCAGGCCTTTTCTCATTTTCTTTCTCGGTGGACAAGGTTGATGTCCCCACAGAGAATACATGTTGATTAGGATGTTGAAGTTGAAGACTCGGAAGTTTACACTAAATTTGATGAAATATCAATGATACCACAACTGATATAAACGGGGAAACTGTTCAAAACTCAGATTAACCTGGTGTATATGTAGATGCGTTGAATGAACAATAGTTAATTTGTTAATCATATCTGATTAAATATGATTGCACGCATGGTTTCAAGTACAAATAAAACTTAAAACAAATTTGATTTGAATTTTTCTTTATCCTAAGATTTGAAAAAGTTGGAATTGACAATTCGGAATTGGAATTGATTTTTGCAAGGAGGAATTGGAATTGACAAAACGGAATTGTCAGACTTGGACTGTGTTTGATGGGTTTGGTAATAGTAAAGGAACATTTGTACTGCTGGTACAACCCATTTGACCAAATAAATGTAGATGTGGTACAGCTATGATGTCATCCTACCCCAGTCAATATGAGCCAATATGATTTGTACTTGGATTCTGAGTTGTACCCACATAATATCACATACTGAGTTAATTGCAGCAGCAAATTTTGTTACACCAGAGGTTTCTCATTAAAAGTATATGTGGCTAGACTTGGGGTCATGTACATTATATCAATTCATTACACATATAATGTCCAGTAAAAAAATCCAACTGGAATATGTTTCATAAACTTGGTTGCCAAACTACTTCTGTCTGGTTCTTAAACAAACAAGCATGAGGTATAATGCATGTTCTTAATTGTTATATTAAAGTTTACAGTGCAGGTGTAATCTCTAGATCAAATGCATTTTGGCATGCTGAAGTACATAAATCATGGTACAGCCAGGGTTGTTTGATTTAAATCATTTGATTTAAATCACTCCAAAAAATCATTGATTTATGTTTTTTTTACTTTTGATTTTTTAATCGTTGATTTATATGAATTTAACACAAATTGTTTACTAGCATCTAGATCAACAAAGTTTTGTATGTTTTTTAATACAAAAACACAAAGTGTGCACACTTGTGTAGCTATATTGACACCATATAGCCTGACAGTCAAATATTTTATGACATTGTGTATGTTTGAGCTATTCCCTTTCTGAATGCAGTGAAGCCACACAAACTTGTCTTCAAGAGGAAGTATCTTTTCAAGTCAGTAGCCCTGGGTTAAAGTCCACTTAGAGCTTGTGCTAGTTGTTACCAATTCAGTATGTTGACTGAAGTGGGACAGTCTGGGCTACAATTGTTTAATACTGTACCAGTTTGCAGTCTGGTTAGAGACCCTTAGAATACACAGAGCCCTGGTCAGTTGCTAATCCACCCTCTCAGCAAACAATAATTAGCACTGCTACAGCCACAGACACACAACATGCTTTCCTTTCCAAGACATATGCAGCTACAAGGGGTGAGACCTTGTGGACATTGTCTAATGTCTTTATATAAACAAAAATCATGTACCCTCTGTTAAGACAATTACCAAAATCGATTTGAATAGAACACGTTTGAAAGAGTATAAGTATAAACATCTATATACCAGATTTTTTTTTTAAATCCAATAAATAAAAAATCCGAATTAAATCAAATAAATCTGGTTTTTTTTTTTTTTTAACCCAAGGTACAGCTATGATGAGTCATTTTCCTACCCCAGTCAATCTGAGACAATATGATTTGCACTTGGATTCTGAGTTGTACCAATAAAGCATCAATGGCTAAGTCTGATTCACACAAATAATTGATACCATCCGTGGTAGTGATTGGGTGATATCACAAAAGAAGTTTTTATATATATATATATATATAGTCGCATGCTTCTTTAAAAAGGAGACGTGACATTCTCAGAATTTTGCTCGTTTCACAATGTCACATTGTCAGTAGTATCATACTGTCCACTCTAGTTGGTCTCCGTTGTCTTTGTATATAGTGGTGTATGTAGTGTTGTATCCTTTTATGATGGCAAACAATTAGTAGTATGGATGAAAAGCAGCTTGTGGTATTTAACTGCAGACACATGGTGCTGGCATTCATAAAGATTTATTATAATCGTTCGTAGTGAATGCTTCATTTCTGTAGTAAGATACATATTGCATGCATTAAATGTACATGTGCAATGGTACAGCAATGATGAGCTTATCCTGCCCTAGTCAATATGAGATCCTGATTACTACATGGATTCTGAGATGTACCATTGGCACTACTGTTCCCACACAGATGTGCGTCTCCTTATCTGAGTAACAATGTAACATGGTGCTTATTTGTATGTTCACAGGCAGACAAGATCACAACCCTTCTGAAGGCTGCCAATGTGTCTGTGGAGCCCATCTGGCCATGTACGTCATATACACATTTCTTTGTATTTGTTATATAGTTTTTGTACTGACAATACAGAAGTTGTGGTCAGATCTCACTGAGGTTTTGATGTATGCATTCATTTAGATAATTCAGGGTTTTTAGAGATAACTACACTGGCTTATAACTAACATAAAATCCTATATATTTGACTAGTGACATTTCATAAATATATAATGTCAATAACATTAAATTAAATCAGTTGTGTGTACACTACATTACAACACTGGAATAAATAATATTAATACAATAAACTGTACTGATACCTCCTGAGAACTGTTTCATGTGTCCTCGTTGTTTACACGTTGAAAAAACATTTACATTTGTTTTTGTTTTATGACAGCCCTGTTTGCGAAAGCTCTCAGTGGCATTGAGGTGAAAGACCTGATCACAAAGATTGGAAGTTCTGCTGGATCAGCCGGAGCAGCTGCCCCAGGTGGCGCTGGTGGTGCTGCACCAGCAGAGGAAGCCAAGAAAGGTGAGTGGTGCCATGGCTTGTCTAGTTTTAATGCCAATCCTGTGTATGTATAATTATTGTTTCATGTGTATGTAAATGAACCATAAACTTTTTTAGATTTTATATTAAAAACAATGTTCAGAGTTGTAAAAAAAAAAATTGGAGCAATGCATGTTTAGTTTGTATTAATAATGAAATTTTAATCACTTATTTAAAAGTAGCCAAAGTAAAATGAATCAATTTGTATATGTGACCTTATGCTTATATAAATCTAGCTAGGCATGTATTTTTTTAAATAGTTGGCGATGGATAATCAAAGCATGATGGAAAACATAACATTGAGTTAGTTCATTGTCTGTAACAAGTAACTTGGTTTGTGTGTAGTATTGGTTTTGTCTGTGATCTTTTCTAAACTTTGAATTTGCATTACAGAGGAGGAGAAAGAAGAGGAAGAAGAGGAGGATGACGACATGGGCTTTGGTGAGTGTCCACTATGTGCAGGACTTGGTCCAATAGACTTCACAACACCTATCAGCTAAGAATAAAACTATAGTTGTGATGATATTACAATATGTTGGTGAAGTCATTGCGACATGTTTGTGATATCACTGCAACCCCTGAAATTGATAGATTTCGAAATTGGTCATACAAATATTTTTATATTATAATTTCCAAAAGCGGTTGTTTTACTAAAGTAAATGTGTGTCTAGTTTTGCCATCTGCTGTTGTACTATTGACATACTCGACACCAGTCCTGTTGGTTAAGAATGTAAATAAAAATACATTTGTATAAAGACATAAAAAATATGGAGCTAATGCATATATGTCACGAATATCGTCTATTACATATTAAATTTGTATTTGATTACATGTTATTGTTTATCAATTCTGGTTTTGAAATTATGTTGTAATTGTAATAAATTTATTTCATGTAATTGCAACAATTATATTTAACTACAATATTTTTTCATACCACAAATTTTACGTGAACAAACCTATCAAAAGTGCTTTTCTCACACATTGAGGCAAAATGTTGTATTTAGAATTGTAATTGATTCTGGTTTTGAAATTATTATATAGATTTATTTCATGCAATTGCAACAATTACATCAGTTGTGATTATATATTAACAAATACTTAATAAACTCAGAATAAACAATTGTTTTCCACCATAACATCTGTATTTGTAAGTGTAAAAGAAAAAATTACTTAATTGAATCGATTTTGTGTAATTGGACCTTACACCGCTTTTTGTAAATACTACTAGTTCAGAATGTGTCCTCTAGCATGTGTTAGGATGAGCTGTAGATACAAATGTAATTTACTAATATTGCAAATATGCAATGTCTGAAGTTGGTGGTAAGTGTTTGGTCAGCTATTGCGGTGATAACTCTGTCCTTTGTTCTTTTCAGGTCTATTCGATTAGGCTGTCCATGGCATCGACACACCTGTTCCACATCACAGAAAGAATATGGTGTATTTGCAGCAAATAAATAAGTAGTAAACTGAATGTGAATGTTTTGTTATTTCGATAAAACTACATGCATAGTTTAAGCTAAGTTATTTTAATATTTTTCAAAAATAATTTTTTTATACCAAGCAACATCCTAATAGACTACATCTTTGTGCAATATCTGATCTGACTGTTTTTTCTTGTATGTTTTTATCCAGCCACCCACCCCAACTCCATAATGCAAGGATTCATAGGATATGTCCCAAGGCTAGCCTAAATCCAGGAATTCTTTGACGTCTTATTTACTTAATTGTCCAACACATAATGATAGCATTAATTATGCATATGTACACTTCCTGAGCATTCTAATTAACTCCCGTCGAGCTTCCATTTCAGTTCTTTTGCAAGGGCCAGCCAGGTATTGGCTATGTTGCTTTATGAAGCTTATACCTGGCCCCTCCAAAAGAACTGAAATGGAAGCTGGACGGGAGTTTCACTAGAATGCCCAGGAAGTGTGTAAATGACAAGAAATATGGGCACATAGACGAGCTCTCTGATCTACGAAAACCTTGACATTGAAGTGGCTGACCTTCCATAACTAAAGACAGGCGTACTAAGCTGTTACAAGTGCATGATTAGCAACTATTTTCAGTTACGAGGTCAGCACACATTCCACAACTCTGATTGGTCAGCGTACATTGTGCAACAGAGGTTATGTCGCCTTGACTTCCGGAATCTTGGTGCAGTAGCAACTTGAAATTGGTGTAGAGAATTTACAAAACAGAAGTGGAATATCGAATAGAATAAGTATCACCATTGCACATATATTATACATAAACATATTGTAATCATATATTAAAAAAGGTTTTTGCTAATTATTAGTCAAGAGGCAGGAATTTAGAGTAAGTTAGTTCCGGACTCCGACAGTGAATCAGTGATCGTTAATTGGGAAATTGAGGTGGCATAGTCAATAGTCAGAAACAGTGGTAATATTGGTTAGAATAAGTAGTACCATTACACATATACTATATGCACAAACTTCTTATAGACATATATTAAGAAACTGTTTTTGTTAACATAGGCAGTATTTTACCCGGACTCAAATTCAACGAGCGATAAGGGGGAGTTTGTTTACAGGTCGTGAATTAAACTGGTGTACCAATCTATCGTATACATTGTTAAATATTTATTAGATAGTGATACATTTACATAAATTACATACATAAGGTAATATCTGACATAGTTGTAAACGATTTCGGCAAAAAGGAATTAACAGCAGGATTTTAGCGTAAGTTCGTTTACACTGACTTCGTTGTTTTGTTTACACAGTGTTCTCAGTATTCGCTAGGTGGCAGGCTTTTTTGCTTGTGCGAGCTTAGTAGAAAATACATAGTTAGCTAGTATATTAGCAGACCTGCCAAGTCTTCCGCTTTTGGCGGAAGATCTTCCGCTTTTTCGGGTTTTTGAGAAAACCTTCCGCTATGCTTTGAAAACCTTCCGCTTTTTTTCCGATTTCCCGGTGATCGCAGCGCCACCCGAAGTGAAAATAAAATTGGCACCAAGAACGACACCAAGTTCCGGTCATCTCTTGGTGCTGAGACACTGTGCAACCTGCTGCAGGTGAAAGTGAACACTGACTATGACTGTCACATGTTCCGGCCAACTAAAGACCTTCTCGACAGGGCACGACATGCCACCGGAATCTACAACAACCACAGACCAGCTGCTTGAGACCAGAGTGTGGGAATGACACTGAACTGTGGCAACATCTACTCATCCACAGACCCGTCCACCCGTATTTTGGACGGGTAAAATGCGTTTTTGGACGGGTAAAGATTTATTTTGGACGGACTAGCCCATCCATGTCGTTTTTATAATCCGACATACCCGTTATCCAACGCAATGCTAACTACAACGTGTGGCAAATTCAGTTGACAGGCAAATTCAGACTGTGAGAAATAGGTCAAGCCAATATAATTTTCTTGGAAGCCGGTCGCCCGCCAGTAATTACATTGTATCCACCTGCCACTCAACATCTTTGATGTGTGTGGGGGGAACCCAAAACAAACAGAACTTAATGATTTTACATGTTTGTACATAAAACATCATAAAAACAATACTGCTCAACATATTTGATTCATGTTTGCTTAATTTATGTTAAAACTTACACATGTGGCTACATTTGTCCCACTGGATATAGGGACATTCAGCAACTCATAAATTATCTAGTAGCAGAGTGAAATATGTTTATTATTTGCTTTGTGTTTTGATACTCATTTTAAAAATCGTCAACGTTTGACATGGTTCTACAAAAACCGTGATGCAAACAAAACTGTTCAACGTATTTGATTCATATTTGCTTTATTGTATAGCTTACATCTTTGGCTACATTTTCACCACTGGATGTAGGGACATTCAGCTGCTCTAAAATTGTTTGGTAGCAGGGTGAAATCTGCTTTCAGTTGTGATGAAATTTTTTATTTCAGATAGTAATGTTCCCATGATTACCTAATGTGTGGTAGTTATTATCATTCTATTATAGAAAATAGTATCTTAGCAACCAACAAAATGATACCTCATTCATACTTTTATGATGATAATTTGCAGAGCTATGATGTTTTAATTGTGGGTGGTACAGTATTCCCAGGCACTGAATGGACTCACGTTAGAAGACGATCTATGTGTGTCAGTTGTTATTTTGAATTATTAATGATTATTATTTATGATGCAACAATATGTACAGGTAAATGTATTGGTAGTCTTTTAAGACTTAGTCAAATGATTATGTAAGTAAATATACATATATATTTTTATCGTATTGTTAACTTGATTATATATGAATATTATACTTACATTTTTGATCACGCGACCGAGCGTGCGATCGAGCGCGCACATCCATTTTGTTACATTCTGAAAACATTTTTGACTGGCAAAAATGTTATCCCAGATGAGCCCGTGTGGCAGTGGCTAGTTTTAGCAGTTCTTTTAAATTGTACGCCATGTTTGTTATTTCATTGGCATTGTTCGCACTTTTTTGTTGTACATTTTTGTTTTCCACATTTTTTCAATATAAAATTTGGTTGTTTTTCCGAGCAAAAAGTCTTCTGTGTTTTTTTTACAGTAAGAGGAAGATCTTCTGCTTTTTGTTCATAAAATATTGGCAGGTCTGTATTAGCCTAAAGTGTTCTTTTGAACACAAAAACAGCCTTATTCAAGGCTAACGTAGCAATCACATTAAGTCTAAATTTTGTGATGGCGCCGTGCAAACGGCAGGTAAAGGCCACCAGGCATTTAATATGCAACAATTGTAGCAACTGGGTGGACTTCGTCAAGTCCGGGTCATGGGCTTGGACTTCGTCAAGTCCTGGGCTGAGGTTCAGGCGGATAGTTTTAGTTTTGAGTGTAGGGGATGTACGAGGATGAAGGAACTTGAGGTAGAGTTAGAACAGCTGAGGCTGCTCGTTGTGGCAGTGGTGGGAAGGGAGCAGGTGGGTTGCGCCAGTGGTTCTGGTGCGGTGGGGGAATAGTCGGGGCTGGGTCCAATTACACAAAATTATATCAATTACATTAAATTTTTTATTACAATTACAGTCATAATTTTCCAAATCAATTACACTGTTACAATTACATTATGCGGAACCAAATATGTTCAGCATTTGTTAATTATGTATTTTTGCACGTTTTGCTGAATTTAAATATTTTGCACACAATTGATAAACAAATATAACGGTAATGTTTGTACATTTTGTTGAACTTTGACTTTGAATTATACTAAATAAAAAGATAGCAGTTTAAAACATATTTTCGTTATATTAAAAAGGTAATGCAGTATCCGGACATAATCCTACAGGACATACCTTACAGACAAAATCACAAAATATGAAAAGTGAACAAAATCCCACAGGACAAAATACAAAAATGTGAAAATTGGACAAAATCCCACACGCCATAATACAATATTTATTTATAGTTCTTCTCTAAGCATCCTTTCTAGTTTTGCAGACATTTATCTGTGTGCATTTCTTACATTTTTCTTCCGAAAATACTAATAATAGGGTATGATGTGTTAACTTTGAGGTTGTAGCTCCTGCTCTGAGCTAACATTCTTAATTGGTCTGCCCTTTGTTTTGTGTGAGTTTGGAATGGGGAGAGAGGCCATATAAATGGTCTTTGCCACCTGACCTGTCTCCAATCCACCACAACACAAGGGGTGTAATTGGCTTGCTAACTCTGCAATGTTTCACAGAGCTGATATTTTCTGAAGCAATATCAGGCTACAGGTCTTTCCATGTTGTTTGAATACCAGCTTAGCCTTTGTCTGATAATGTCTGTGCATTGTTTATTGCTTCCAGGCTGTTACCAACTTACTGAAAAGGCTAATTGCTAAGGCTACCCACCACTAGCACCACGGACCAGTACCCACCAGACAGTGAATACTGTAACTTAAATATAAATATATAAGCAGGTGTTATTATTAGTCTTGATTTTCAACTCATGTGAGACTTATATTTTTATTGACAATTCGTTCAGGTAGTTTGTAATATAAAACACTGTAATTGATTGTAATTGAAATAAATGTTCAATTATACAAAATATAACAATTACAGCAAAATTTCGAAACCATAATTACAATTACACAATTTTGCTGTAATCAATTACAATTACATAATTGGACCCAGCCCTGGGGACAGTAGATGATAAAGTGGCCTAAGTGGGGGAAGAGGACAAGAGAGATGCTAGGGAGAGCTCACCTCAGCCTGGGAGGAGGCTGAGGGGAGGTACGGTGACAAGTCGTAGGGAGACAGGACGAAAGGAGACGAGAAGGAAAGAAATGGGAGGGAAGACAAATTGATCGAAGGAAAGGGGAGTGGGGAGACAGTAGCGAAGGAGTCGGGGGGGGGGCAAGGAGATGATAGTTAAAGCGATGGGAGTGAGGGAGACAGTAGGGAGGGTATCGGAGGGAAAGCGACGGGAGCGCAAGTTAAGTCAGGCGACGGGAGGAAAAAGGTGACAGGTTGATGAGTGAGAGAGAGCCTGATAACAGTCTGCCACCAGGTGACAAGACTGCAGGACAGAATGTGATGGAGGGGATCCATTGGAAGAGCTATTCCGAGGCAGAGAGGATGAGAAAGAGAGCGAGGGTATTTGTGGGGGACTCAATAGTTAGGAAGACCGACAGAGTCTTAAACAAGGGAGATGACGTGGTAGTTTGCCTGCCTGGGGCCAAAATGGAGGCGATAACTGAGAGGGTAGAAAACATTGTGGGTTCGGGCCATGGTGGATCTGTTTTAGTACACGTAGGGACAAATAATCTAGAGAGGGAGGGTACAACTGCCATAATTAGGAAATACAGGAATTTGGTCAGAACACTAAAGCAGACTCGGGTTGAGCAGGTAATATTGTCAGGGATTTTACCAGTAATAGGAAGGAGGGGTCATAGATATCGAAATTGGTGGAGGATGGCAATTAACATGCTGGTCGAGAAGCTATGTAGGGAAGAGGAAGTTGGTTTTGTGGATTTGTGTGGAAGTTTTGTTGAAAGGGCGGATATGTACATGAAGGATGGGCTTCATCTAAGTGGAAAGGGGGCAGCAGTATTTGCAGATGGACTCTCAGCAGCAGTAGGCAGTGGCATGGGTAGCATATCAAATATTTTTGGTAGAAAACACTATTTAAACTTGAAGCGCAAGATATGCCTCAAGCAGAACAAGAGGCCACTAGTACAGATAAACCAATAACAGAATGTCCGAAAAACATGTCTGAAGCAGGTTATAGATGCGTGTTAAATTAAACATGGTAGAAAATATTGACCCTCACATAACAGACATTACAGATGCTGTATTAGGATTGACAGGATATGTAATGTTTAGGAGAGATCGAATAGGAAGAAGGGGAGGGGGAGTTATTTTATATGTTAAAGAATCTATTCAGGCTTATGAAATAAAATTAGAAAGCGAAGCAGATTACGATGAAGCTGTTCGGTGCAAAATAGTTTCGGGAAATTCAAAATTAACTATTGGATTAGTTTAGCAAAGTCCAAAACATAAACGAAGAGGATAACACAAAAATACAAAATGCTATAAAGGAAGTTAGTAAAGGGAATGTATCATAATGGGAGATTTTAACCATGGACACATACAATGGAAATCTCTAGAGAGTACAAGGGGTGAGGACCAACAATTTCTATTTTTAATTCAGGAGAGCTTCCTTACTCAGCACATGCTAGAACCAACCAGGGGAGAAAATGTATTAGATATAGTTTTATCATCACAAAAAGAATTAGTCGACAATGTAAAAAATACATGAACCATTGGGTAACGGTGACCACAATCAAATACATTTTGACATCAATGTAAAATTAGAAAGTAAAAATAAAAAACATAGGAGAAACTTCCACAAAGGTAACTATAAAGATATGAGAAAATACTTAGCAAAGCTAGATTGGAATAACATGCTGATGAATAAGACCGCAATTGAATGTTGGAATATTCTAAAATATGAAATTGAGACTATCATCGATAAATTTGTTCCCTTGAAAAACCAAGGAAAACGGTCTAGAAAGAAACACTTGTCAAAGGAAGCTATTAGAAAAAAATGTTTAAGCAAACTATGTGGAGGGTTTATAGGCGTACCAGAAAGGACGAAGACTATACAAATTACAAAGAGGCACTTAACCTAGCTACAACTGAAATTACAGCAAGAGTTTCTATGCTTATGTAAGGAGTAAACAGAAAGTTCGAGATAAGGTCGGACCACTGGAAAACAATAGGGGAAACATAATTTCAGACGGGTTTCAAATGGCAGAGGTCCTGAATGAGTATTTCAGCTCAGTTTTTACCACAGAAGATATCAGCTCACTTCCAGTTCCATTTACTAAATTTGAGGGCAATACATCAGAACATTTAGGCCAGTTATTTGTAACTCCTGAAATGATAGCAAAGAAATTTAAGAAAATGAAAGATAATAAATCACCTGCTGCTTAAGGAAATTGTTGAGCAAATTAGTACACCACTTGCAAAATTGTTTAACTTGTCACTAGAAGAAGGAATAGTTCCTTCAGAATGGAAAGAGGCAAACATTACGCCGCTATTTAAGAAGGGATCGAGGAACAAGCAAGAAAATTACAGACCAGTGAGTTTAACATCAGTTGTATGTAAATTACTCGAAACATTAGTCAGAGACCACATGGTGGAATTCCTTGTAAAACATAAATTAATAAATACATCTCAACATGGGTTCCTAAAAGCAAGGTCATATCTAACTAATCTCTTATGTTTTTTTGAAGAAATTACAAAGTGGGTGGATGATGGGTCACCAGTGGATGTTGTCTACTTAGATTTTCAGAAAGCTTTCGATAAAGTGCCACATCAAAGATTGTTACTTAAACTAAAAGCCCATGGCATAGGCAATGATGTAATCAACTGGATAGAAAAGTGGCTTACACACAGAAAGCAGAGAGTAATAGTAGATGGTGAGATTTCAAACTGGAAATCTGTTTTGAATGGTGTACCACAGGGATCAGTATTAGGCCCTATACTGTATTTAATATATATAAATGATTTGGAAGATGACATATATAGCGAAGTACTCAAATTTGCAGATGACACAAAAGTATTCAGAAAGGTTACTAATGATACAGATAAACAAAGTTTACAGGATGATCTAGATAAATTAGTTAAATGGTCAGAAAAATGGCAAATGTTATTTAATTTTGGGAAGTGTAAATGTATACACATAAGACATGGAAACATGGACGAAGACTATAAAATGGTGGATGCTGTACTAGGTAGAACCACACAAGAAAAGGACTTAGGGGTAACATTTAGTGCTGACATGAAAGTTTCAGAGCAATGTGGGATTGCTGCTTCAAAAGGAAATCAAATTCTAGGGATAATTAGGAGAACTATCATGTATAAGGAGAAACAGCTAAGTGTACCCCTGTACAAAGCAATAGTTAGACCACATTTGGAATATTGTATTCAGGCATGGAGGCCATATCGTAAAAAAAAAAAGGACAGACAAGCTAGAAAGAATACAACGAAGAGCAACTAAAATGATTCCAGAATTGAGAGACCTTAGTTACGAAAGTCGCTTATTACAATGTGGTTTGATAACACTAGAGACCAGGAGACTAAGAGGAGACCAAATAGAAGTGTTTAAAATAGTGAATGGTTATGATGATGTTGACAGGAATATGTTCTTCAAACTTGAAGAAGGCAGTAGAACCAGAGGACACAAAGTAGCATTAGTTAAGGAGCAGTGTAGGTTTCTACAAAATTCTAAATATATGTAACATTATTGAGATCACCCCCCCACTCCAGGCCTACTAACAGAGGGTGATAAATGAATGGAACAAACTACCAAATGCTAGTAGTGTGAATGTTTCAAAATAGAATTGACATATATTTGATAAGGGCGGGCTACACATAGATGAGAAAATTGTTGGACTCTCAATAAGCCAATGGCTTTCTTGTCCACTTGCCATCTGGAACTTATTGTTTCGGGTGGCAATCTTGTTAAATGTCCGTCCTTGCCGCCAGGGGTTCTGACTACATCAGTACCCCTGGCGGATAAACCTGCTGAACCGCGCCTACATTGAAAATTTATTCTACAATTTTTTTTTAATTTACAGTAAATGACAGACCCACTAAGACACCTGGTGTGTAAAATTCGTGAAAATGACACCTCCTTTTCCCACAAATTGCTTCAACGCATGACGCCCCTGCATTTCTGCCATGAAATTCCCCGGTTTCCAAAATATGAGTACATCCTGCCTAACAGCCACTGTGTCCTTACGCAACTGGTATACAAACTGACAAATGGCGTCATTTCAAAGCTTAGATGCTATTGTGCGCAAAAACATCACTTCCACTCACTCGAGCTACATTGCAGACCTGCTCCAGTTTTACCAACCCTGCAGAACATTGCGATCCTCATCAGACTCTCTTCTGACTGTACGCAGTGCACATCTCCGCCATTATGGTGATCGTGCCTTCTGCATCGCTACTCCTCGCCTGTGGAACAGTCTTCCCCATGAGATGCGAAAATGTGACTCTCTATACACTTTTAAAAGACTCTTAAAAACTATCTTGTTTAAACGCGCTTATTATTCTTAACTGTCAAATTTATTCGACTTTTAGTGCTATGTCCTATGAACTTGGATTTGCTGTTTTTTATGTTTTTATTTATTTATCTATTTATTTATTTTTTAATCGTGACTGTCTTTAACTATGTTTGTGTCAGCGCCTTTGAACAGGGTCACCTGGATCCATGGCGCTCTAAAAGTGCTCTAATTATTATTATTATTATCATCCACACAATTTCTGCTCTCACAAATAATGGCGGATGGATTCTGACTGTGGTCCGTGCCCTACTGTTGCTGAGTTACCAATGGCGGCGGTCCCTAGGATCTTGGAGGCTAGCATACGGGAACTTAAAGGGAATAACAAGGCACTAGCTAAAATGCTTTTTCGGTGTGTATATAAAGTTTAATATTGTATCGCTTTTCATTGGCATTGATCTGTATTTGATTTAATAAAAAATCTGGGGAGAATTTCCCCTGGTGAGGGGAAACGTATGAAAATCGGAAATAGATATTATGATAATTGTAATTAAAATTATTTAACTGTATATATGTATGTATGTATGTATGTATGTATGTATGTATGTATGTATGTATGTATGTATGTATGTATGTATGTATGTATGTATGTATATATGTATATATATATATATATATATATATATATATATATATATATATATATATATATATATATATATATATCAACATGGCATCAACATAGCTTCCACTGCTGGGAATAATGTTGGCACATCATCCTCTTTCAAAGAGATTTTAGCACTAGAATAACCTAGGGCTGACACCTTCTCTGGTCCGGATCACAGTCGAAACAAATTTTCTCGAAGTGAGCAAAGCCGGTTGTTCGTCGGCTTGGAATTTGCTTTTTTAAAACGAAGTTGGCTCCGTATGGAACTTAAACCAACTACATGTTACTATATTCTTATTACTGTTTGCAATACAATCGAATGGCGCACAATATACCATTATGACGTTCGTTTCTAAACAAACGCTATCGCTGTCAACGGTACGGCGATTGAATGGAAAATCCCAGTCTCGTAACACTTCCATGTCGAGGCTTGCCGATAGCGCGGGAAAACATGCATGATCAAGACAAGCCGGTAGAACAGAGTATTATTTGGAATTATTAATTAATTGAATTCTAATGAATTTACTTTTCGGTGTTGTGGAAATGGGAATATATATATATATATATATATATATATATATATATATATATATATATATATATATATATATATATATATATATATATATATATATATAATATATATATATATATATGCGCACAGTCCACCACAAACTCCTGCGTTAGCCCAAGTTTGGGCTGTTTGGAGTATAACCACTTGAGACATAAGAAAGTACTCTTTCTCACAGAGGGTGATAAATGAATGGAACAAACTGCCAAATACTAGTAGTGTGAATATGTTTCAAAATAGAATTGACATATATTTGATAAGGGCGGGCTACACATAGATGAGAAAATTGTTGGACTCTCAATAAGCCAATGGCTTCCTTGTCCACTTGCCATCTGGAACTTATACAGGGCACTAATATATATATATATATATATATATATATATATATATATATATATATATATATATATATATATATATATATATATATATATATATATATTAGTGCCCTGCGCGGGTCTAGAATTTTATCCCAAGCCCGGCCCGCAATTAGCAGTTAGAGTCCAGGCCCGGCCCAGGCCCGCAAACTAGAATTTAGGCCGAGGCCCGGCCCAGGCTCGACCCAGACTGTGAATGTTTGGCCCAGACCCGGCCCGGCCTGCAAGTTTAAGGCCCAGGCCCGGCCCATACCCGTGGGCCAAAGATGGGTAAGCCCGCGGCCCGCTAAGTTTAGATAAGATAAACCTATAATCTTATAACAAAGACGAGGATGAGTTCTAAAAATCCAGCACTACCAACTTCTTCAAACTTACGAATATCCTGAAGAAAAATAAAGAAAAACTTTAAAAAATTGGCTTATGGTTAGGGTAGGAGATTTGTTTATCTAACCCTGACTTAACCCATATGCAAGCCATAACCCCAATTTATATTGTTAATTGAATTAGCTCAACTAAGTTAACATAATTTAATATGATATTTCAATTAAATGTTACCCACTGGCACTGACACCCAGTGACATTTCCAGCAGGCCTGCAGTCACTAGCCTTAGATAGACAGGTTCAGACAATGTGTGAATGAATTAGGACAGGGGAGAAATACCAATTACCAACTGCATTGGGTACTGGGTAGTGGGCTAGTGGCCTAGTGGGCACTTGGCAGTGGGCAGGTCATTCAGGTGGGCAATGTTTGGAGGGAAGACCTAGACAATAGAATGTCCACTGGTAGGGTCAAAGGGTGATAAGTTGATGGTTAATCATGGCTTGATTGCCTCTGCAAATATTTCTAAAGTAAACATTTGGGGCTGGCTACTTCCAGCCAAGTGAACTTATGGGGCCATTAGATTCCACGCAAGGTCTCAATTTGCAACTATATAATACTAAAGAAATAATTTTAAGCGTTCATTAACCGGAATTACAATTTGTAATAAGTTTTTATTAAAAAATAAAGTAATAATCGGTGTTTTGTATGAATATTTTTATTATGTCCAGGTCCAGCCCAGGCCCGGCCCGGCCCGCTCACACTAGGCCCAGGCCTGGCCCAAGCCCGATGTGTTTAAATTGTTTTCAGCCCAGGCCCGGCCCGGGCCCGCAGTATGTAGGCCCAGGCCCGGCCCGGTCGGCGAAATTATGTAGAGGCCCGGCCCGCGGGCGCGCAATTGCAACGTGGCTGAATGCTTCCCAGAGAAGTTGAGATGGGCTTGGAATAAACAGGTCTGACAGGGGGTGAAGTGTAAAGCGCTTTGAGCGGTCCTACGGACTGGATACCGCGCTATATAAGAACGTACCTTTAATCGTGCTTAAATATTTAGCCATTTTGGCTGTTGCGGCAGCCATATTGTCTGCTAATTTGCATAATTTATGCAAATTTTGGTTGTTGCGGCAGCCACATTGTCTGCTAATTTGCATAATTTATGCAAATAATAAAACATTTTATTTAGTCCATGTCGTCACGTCACATTGTTCGCCTCAATGGCCGTCTACTTGGGTAAAACGATGCGCAACTTAGCTACCTTGGCCTATAGGAAACCAGGGCTAGTTGTTACAATTTTCAATTAAAGCCACTTTATGTGAAAAGTATGTTATATGCATTATTTATGTCAACGTATACATTAACTTTATTATTCGTGTTAATAAAATGTACCATATCATTGATATTCTAAGTTGTAGTTATGTAGATATGTGAAGTTTCCCAAGCGCGGTAGTAGTTAGTGGAGGTTTCTGAGACATCAAATTTTGCGTAAAGTCACGTGACCCAAACATCAAAGGCAAAACACCCTAATATCGCCCACCGCTAATGAGTGCGCGCAGCCAATCAGAGCGCGTCAGAGCGCCCCCTGGCGGTGGTAGCCGAGCGTGCGTGACGTAAGCGCCCCTAGCGACTGGAGGAGGAACGAACATTGACCAGTAGTCATCGATGATGGACATAGGAACAACAAAAAATACACGTAATATCACCCACCCACTACCCACCCACCCACGTAAACACGTGACCGTGACCTTGACCCTGACGGAGTGACCAGTCCGAGTGGCTAGCTAATGTCAACTGGACGTCCGAACGACTGGAGTTAACTGTAAGCCGAAGCGTTTATCCAGCTGTGAGCCATAGCGCGAGATCAAAGGACGCTAATCTGTACAATGTAGCAAGTTAGCCGAGCTAATCAGTGATAAACAGCAACTATGTTGCAGTGACGACATTGATGTGGGACCGAGGCGTGTTATAGCCGGTTATATGGAGTGAACATAAGACGTAATAAAATTAAAACCGATAAAGATAAGGCGAATGTGTAATAGTGATTAATTAGCCGACATGCATGGCTACAATATAACCGCTGGACGGCGGAAATCGGACCGTTCGTTAAATAAAATGTAGCAGGACGAAAATGGACTATGTGTAAAATATAATATGCCAACACGCAGTTGGAACAAGAACGCAATACAAGACGGGAATATAAGGTGATGCAAAATTTAATACATGAAAAAAGCACAAGTACAATAGAAAGTAAACGGTATTAGGTATAATAATAATAATAATAATAATAATAATAAGATAAATGTTCGTGGGGAGAAGTGTTCATGGAGTGGTGTTGAACGCGTGCAATAGCGATCGGCGCACGCAACGATTAGTCATCCTGCGTGCTAACGCTATTCGGAGGGGTACCGATCTACGGCGACGGAACAGTGCCTGGTGATCGATGGGACCTCGGTGAAGTCGACGGAGAATAGGTGTGGGTGATGGGGCGTGTATTAGGAGCAATTGATTCATGACAAGCTCCCAACGCGTCATATGGGCACGGAATGATAGACGTAAAGCGACTCCGTCGGCGTCGGTGTCGTCGGCGTCGTTGGCGGCGGCGTCGTCGTCCCACGACTCCTGCGTGGTCGGGGGGACGCGAAAGCCAGGGCCGTAATGGAAGCAGATGTCCGACATTACGTGTCGCCAACGGCTGACATGTGCGGCGAATGCGGTTACGAGATCGCTGTCGTACAGGTCCTCCCGAAAGAGCACGACCGCTTGACAGCTCCGGCGCTGTACGGTTACGTCCAACAGCTCCATGAGCACGCACGCCCAGTAAAAGCGAGGTATGCTGTAAGTAAAGGACACAATCAGAGTGAGAACATGCATAGGCATCTATATATAACAGACGTAACCAAGCAACGAGAGAGAGATAGGTAATACGAAACCGATCGACTGGCAGACGTTATCGCTAGGCAAGCCGCTACAAATGGAACTTGGAACGTGGACTCGACGAACACTTAGCGAGACATGTATACACAGGAACGATAGCACGATAGAACGATAACAGTATGTAAAGCGAAAACAGGTATGAGCTATGTAGAACTATGTAGAGCTATGAAAGTATAATATTAATAAATAAATAAAAGACATACTCACACACTACGCATTAGAGGGAGCACTTCCATAATAACCAAAAAATTTGCAAAGTCGCGGACTTGAAGCACAGGCATGGTGAACTGAAGGTCGTCGTCGAAGGCAATGGCGGTTGTGATGACGACACGACGATCTCAGCCGACTTATATAGCATGCTAGAAATAAGCCAGACAACTGACGTCAGCCTCGGAACAATACCACACTAATCAGAAAACAGATAAGCGGCCGGCAACTGTCAGCTTACCGACACCGGGCATCCATCACGCAAGGAAAAAGTGGGGGGTTATGTACTCGACAGTGCTAGAACGGCGTGTAGTTAAGACAGTAACTGTACATTTTAACGTCATAAAGTCACCATGAACCGTCCTATAAAGTTTAGAGGCGGTAAACATCATATGTCCAATTTCTACGCGTGCAGGATACACGTGTGGAATAGACAATTTACCAGTGTCGAAAGTGCCTACCAATGGCGGAAATGCATGCATCATGGCGACATGCAGACTGCAGAAAAAATGCTGTCCACGCGCACGGGTCTACAGGCGAAACACCTCAGCAAGAGCATACGAGAAAAGGAACAGTTACGCGCAGAATGGAACCAACAACGATATTCACTAATGTATGCGTTAGTTGCTGTTAAATATCGCGATCCAACCCTACGTAAACGACTGTTAGACACTGGGTATTCCCAGTTGAATGAATGGGTCAAGAGTCGGGAAGGATACTGGGGCGCACTGACATACAGTGGTCAAGCCGGTCAGAACATGCTAGGGCATATATTAATGCGAGTACGCGAGGTCATTCGATTGCGCAATACTCCCGCCAGACGATCACAAGACCGATGAACAGAGTACAACGAGATAGCAGACAACCAGCATCAGCATCACGCGCTCGACCAAGGGTTGGTGATAAGACAGCGCGCCATAGACAGTGGGAGGTGTATATAAACCCACCGCAGAGTGAACGAGGCACACAACCGCACTCCGATCCACAGCACACGTCGATACTTACTACCAGCATCAGCAGAGAACGAAATGGCCGCTCAACAAGCCGAGATGATGTCAGTCAGCCAACTTGAGAAGGAGGTATGTAACGGTACTTATATATTTAGACGGCCGTTAACCATAGTACAATGTGCTGTTCAAGATAAATATATAGTATATCCATCATGTCAGCAGTGTAACAAACGTGTGAGTCCTGAAAACAATGGCTTTGTGTGTCCTATCCATCGATGGCAGCGTGGTGTAGTGTATCAGTTCGCTATGCGTATCCTCCTACAAGACGCCATCGACAGTGAAGTGTGGGCAACGTTATTTAATGTCAAGGCTGTCCAGGTGTTGGGATTCACGGCTAACGAATACATGACCATGAAGACAGATGCCGAGCGGTATGCAGCACTGGACATTTTGCGGGGGGCCCAAGTCATGGTGACCATTCGGAAACGCGAGGCGGGACAGTATGTAAATTACACGGTGTCAGACTTGGAAGTAGTCACAGTGTGAATAATTCTGTTGATAGGCTGTCGCTACCGTCGCTGCTGTAGCTACTGCAGTTGCTACCGGAAGTAGTAGTGACGTCATCGACGTTGAGAGCCACTCTAAGGTAATGGAATGGTTACATGCTAATAGTTCGGAGATACTATTCTCCTCCTCTGCGGACAGCTGTTCACCGCCATCATTAATTATAATATCAGATGACGAGGGGGAGGATAGCATTAGCAGTAGCGATGATATGGAGGCCACGGTGAGTGGTTTAGATAGGATACGGGATCGAGCCGAAGCCATGACGAATGAAAATAATTTTTATAAGGCACTAGAGGTCGCCAGCGTGCGATATGCCAGTGACGAGGTGGAACGCATAATGAATTTAAATGACGATAAGGATCGTTACGTACCATCGTCCAGCATGGTCATGCACGTCTTGCGGTGGTTATCTATAGATGTCATCGCAACGTGTGGGAATATGACATGGCGTAACCAAGTGACAGAATTGGTTAGAAAGAGTATGTACGAAAGATACAACGATATACAGGGCGACGCGGATGAATATGCCGAATGTGACTAGTTCTTTCTGTTCAATAGATGGGTCTGACGCAGCTGCAGAGAGCCTACAAGCGTCAGTTGACGGACCTGTATGACGCCGATGACGAGGATGAGGTGACGCCATCGCGGAAACGACAGAAAACAACCCCAGCAGATGGCGACACCAGAGTGGTGGTGAAGCACCGTTGCACGGGGCAACGCGTCACACCGACATCATCGCAGGAATACTACTGCAACTCGCCACCAGCAAACCAGGAGGCGGTGCTACCGTGGGGACCGGTGGAGTTGTTGTCGGACTCGGAGTCTGGCAACGATTATTCCATCCTCAACACCCCCCCTCATTACTACAATGACGTCGACGAGGATGCTATCGCCTCATCCCCCGCTCACGAGAATGAGGACGATGACGCTTTCGAGTTCAGTCCTGCTTCACCACCACCACTCACGCAAAGCACACAAGAATATATGACACCAACGCCAGCACCAACTACACTGTATGTCTTCCCCATGAAAACCATCGTCCTGAAGCCAGACGGGGGGTACGAGAGCATCGCCGACCAACACACAATTACTCACCCAAAGCCATCGACGTCGACCATCGAGGATCCGAAGCCGTCGACGTCGGCGTCGTCCTCGATTATCACTCACCCAAAGCCATCGACGTCGACCATCGAGGATCCGAAGCCGTCGACGTCGGCGTCGTCCTCGATTATCACTCACCCAAAGACGTCGACCATCGAGGACCCGAAGCCGTCGACGTCGACCATGGAGGACGACGACACTGATGAAGATCCGAGAAAGGTGTGTTTTCTCGCAATGCAAACGCACATAGCATACTTAATAGCGCACCAGTGGCGGAAATCCGCCCCATCGACGGTAGAAGAAGTAACTGTGGACGTGTGCCGATCAATGGCAGTCACGGTGCTGTCGGCACCGTACCAAGAAATATTAATGAAATATGTGCGTTGTGCTATCCGTCAACCACGGTGAACAGTAGTATGTGATGAACAGTAGGCGGGAGTGAGTTAGTTAGGTAGTATGCAGTAGGTAGTTTGTATGCACTTATAACCACGGTATATGAACATTAGTAGTAGTAGTATTGTTGTTGTTGTTGTTGTTGTTATGTAGATTGAAGTGTACGACGAGGCACCCGTACTCCCAGCCAGCATTCGGAAGCGATCTGGAGTATTGAACGCCACGTATATGACGGCGTCAACAGAATATTATTATTAGTAAACATAACCGAGTTAGTAGGTAGTATTAAGTAATATGGAGTGAAATATGAGTATCTTTTAATTTGTTCTGTAGGATGATGATGACGTACCTGTGCTACCGATTGAAGCGCGTAGGCGAGCAAGCCGTGAATTAATAGTGCTACTACTAGAATATATCATATCGACACACGATGAACAATAGGTATATTTCTTTATGTAGGAGGAGGTGAAGGAGGAGGTGAAAGAGGAGGAGGAGGCACCCGTACTAGCACGAGCCGAGAGGACACGCACATTACATAGATTACTACAGATAATTGTTGATTTTATGATTGAAACCCCCGCATTTTAAGAAGCACCGTTTGCAACGGAATAACAGTAGTTAGTCGCTCTCTCTCTTTTATTGTATGATTGTAGTTGCATGACATAGAGTAATGTCTATATATATATATATATATATATATATATATATATATATATATATATATATATATATATATATATATATATATATATATACCTACAGACTTATATAGTATTCATCATCATCATTGTACGTAACCTCTGTCGTGGTGTAAAAGCCCACAAGTTAATAACCATGGAACTAGCCACTGGCGTATCGATAACCGATCATAAGCTAGAGGTCACTGTCGCGGATGTAACAATCCCACAAACCTTAAAGTCGTCATAGTAATTATATAAGTCTAACCGTGTATATATGTATATGTATATGTATATTATGTATATGTCTATGTCAGTATATACTCAATAAAACGTCATACAAAGAATGAAACGTGTTGTCAGTGGTGTTGAAAGAGAACCCGTAGCCATCGATAGTCGGACACACAGTAGCCAATACCACAGGATCACACCTTAGGTCATACACCCTTCACCAACCACCACCACCACCACCACCACCACCACCATCACCACCACACGTACTATATAGCTGTATTAAGGACCGCTCTCTCTCTCAGTTGTAGACACGTAGAGCAGCATGAAACGTCACCAATGTCGTCACTGCGGACTGGTGCTCGACACGTATGCAACGCTAAAACACCACCTAGCGAGTCATGCGACACCGGCAGTGACTGAACACACGTATTCGGTGGCGCAGCCATTAGAGGTGTCAATAGAGGTGCCACCTAGCGACCAGGCAAAGCGAACGAAATATTCGTGTAAATGCGAAGCAACGTTTGAGATATGGGACGATCTGCAACAACATGTGAGGTCCGTATGTCGTCTTAGCAGTAGCAGCAGCAGCAGCAGCAGTAGAAGTAATAGAAAACAGACCACAGTGTACACATGTGCGAAATGTGGAAAGAAGTTCAATAGACGCTATGACCTGACCAGACACGCACGAATAGCGTGTACCGACGACGACGTCACGAAGCCACCATCGCCGAAGAGATCAATCAGGGAAGACACCACACCCAACCATCCACTCGTTACCGATGCAGACCCCATAGACCCACCTGCTCGACTCCCCTTCGCCGACAACCTGTCGACGGAACTGTTAGATGTCGTACGAGCGCACTGGTCGACCATACGGACACGTGTAACGAGAGGTCCTCTCCAGTGCAGGTACGATTACAGATTAACGACTCTGGACACGACCGTTCTAGAGACGCCGTTGAAGAACGTGTTCCAGGAACAGACCAACGCTTTCAAGATTAACCTCAGTTACGGGTTCATTCTGAGGAACAAGAACACGGGTCAATACAAGTACTACCATCCCTCGTGCAACTGCTGTGGACGCTACCTGGACGAGCCCAGTCTCATCACCAACAGCAAGGACTTTGATAAGTTCCTCGAACGCATCCGAGAAACCGACGTCTTGCAATGGGCCATCAATCAAAGACCGGATTCGGCGTGGGTGTGCGAACTCGTGACCAATGTCACATTTTTCGTCAATCGCATCATCGAACACCCGATAGGATGTGTAGGAATGACCGACCTTCCAATGTACATCAAGAAGAACAAAGCCGTCATCGGATTGGAAAAGGAGCCCATCCATGCCAAGAGGTACAGTGACAACCTGTGTCTCTTCCGATATCTGGCCCTGCATCGCGGATGTGAAAGTTGTCGATTGGAACCAGCTGTGAAGACGCTGTACGATACTTACGTCCAAGACGGCGTACCCATGAAAGCATTTGCCGGGGTCACGATGGACGACCTCTATCGTGTCGAGACCACGTTCCAAACGAATGTGTGCGTGTACAGTCTCGTAAAACCGGATGGAGAAGATGGAAAGCCAACTGCAGAACTCGTTCGTCGCTCGGTATGTAAGTACCCTGACACACTCTACCTCAATCTTCACGGGACACATTTTTCCCTCATCCAGGATAGACGCATGTATTGTCACTCGTACAGATGTCGGAAGTGCGGTGACTCGTTGTGGAAAGACGCATGGCATCTACGCAACCACGAGAGCACGTGTACGGGGGGTGTGCGCCGAGTCTATCCTGGTGGCGTGTACCATTCGACTCCGTCGGTGTTCGAACGTCTGGCAGACGAGAACATCCGAGTGGCCGAAGCGTTGCAGTATTATCCGTACCGAGCCACCTTCGACTTCGAGTGTTGGTTCGACACCGAACACCTTCCGTCTGACAGTGCCCAGGTTCACTGGGTTGCGCGTCACGTCCCGCTGAGCGTCAGCGTGGCATCCAACGTACCCGGACACGAACAGGTGACATGCATCGTCACGGACGGAGACACCAACAAGTTGGTGAGCACCATGATGACTATCCTGCAATCGATGAGTGAGGCCGCGTACGACAAGATCAAAGACTCATACGATCATGTGTTGGAACAACTCGCAGAAGAGCTGACGAAATGGGACGCACGGGAGGCAGCTGCACGGGAGGCCACCGAGAAGAAAGCTCGACCGGCAACCAATCCGTACAAAACGCTGATGGGACAACTGTATGGATGGATGCGTCAGTTACCTGTCATCGGGTTCAATTCGGGGAAGTATGATCTCAATGCCATCAAACAGTTCCTCATACCGTACTTCCTGACGACTTCAAAGACCGTGGAACAAGACGAGGCCGAGGACGAGGACGAGAGGGAGCAAGAGGGTAACAAGAAAGACGAGAACGACGGCGTCGGGTCAATGTTCGTCATCAAACGCAACAACACTTTCATGTGTCTTTCGACGGATCAGCTGAAATTCCTAGACATGATCAACTACATAGCCCCCGGGTTCAGCTACGACAAGTATCTGAAGGCGTACGGATGCGAGGTGACGAAAGGTCATTTTCCGTACGAGTACATGGACCGTCTGGAGAGACTCGACGACACCGCACTTCCACCGAAAGAGGCCTTCTTCAGTCGACTGAAGAACGAAGGTATTTCAGACGAGGATTACGCCGGTTGTCAGGAGGCCTGGCGCGTCAATGGCATGACGACGTTGCGCGACTTTCTCGTCTGGTACAACAACAGGGACGTGGTTCCCTTTCTACAGGCCATCGACAGACAGTTCGCGTTCTATCGACAACGGGGAATAGACATGTTCAAGCAAGGTATCAGCGTACCTGGCCTGACCCTGCTGTACCTGTTCAACGACCTCCCAGAGAAGACCTACTTTACCATCTTCAACGAGAAGAATAAAGACCTGCACGACCTCGTCAAAGCGAACATTGTAGGCGGGCCTTCGATCATCTTTCATCGCTATCACGAGAAAGGGGTCACCACGCTACGTCAGAACGAGTACGGAGAGGCGGCTCGTCCTTGTCGAGCGATCGTCGGATACGATGCGAACGCACTGTACCTGTGGTCGCTCATGCAAGACATGCCTATGGGATGGTACACGCGACGACGAGCAGAGAAGGACTTCCGCCCCGAATCGGCGCAGCTGTACGGACAGATGGCTGGAGAATGGTTGACGTGGGAATCCGAACGCACGGGACGTTCCATACGGCATCAGATCAACGGACGAGAGAAGAGAATAGGCAAACATCGGGTGGATGGATGGTGCAGCGAGACGAAGACGGCTTATCAGTTCCAAGGGTGCTTTTTTCACGGTTGCTCGTGCAACCGTGACGAGGTGAACGCCGTCAACGGGAGACCAATGGCGGAACTACTCGCCGAGACCCGAAAGACCACCGCCTACCTACGACACTTTGTCACAGTCGTCGAGTTGTGGGAATGCGAGTGGAAGGAGATGAGACGAACCCCGGCCGTACGCAAGTGTGTGGATGCAGCATTTCCCCGACGTCGACACGTGCGATGGACGATGACGTCACAACAGATCCTGAACGGAGTGCGTGCAGGAACCGTGTTCGGCATGATCGAGTGCGACATACGCGTACCGGAAGAATTGCGCGCGCACTTTGCCGAGATGCAGCCCGTGTTCAAGAACATCAGTCTGATACGCGAGGATCTCGGTCCGTTCATGCGCCGATACGCCGAAGAACACGACATCATGAAGACTCCGCGACGCATGCTCGTGGGTAGTTATTGCGGCGATAAGATACTGCTCGCAACGCCACTGCTGCGATGGTATCTGGACCACGGTCTCGAGGTACTGCACGTGTACCAGGTCATCGAATACGATCCTATTCCGTGTTTCCGGCGGTTCGGCGATGCAGTGTCCAAGGCCCGACGCGAGGGCGACGTTCACCAAGACAAGACCATCATCGCGGACACCATGAAGTTGCTGGGGAACTCGGGCTACGGAAAGACCATCACCAACGTTGACCGACATCGTGACGTCAGCTACTGCACGGAGAAGGCGGCATCGCTCCTGGTCAACGATAAACGGTTCCGACAACTCGAGATCGTCGTCGACGATGCGTACGAGATAGAGTTGAACAAGAAAACCGTCAAGTACACCCTACCCGTACACGTGGGATTCTTCGTTCTGCAGTACGCCAAGATGCGCATGTTGCAGTTCTATTACGACTTCATCATCAGATACGTGGAGCGCCCTCTGTTCGAGTACTGCGAGATGGATACAGATTCCGCCTATTTGGCCTTGGCCGGCGAGTCCGTCGACGACCTCGTGACCCCGGAACTACGAGAACATTATTTCCGACATCGTTCCGAATGGCTCCCATCGGAATGTTGCGACGACCATCGGAACGACTACGTGCGCTGTCGTCTCGCCAATCGACCGTGGGTCGGAGACGAGGCGTGCTGTAAGGCGCGAAGAGCGTTCGACAAGAGGACACCGGGTCTGTTCAAGGTCGAGTGGTCCGGTGCCGGGTTCGTGGGGTTGTGTAGCAAGACGTACTATTGTTTCGGAGCCACCGACATGTACAGCACCAAAGGACTGAGCAAACGGCACAACACCATCGACAAGGACGCGTTCCTGGCGGTGCTCACCAACCGTCGGAGCGGAGGTGGATCGAACCGTGGTTTCCGGGTGCATAAATCTACCGTGATGACGTACGTGCAGGCACGGGATGCACTCACCTTCTTTTACGCCAAACGCGTGGTGCACGAGGATGGGGTGACCACGGGTCCGGTGGACGTGTAGAAAAGGCGATGCACGCTGCACTCGTTTCATACGCAATCATGGATGCACGATGGAAACACCCCTTCACGTGCATCGTCGCCGGACCGACGGGGTGCGGCAAGAGTACTTTCGTGACGCGTATGTTGCGTCACGCCGCTGCGATGATCGATCCACCGCCCGAACAAATAACGTGGTGTTACGGAGAATGGCAAGAGGCTTACGCAACGACGAACTTGGGTCACGTGCGATTCGAGGAAGGGTTACCGACGGCGGCCATGTTCGATCCGACAACGAGGAACCTCATCGTCATAGACGATCTCATGGCAGAAACGGACGAACGGGTCACGACCTTGTTCACTAAACAAAGTCACCACAGGAACACGTCCGTGCTGTATCTCGTACAGAACCTGTTCCCTAAAAACAAAGAGAGTCGCACCATCAGTCTGAATTCGCAGTACATGGTGGTGTTCAAGAATCCACGTGACGCATCGCAGATGGCGACCTTGGCTCGGCAGATGTATCCGGGACGCGGCAAGTTCGTGCAAGAGGCGTTTAAAGACGCCACGGCGGTACCGTACGGTTATCTATTGGTCGATCTCAAACAGGACACGCCCGAGGACATGCGTCTGCGCACGGCCATCTTTCCAGACGACGGTGTTCAGTACGTGTACCTGCCGAAGGTATAAAACGACCGAGTGTGTGGATAGTCTCTTCATTCGCATCATGTCTACCCTGGTGAAGAGACACATCGTGTGCATACAGGCTCTGGCCAGAGTCAAGAACAACAGAATTAAAAAGGCCATCATCGCCAACGCCGACGCCGATCTGCTGTGTGCACTAGCCGAGTGTGCCTACAACATACTAACAAAAAACATTCCATTGACCGCTTTACAGAGGCGACGATTGCATAAATACAGGACGAAGTTACGCGAGTTGGCTAATAGACGAACGCTCGCTGCCAGAAGAAGACGCATCTTGCTGCAACCGCAGGTTGGCGAGGGACAGAGCGGTGGTTTCCTATCGGCCTTCCTAGCACCGTTGGCAAGTTCGGTCTTGATACCCTTGCTCCAACAGGTGCTGACCAAAAGGTAGATACATGGAACACGCACGCAAGATGGCCTTGGTGGACCCGCGCCTGTTGGACACGCTTCGGTCACCCCCACCCCCACTCGCGACCGACACCTTAGGCAAGAAGGTGCAAGCCCTCGATGACGAGATGAAGACCATCCTAGATAGAAAGGACCTCGACGACGGGACCAAGGTGACCCTGTATAATCAGGTGTTGCAGCGGTACAACGTCTTGGCCACTAAACGCATAAAGGAACCGCTACGCGTGATCACGGTGAACGAGTCGGAGGTGGCGTCGGAGTCGGGGTCGGAGGGTGCAGTCCGCGCTCCTATTAGCGGACTGGAGGCCACCGTCTTGGCCACCGTACCCAGGACCATGCAGGCCAAAGCCAGCCGTTTGATGGAGCATCTCAAGAAAGACATCACGTGGACCGCTCGCGGTGAACTGATACACGAGGGCGTGCCGGTTGTCGGAAGTAACGTGGTGGATCTCGTTAACGATCTGTTGCGTAAGAGCAAGACCGCTCCGACGGGTTGGCAGCCATTCGCACGACAACTCCGTGCCATCAACCTACCCATGACGTTGGTCGGTAACGTCGCCAGAAGAGCCTACATACGTCCGGAGCCATCGATCACTCCCTCTCGTCGATCCAGTCCTACTCCGCGTGCTGCATCAGGTAGTGCACGAAGATCGCTAAGTTGGACACCCCTCGCCCGTCAGAGTCGTCGAATGGAACATACCATGCCCACCCCACCCCCCGAAAGACGCAAGGCTTTGACGTCATTGGCTGGTTGGGACAACCTATAGGATGGTACGATGCGTGTCCGTAGCACAGTGTTCGTCATGTCGCCCGATCCACAGGACCTCGTTTACCGTTCCATCGTCGGTGCGATATGTATCAGTGGACTTTACATGATTGCTCACGGTTTAGTGCTAAGTTTTATGCCACAGACGTTATTCGAACCCCCCACGCTCGTCGAATGGACCAATCCTTGTCCACCCACCCACCCTCCCCCCGCATCACGCAAGGCCTCGTCGTCATTGGCTGGATGGAACACCGTATAAGGTGGTACGACGCGTATCCGTAGCAGTCATGCTCATCGATCCACAGGACGCGTACCGATCCATCGTCGCTGCACTATTGTTCGAAGGACTTACCTTGCTGGGAGACGTTGCAGCCGGCGTTCTTATACAACAGGTGTTATTCCGACTATGGTTACTCCGCTAGACCGTTGTTGTTCCACCGCGGTCATTGTGGCTGCCATAGTGTGTGTCCTAATACACGTCGGCGTGCTCCTCGTCATTCGTCAACAGTCGGACTCCGGAGTCAACGTCACCGCCCCCGTCAACACATCGGTCTTCCACCTCTTTTGATGGCACAGAGGGGAGAACACTCCTTGAGTGAGGTCTACTTCGATCCCACGAGGGTAGGCAGTTATGGTGGCGTCGCTGGCTTGCGACGCGTCACGCGCCTGCCACAGAAGGCCGTCACGTCATGGTTGTCGGCACAGGACGCCTACACCTTACACAAACCAGCGAGACGTCATTTCAGGAGACGACGCGTCATCGTGGGTGGTATGCATCAGCAGTGGCAGGCCGATCTCGTAGACATGACGAAGGTCAAAGACGTCAACGACGGTAGGGCCTTTCTCCTCACGATGATCGACGTCTTCTCGAAAGTGGCCTGGTGTGTTCCCATGAAGAACAAGTCCGCGGCGTCGTTGGTAAAAGCGCTGCAATCCACGTTCGTCGACGTTTGCCCCCAGACCTTGCAGACGGATCAAGGCACAGAATTTCGGAACAAATCCGTTCAGGCGCTATTGAAGCGTTACGACATCCATTACTTCTACACGCACAACACGGAGACGAAGGCAGCCGTCGTGGAACGGTTCAACCGAACGTTGAAGACGCGCATGTGGCGCTACTTCACGAAACATCAGACGTGGCGGTACATCGACATCCTTCCGGACTTGATGCGATCGTATAACAATGCCCGCCACCGCATGATCGGTATGGCGCCGTCACAGGTGAATGCTCAGAACCAAGAACAGGTGTGGCAACGTCTGTACGGTCACGATGGTAAGGGCGTGCCCAAGTTGCGCGTGTCGGATCGCGTGCGTGTCAGCAAGTACAAACGCACGTTCGAAAAGGGCTACGAGACGAACTGGAGCGAAGAGTTGTTCACGGTACACGAGGTTCACCCCTCCGACCCACCCGTGTATCGCTTGCGGCACGATCTCGGCGAAGTGCTGGAGGGTACCTTCTACGAACTGGAGCTGCAGAAAGTGACGGTACCCTTTGATAAAGTGTACCGTGTTGAAGCGGTACTGAAACGCCGTACGGTTGGTAAACGTAAGGAAGCTTTGGTGAAATGGTTCGGCCATTCCTCCTACTTCAACAGCTGGATCGATGCCAAGGGACTCGTCAACTATAAAGCCTAGCCGCGCACATGACGACACTGCATTCGAGGAATGACACACGACGCGACACCACCACCACCGACCTGCCTCACCACCATAGACGAGGAGGAGACGGAGGTGGACGAACACGAGGATTGTACTGACGCTGCACCGAACGAGCCAGACAGCACTCCCTGGCATCTGTTCGGTACCGCGTGTCCCAAAGAGGAGATCGTGTTTCTGTGTCAGGTCGTCGTCTTGTACACGGTCATTCTGATAAGCATTTACAACCTGACGACAGGTCACGGCGATTCTAATCTGTGGACGGCTCTGTTGAGTAGTTCGTTGGGTTACCTACTGCCCAATCCCACGTTGAGACGCAATGGCGACTGATTTCTACATGACGCTGCCCAGCAACGCTTCCATGGAGATGCACCCCGACAACACCTTGACCCATTACGTCACGCACTTACCTCAACGCATCGATCTGACCGGCGAGTGGGAGTGTGGATTGGCTGAAGTCCAGTATCCGCACACTTGGTACAACGTCACAGAGAACGATGCCTGGTTATTCCTCAGCCCGATCGATACTCCGCACACGTACCGACGTACGCAGTTGTCGTGTGGGTATTACGACGATCCGTTAACATTGATGTATCACGTCAACAAGGGACTGTACACTCTGAGGACGTCGCAAATGAGCTATAGTTCCGTCACTCAGAAAATGACGTTACACATGACAGCGAACACCCTGTTCACCATACCGCACCACACGACGGCGTCCATGTTAGGATTCCGTAAACCCGTAGCCAGCGACTCGGCTACGGCGTCATCCTCCACCACCATGGACTCCCACCCTTCCGACTCGTCGTATCCCTTCCACTTCGAGGCCGAAGATGTGGTGAACTTGACACAGGGGTTCGACACCCTATACGTCTACACGAACATCGTGGAGTCTCGCATAGTGGGTGACACTCTCGCACCTCTGTTGCGACCCCTTCCGATTAGCGGACGTAACGGTGACAGGGTGTCCGCTCGTTTCACTAACGTGCACTACGTGCCTCTGTTGTACTCGCACTTCGATTCGATCGAGGTGGATATAAGGGACGACATGGGTCGGCGCGTGCCATTCGAATACGGTAGAGTGACGGTGACGCTTCATTTTCGTCGACGCAGGTCCGGACTGTTCTGATGAATTACAACGATTATTACGCACGCCAGGCTGGCGGTGCGCTGCCCTACTTCGCCTGTGCGCAATACCAGCGAGGTCACGGACTGGGCAGTCTGTTCGGCAGTCTGTTGCGCAGCGTCATGCCGCTCTTCAAGAGAGGTGCCGTGGCGTTGGGCAAGGGAGCGTTGAAGACCGGCGTTCGCATAGCCGACGACGTCTTATCAGGACAGAACATAAAAACGGCTGCCAAACGACGCGTCACCGATGCCGTGCTCAGCAGTATTCGGAGCCCCCCTGGTAAACGTATAAAACGAGCGGCCGCAAGGCCGACCGTCACTGCAGTAAAGAGACGCCGCAAGAAACGGACGTCCCAGAAACGCGTGGCCGACATATTCGACAACAGAGATGGCGTTCGTGCATAGACAGTCGTGCGAGGGAGTCAAGACCGAGCTGGATCTCTTTACCGTACCCCCCACTCAGAACTGCATCGCCGACAGTCATGTGGTGGAACATCAACCCACGGCCTCTCTGGACTCTGGAGGACCGATCGAATTCTTCATCCCCGGATCGGGAGACGATTACATAGATCTCGCCAACACGATGCTCCACTTGCAGGTGAAGGTGACGCGCGCCGACGGTAGCCCTCTCGATGCGGGCGACCCCGTGGGACCGGTGAACAACTTCTTGCATTCGCTGTTCAGCCACATCGACCTCTCTCTGAACGACACGCTCGTGACCTCTTCGGCCTCCAACTCGTACCCGTATCGATCCTACATAGAGACGCTGCTGAGTTACGGATTCGATGCCAAGTCGACGCAGCTGACGAATCAGCTGTGGTACAAGGACAAGGCTAGTCGCATGCACGCCTCCGAGCTAGCCGCCGGACCCGATCCTAACCCCGGGTTCGTGGCTCGACGAGACTACATAGCCGGCAGTCGCGTGGTCGACATGATAGGTCGTCTCCACGTGGATATGTTTCTCCAGGATAAATTCCTGATCAACGGTGTCGACGTCAAGTTGCGACTGTTGCGCAGCACGCCCGCGTTTGCGCTGATAGCCGGTGGAGCGAACGCGTACAAGATAGTCGTCGTCAACGCGTCCTTGTTCGTGAAGAAGGCCACCATCAATCCAGCCGTGCAGAAGGCTCACATCATGGCTCTCGATCGGACCACGGTCAAGTATGCGTTACGACCCGTCGAATGCAAGGTGTACTCCATTCCCACGGGCGCTCTGTCGCACACGCACGAGAACCTGTTCCTCGGCTCCCTGCCGAAACGTCTCGTACTGTGCTGCATCGACAACGACGCCTACAACGGCACGTACCAATCAAACCCGTTTCACGCCAAGAACAACGCCATCAGCTTCGTCTCCGTGTACGTGGACGGTCGTCAGATACCCGCCAAACCCTTCCAGCCCAACTTCGCTGAAAACCTCTTCGCCAGGAGCTACGCGAGCATGTTCACCTCGACCAGCAAGATATGGCAGGACGAGGGGAACGGTGTGACTCGCGACGAGTACCGAGACGGCTACACCTTCTTCTGTTTCGACCTTACCCCCGACCAGTGCGACGGTCCCTGCTTTAATCTGGTACAAAAGGGCAACCTGCGCTTAGAATTTCATTTCCGAGAAGCGCTTCGGACCACCGTGAACGTCGTCGCCTACGCCGAATTCGAGTCCGTGCTGGAAATAGACAAGAACCGCAACGTCATCTACGACTACTGAGATGGACACCCTGCAGATCGCCCGTCTACTGGCGATGGATCCGAACACCGCGTCCGTCTTTGGCGGCGTCGTACCCCGAGATGGACTGCCTGCAACAATTGACGCTTTGCCGATCGCCTTCGTGTGCAACACCGACGACGGCGACGAACCGGGCGAACATTGGATAGCGCTGTACCTGTCCTCCGACGGGCGAGGCGAATACTTCTGTTCGTACGGTCTGCCGCCTCGCCACGCGGCGTTCCGCACCTTCTTGAACAAACACTGTTCCGAGTGGACTCATAATAGCAAGAGACTTCAGAGTGGTGTGTCTAACGTTTGCGGACAATATTGCGTCACTTATATCATGCTTCGTTGTAACGGCGCTCCTATGAGAACTTTCGTCAACGCTTTCCACACCGATCTGGTCGCTAACGATTGTCGCGTGTTCGATTGGATTAAGCTGCTAAAAAAGGGTATACCGTACTATCGCGTATCATACTGAGCCTCTGGCGCGGTGGTCGCTCCACCCGTAAGCTCGCCCTCGAACCTCTGGCGCGGTGGAGACACCCGTAAGTTCGCGACCTCTGGCGCGATGGTCACCATTCGCAAGTCGCCTCGCCTTCATCTTCATCATACCCGACTCGTTGTATCCAATCGCATACGATCGCCTCGTTTGTACTGCTGCCGCTTTGTTGTATTCAATAAAATACGTGTGCACCGTACGATTGTGTTCGTCTCCTTACTAGGTTAACGACCCTTCGGTAAACGTAACTAGGTCCATGCTCGTTCCTCCTCCAGTCGCTAGGGGCGCTTACGTCACGCACGCTCGGCTACCACCGCCAGGGGGCGCTCTGACGCGCTCTGATTGGCTGCGCGCACTCATTAGCGGTGGGCGATATTAGGGTGTTTTGCCTTTGATGTTTGGGTCACGTGACTTTACGCAAAATTTGATGTCTCAGAAACCTCCACTAACTACTCGCGGTTGACTGTAACAAGTAGCCCTGTAAGCGGGGCAAGTTGTTACATCACACGGGGCACGTTGCTACAGCAAAGAACATGTGGATCGCAAAAGCAAGTGTCAGTCGTATATGTTACTGTTATTACATTAATTGGATTATACACACACATATACATCTTATACACAGTGTGCATAACAATGTAGGTGTTCACAGCTTCATATATTAAGCTTATCACGATTAGTTGGCAAAGAGGACACTTTTCCCGGATTCTCACATAACAAACAATTGTGAATGGAATATAAATCATTGAATGGAGTATGAAATAGTGAATGGCAATATATATGTAATGCGACTTCAAATTAATTGAATGATACACACGCGAACGCACTCACGCACACGAGCAGGAACATCTACATTTCAACGAATCGTATTTATTAACTGCTCAAATAGGGCTGTATCATAAAATTAAACAAGTGTCAACAAGATTGTCATCCAAGGCAGAACACCCAGATGGCAAGTCGACAAGGAAACCATTGGTTTATTGAGAGTCCAAAAATTTTTCATCTATGCGTAACCCGCCCTTCTCAGATATTTGTTATTTTTGTTTGACGTTGCTAGCATTTAAATAATTGGTTATAAATAAGTACGTTAGGCTTCACAAGTGAAATAAAACGTTCACACGTCGTGGTTAAATAAATGTAGTTCTTCCAGTCATTGTCAGCACACCACTTGCTGGCTGAGCTATCGGTATGAGCCGTCTTACGGTTGTTACAAATGTAACAACTTGCGCCAGGGCGTTTTTTAACATACAAAGTGGGGGGCAATGACCCCCAGCCCTTTCATTTGCCCCCCCCCCCAGTCAAACCAACTTGCCTCCCCAATGCGTGCTCCCATTCTCCTTAACCAGCCCCTTGTATTAATGTAGGTAATAATTTGTATTCTTTTTGTTAGTGTGATTTAGTTAATTTTCATTGGTGGCAAAATCAAGAAAGTACCAAAGTTAAAGAAGGGCAATATGTCTACAAAAGATCAATTTATTGATATGGCTCAAAGAAGGCTTTATATTTCCTGTTCCATAACTAGATGCCAGGTTACTATTTTCATGTTATTATTTTCATGTTCGATGTGTCTCGAATGGTGAGGTTTACTTTCGACTCGAAAGTCGAAGAATAATGGCAATATAATGGACATAGGCAGTAGTACCCGAGTTATGGTGTGTTTATGTTAATGCATGCGACAGGAAGTGAGGAATGTAATAGCATCATAGCAATAACAGTGACGTATTGCCGAATGGCTTCTTCATACAGTTCATGCGAAGAAATGAAAACGTGCTATGCCTATGGCATACCCATACCATAGCCATAGTTGTTATCTAATAACAAGAGCCATAGAAGTGTTTACTTATGACGTCAGTGTTCCGGTGCTAGAATAGCTAATGATTATGTATATGTAAATATGTGTACCTGCATGTTACTGTTTGTTTAAACTGTGTATAATTCAACAAGACCCGCCATCACATTTTACACGATTGAGCCGCGTGCAATCCAGTTCTTTACAGTGATGTTGAAATAGCTGTTAACATAAACCGGTGTCCTGGCCGCAAAATTGCGAAACGTACCAGGCGAGACTAAACCACGCCCATTCGCTATTACCATTGGTCGAGAGCGAGCGGGCGGGGATTAACGATGTATCAACAACCTTTCAGTCGGCTGTTTTTTTTTTCAAATAATAAATAAACCTGGCAAAGTGTGTATAGTGTCCAACGAAAGCAATTGGAAACGTTTAACAAATATCACAAAATAATCACATTTTAATAATGATCCCTCTTGTAGGTAAGATGATACAAACATCACAACAGCCATGAACCTGTCAGGGTAGATTTTTATTGAGGCAGTAACCTAGCCAATTCATTCTCCGCATCTTTGAGAAATCGAAATTTTAAGCATGGTAACTCAAAGAAGCATATTGTATACATACCAAACAAATAAATTTTAAAATGTATGAGTAGTTGATAGTGGTCTATATGTGAGATGGAAAGTTGGCGGTCAGCAGGGACTTCAACTTTGGAAAATTGTTACTCAAAAGTTGGTGGTCCACATATTAACATAAAAAATGTAATCAACATTTGCACATGTCAGTTTTGGAAGTACGTATTTTCTATATTTTTATTTGTTATGTACTTAGCCAACCATTTGATTGATATACGTGGTATGTATGTTTTGTATTAGTCTCTTTTCTGCCTTATGCCTATATCTTCAGTATATTTATGTCTACAGTCTAGAGTATGTCGCCGCTCGCATTGTAATTCCACTATAAAAGTGTTTCAAATATACATGCTTTTCCTGAGTTAGTTATTAAATTTAACCATCTAACTTGTCCAGGTCGATATCCTGCCAGTCATGCCTAAGAGAGACAGAAAAGCAAAACGAAGACAAGAAGAGCTATAGAAATCTGCCGCAAAATGTCAAAGCCTGGATTAACATTTTTTCGACGCAGCCTCAATGACTCATTGCCAGAAATACCCACAATGCCGCCAGGGAACTATGATCCGTCCGCTGCCATCACACCTGATGACACTCCCAAAGACAAAGGTGTACCACCAGTCATAGAGATTCTGCCTTCGTCGTGCTCTCGCTCGAGTACAAGTTCATCAAGCAGCCATGATCCGTTCACTGCCATCACATCTGATGACACTCCCAAAGATAAAAGTGTACCACCAGTCACAGAGATACTGCCTTCGTCGTGTTCTCGCCCGATAGCCAGTTCATCAAGCAGCCATGATCCGAGACCCAAACTACTATAAGCAGACGCTGGATGTCATATATGAACTAGAGAAAGTGCGTCTGTCTCAAATGTTCAACCGATGCACAGTCTTCAGTGTGCAGATTGATGGCAGCTGTGACAGGCAAATGTTGGACTACAAGTTTGTAAGTGGACGGATGGCTAACAGTGATGGTAGCGTAACGTGTGTGTTCGTCGTCGTGCATTCCCCAGAGAAGAACGGCGCCCCTACACTACTGGAAGCGGTGAACAAAGCTTTGGTTCTGACCGGAGGTAAAGACACGAAGCTCGTCGGTGTCGCCACTGACGGCGAATCGGCAAACACTGGCAGACATGGTGGGTTATGGTGTTTGCAGAGAGGTCTGGCAACTTTCTGGTGTGCTGCTCACCGGTCGGACTTAGCCATTGAGTCGGTCGTCAGCACCATACCAGAGCTGGGCATATGGAAGTCTAATCTACTGGGGCTCGTACGATTCTTCCGGACGCCGAGAAGGATGAAGATGTCAGTGCAAGCCGGGAATGTCAAACAGTTCCCCAGGCACCACGATGTCAGATTTGCCCAGCACGAGCTGCAGCTGGTGGATGCTGTGCTACCAGACTGCATTAAGGTGTGGGAACAGATGCAAGCACCTGAAAGTACCAGCGACAGAAAGGAGAAGGCTGAAGCCAAAGGGTTTCTGAGAATTTGGAACCACCAACAGAAGTGGATAACCTCACTGGTGGGCGACATCCTGGAGATATTTGAAACACTCCAGAAGAAGTTGCAAAGGAGTGATTTGTTCATCAGCGATCTTCTCACTGTGACTGGCGCTGCCGTCAAGAAGTTGAGATTGATGAGGGATGGACCATTCCCGGGAAGAAGAGAGGAGAAAGCGAGTTGCCCAACCGATAGCACCAGTGAGGACCTAACACAGCGAAAGTCGAACCACCAATTCGTTTGAACGAACCGCCGTAATGCACGAGCAATCAGGCTGGAGGTCGTGCAAGCATCCCTCGAATACCTCTCTGAACGCATCCACCCGGAGCAGGAGGACGTAATCAAAGACATTAAGGGGTTGGGTTGGTGATATCACGCAACCTGGGATCATTCGTTGAGCATGGCGTGCGCGTCGTCAGGCGTCTTTTTCCAGACGAGGCATCTGAATTTGCGGACGGAGTAGCCGAGCAATGGGAGAACATGATGAATGTGCCGTTCCTGCCTGATGGCTGAGATCTTGGTTGTAAGATGACTGTCAGATTGCGGCAACTTCTGCCAGTCACCACAGGTTCAGTTCAGAAGGTGTTGGCATCTCTGGCTTGCATGAGTCCACACTCTATGCAGACCGAAAGGATCGTGAGCCACCACCACAACCTCGTGGTCGACAATCACCGCACCAGCATGGGCGAGGACACGAGAAACGCCCGCCCCATGGTGGCACTGAATGGTGTGGGCACCGCCTACTTTGACCCTCGACCCGCTGTCGTCAAATTCCTGGAGAAGACCAGAAGATGCGGAGCTCCAGATTGGGATATCTACAGGCCGAGTGAATTCGTTAGGAAATTCACCCGCAAAACGGGGCTCGTCTAGTAAAATTGAGACGACTGTCAAACGACTTGCAAGTTGCTAGAGACGTGTCATGTTTCTCTAACTACTGCATGTGTTTGTAATAAAAAATTCTGGGATATAAGTGTAACATTAATTTTATACCGAGATGCAGTCGTCAGTGTGCAACCATATGGATAAAAAGATACTGATAAATATATATATATATATATATATATATATATATATATATATATATATATATATATATATATATATATATATATATATATAATGTTTCATACATTCCTAAGGGTTATGTAAATAATCATTAATAATGCGTAAGGTGCCCTTTTTAACCATTTGGAGTGCCCTTTTAGGACATTGCCCCCCCAGTGAAAATTCAATAAAAAACGCCCTGACTTGCGCCAATACAATTGTAACAACTTGCCCCAAACACAAATTTTGCATTTGAACGAATGCTTGACGATGACAAAGACTGATTTTAACTTCTTCTTGGCATAACTTCTTATACTATATAGTAGACATGTTTCAAGTTTCATTCACGAAACATAAAAAGTGGCTGCGTGAGATGAAATGTAGGCGTGCCAAAACAGTTTTAGGTGGTTAAAAAGTCATTTTTTCCCACATCTCGTTAATTTCGTCTTCTTAACTCCCGATATTTGGACAGTGTGTTTTGCTGGTGGACGTCCAACCAACTACTGTCGATGGTATACCCATGTGTGTGCTATACTTTTGCAAAACGTCTCTGTAACAACTTGCCCCTGTATACAACTAGCCCCGGTCGCCATCACAAGCCAAATAGCATTTCAACGTTTTCCAATTTTAGTTTATTATGACACATGCTAATCGTATCCGTGCAGCAGTGACACCATTGAACATTAAACGATTAAACATCTGACTCACTGACGCGCTGCCTTCGTGTACTGTTCACGCGACAGACGCCATCGCCGCACGTGCTGTTCACGTGTCAGGCGTGCGAGTTCTCGATACATGGTCGACGGGGCGACTGTGGGCGTGTCGTTGTTCAAGACCAACGACTACACTACACGTCACAAGATGCAACGAAGAGGCGGTCTGTTGTCTGCAGCATTTTGTTTCCGCACGAAGTTCGAGATTCTTCTTCCGTTGCGTTTTGTTGTTTATTTTTCGTGCGCCGTACGAGTATTTCGCAGGCTTTACGTTATTTTTACAGGTACCGCATTACCGTTTGTGAAGATGCACTGCTCGTGTGCTCACGAGTGAACTGCTATTGCGAGGTAAGCCTACGTCTGTGACGCGACATTCGTACATCACGTGCATAAAATTAACGGAATAGCTACATCGGGACCACACGGGAATATCTACAACTAAAGGGTAAAATGCAATATATCATCACATGCGCAGGACGAAAAAACCTGGACCATGCAACCGTTTTGGATTCCATTTTATGTTTGCAAACAATTAAGAAATGTATGTGTTTTTCTTGGCGATCACCACCACGAATGATTTCTTCATGGCTGAATGAGAGACCTCGGTTTGCCATATAGCGCGCTTGGAGAAATGGACGCGCGTGTAGCAAAGTGCCGGTAGTTCGCGCGACGTCATCTCAGCTGCTCTTAGATTTCTTGTTCTCCACGGCAAAGGCAATATTTTCAAGCTGTGCTTCGTCGAAACCCATCATTCCGATCATCGCCTTCAGGTGGCGCCCAGCCTCGCGCGCGTCTCGCGTCAGGTACTAAAAAAAAAACACAAGTTCGTTGCTCACGTCATTACTGCGTTTCCCCCTAGATCAGTCTTCTGCTCTCTGGTGTGTGTGTGTGTGTGTGTGTGTGTGTGTGTGTGTGTGTGTGTGTGTGTGTGTGTGTGTGTGTGTGTGTGTGTGTGTGTGTGTGTGTGTGTGTGTGTGTGTGTGTGTGTGTGTGTGTGTGTGTGTGTGTGTGTGTGTGTGTGTGTGTGTGTGTGTGTGTGTGTGTGTGTGTGTGTGTGTGTGTGTGTGTGTGTGTGTGTGTGTGTGTGTGTGTGTGTGTGTGTGTGTGTGTATAATATATGTCAGAAGCGAAGAGGGACACCACTGGAAGCACGAGGACACCACTGGAAGCACAACCGACTGGAATGTCAAGTGGGACCAGAACCAACCTGAAAGAGGGAGGACCGAATGAACTGGAGGGTGGTGACGGCCTCTGACTCGTTGATGTCCGACTCTGTCCGTTTGTTCTTCTTCCGCTGCATCGTCCGTAGTCGCAACAGCTCCTGCTCGGTCTCGGTCAGCTTCTGTTGTAGTTCCCTCGTCTGCTCGTTATTACACATCTGTCGGCAGAGTCAAATAATGAACTATCAACAGCAAGGTGCTTACACAATCCAGTAGCTCAACACTGGCGCTAGCACGTCCCTAGATTCTCATGGTTATGTGTCGAATTTCGATATACCAAGGAAAGTAACGAAGGAAACCACATGTTGTTTCTGCGTCTGTCTAAACCGCCAATCCACAACCAGGTTCATGCTTATTTTCGCGAGATCAATGTCTGACGGTCATAAAGGTCATAAAGCATTACGGATTATATAACGATTTTCATCAATATGTGAATATTTGTTGGTGTGCCTTTTATTGCCTCTATCTCTATTTGTGTCGTAAAACTGTCATATTTGATATCATCGCCAAATCGTGTGTTTACTACAATAATAAATCACGATAGTAAACCCATATTTTATAAATACAAATAAATTCAGTGTTGCAAGGTACCAACAACTTCAGTGGCAATGTTCCGTAAAACGGTCGTTCAGTTAACCAAAGAAAATGGTTGTATATTCCCATGAACCCGGGAGGCGACGGACGGAACGAACCTGATCGAGTTGCTCGGCATGGCTGGCCTGTTGTCCCTTCTTGAACATCTGAACCATCTGCTCCTGGTGTTTGTCTTCACGCGCGTGTAACTCCTTCTGCACAACGACACAACATCCAGTCTCTTAACATTGCACGACGAACACTTCTCACCAGCTCACAGAGTGGTGCCGGCCATATCAACGCGTGACTCGATCTTTGTTGAATTGCCGACCAGCGTACATTGTACGACTGGTCCGCTTTAAGTCGAATAAACACATAGGCGTATATTGCTAAGCTTTTGTTGGTCGCCTTCTGACTCTGGTCCACCGTCTCGTCCAGGATATGGTACTTTAGTTCACTAGTACATACCTTGAGGTTGTTGATCACCTTCTGACTCTGCTCCACCGTCTCGTCCAGGATATGGTACTTTAGTTCACTAGTACATACCTTGAGGTTGTCGGTCGCCTTCTGACTCTGCTCCACCGTCTCGTCCAGGATATGGTACTTTAGTTCACTAGTACATACCTTGAGGTTGTCGGTCGCCTTCTGACTCTGCTCCACCGTCTCGTCCAGGATATGGTACTTTAGTTCACTAGTACATACCTTGAGGTTGTCGGTCGCCTTCTGACTCTGCTCCACCGTCTCGTCCAGGATATGGTACTTTAGTTCACTAGTACATACCTTGAGGTTGTCGGTCGCCTTCTGACTCTGCTCCACCGTCTCGTCCATGATCTGGTACTTCAGTTCAAGGTCGGCGTACTTCTGCTCCATCAACGACAGCGCGTCACCGAGGTTCTCGATCTCGATGTTCTTTGCCTGCAGCGTCGAATGCAGTTCCGGATTCTTCTCACTCAGCACCGAGTTTAACTCCTCCTCCATCAACTCGAGCGCCACCTGGCGATGACAGAACAATGTTTAACAAGACTGCCATCCATGACAAAAACCCGATGACAAGTTGACAAGGCAGCCATTGGTTAATCGATAGTCGATTAACCAACGATTATTCATCTATGTTTATTATGCCATTCTGAGATATTTGACAATTTTGTTTTCAAACATATTCACGCTGCTAACATTTAAACAATAAGTAGATAATGTGTTCCATTCAATCATTGTCCTTTATGAGAATGAGTACTTTCTGGTATGTAATGTGCACTGTTCCTTCTCTAACGTTACTTCGTGTCCTCTAGCTCTTCTACATTCCTTCAGTGAGAAAAAATACTTCTATTATTATTTTCATAACCATTCAATATCATAAACACTTCTAGACGGTAGTGCAAATGGAAAGTATCAGTATTAGTCGGGCAGTGAAGGGAAGTCGGTGTCAACGTTTTCACAGAGTTGTGATCCTCGAGTGTCCTGATTTGGAACTAACTGATCTTAATGTACGTTTTGATTATGGATGCAATCATTTTATAGAGTGAACTGAAGGAAGCGAACTGCAGCCTTACGGGCCACCATGCAGACCCGAAGACGTTAGTTAGATGTAGCATAGCAGACATGACGCCCCCGATATGTGGGTCTCACCTCCTTCTCCCGCAGGTCCGCCTTCAGTTCCTTGATGTGCTTCTCTTTGCGCTGTAGCGGCGTCAGGTAGACCATCTCTGTGCCGACGTTCATTTCCTCCAGGTAGGCGCCGGTCAGCGGCTGACGATGCTTCAGTGATCGGCTTCCAGGGGGCGTACTGACCGAGCGCGGACTGTCCTTCGACGACATCGTCAGTTGACTGGTGGAACGCGAGCTCTTCGACTGTGGCTGCGTTTGGCTGCAGACAATGTCCATGTACAATTAGGGGGGGAAATATTTCTGTATGACAGGAGTATTCAATCGCGTGATCTGCCATACATGCCGTAAATGACATAGGGCCTACTACTCGCATTTTCCTATGTATTCCATTTTCTAGTAATAGTTTTATTAGACGACATTGTGGTATGTAATAATATTGGTGCGAGTGCTTTCTATGCATATACGTTCAGAATCCACCAGAAGGCACCACCGTGTATCTAGCTTTTAAAAAAATCCAGGGAATATGCCTAACGGACAGACGTTACCAAAACATTTTGCTTCCTAATGGCATACGGGCGACAACTATAGTAATAGTGAAATAAATTACTCTTATAATACGCGAAAACAGTGTTCTTAAGACGTAGATCGAATCGCGTAATATATAATGCTCTTCCGCTTTCTAGCTATCAACGAATGATCCGATAGCTTGGGATTAATAATTGTAGCTATATCTACATTAAAATAGTTTTCTTACCTAAGGCGGCGCGCCCGATTGTTCAGTTGGTTGTAGTATTTGAAGTTCATCTCGTCCTCGATCGACCATTTGCGCTGCGGGTAGTGTGAACGAAGGTTAAGACAGCCTCAAGACACAGACGATGAGACACACAAATCCCTCTATAAAAAAATTATAGATACCTGCTGCTTTACTAGATGCACGACCAGCAACAGGCATGCAAAGACAAACCGACAAGCCCGTTTCTTGGATCGGCCGTCATGCAAGAGTATACATACTGGTTTTCTGCTACTACTTCTACCGGAAGTGTATTTTCCTGCAGGAAATAGCAGTGCTGCGCGTGCGTGATCGCATAACTTCCGCCGTTTTTCCTTCATGTCTAACATTTTGAATATAATGAGCCGTGAATAAGTGAAAATTAAATTGTCATGTCAATCCTAATTCATATACTATGTGGATTTGTGAAATGCCGTCGCCAACACGAAGGCGTAACCAGGCGTAACCGGAAGGAAATTACTGGTGATGCCCGCGCATAAGTCGTAGCAGAAAACCAGTATTAAGAATTTTGCTGCCGGAATACCGGTACTTACTTTATAACCGACAGTGTTAAACCTTGTTACATCTCTCTGCTGGAGCGGCCAGGTAGCGTCTCTTTTTACACTGGAACTTGTTCAAGAAGTTTCAATGTCGTAGGTTATTGGATCAAAGGATCAAAATAGCGGATATATAAAATGGTAAACACTGTGTGGGTCAACGCTGATAATGGACATGACTTCCAACCTCTCCCCGATCACATGACAAAGTTACGAAATTTCACTAAGGAACAAAATCGTAAATTTTCAGCATTTTTATTTTCCCTTCAGTAAATGCTTGAACAAGCATTAACTAATTTAATACTTTGTCTGATGATTTCACACCAAAAAAAACATACAAAAGTTGCACAAACGAGCTAGCATGTTGTAGTGGATACTGGGTAATTTTGGTTTTTCGCAGACTTAATTTGAAATGAGACTAGCAAGAAAATCGAATCAATGAAGCATCTTTAAGCGGCGCAGTTTTACCTCGCTGCAAATTAGGTATGAAACCCTCCCAACCAGTATATTTGATTCTACTGAACGGTTGATTCTGGTATCCGTGATTCTGTTAAGCAGCGTCTACCGTATTTCTAAGACATCGGTCGCCGAGATAACAGTTTAATTTTGCAAGCCGTGTTCTTATTGTCGCATTTCTGCGAATTGCTATTATACGAACTATTTTCTTGGATATGGTGAGGTAAATGTTAGAGTGTATATAGAGGGATGGCATAAACAAGTTATGCAATTGTATCCAAGTGTTGTGTGGGGGTCCATATTGGAAGTTTATTGTTAGGCGTGGGGCATGAACAGATTATGCAATGATTGTACCCCCGATGTTTTAGCTTTTGGCGTGGTACATTATAGTAAAAGGGGTATTAACGTAATGGGACCGTCCGTATAAAACGCTAAGAAAAGTGTATTCAGGAGAGGGGCCAGAACACACGAATGCGGCATTAGAGTTCCAACGATGATGTCCGGCAAGGCCCGTTCTGACGAGGGCGCGGTTAATCGCTCTACAACTTTGCTAGCATTGACAACGGCGAGTGAAAACCCAGACAACCCAATGCCACGCCGGTAATTAAAGCGCATTGTTTGACTGTATGCGTTGACCGTCTGCATCGGCCGCATGTCGTTTTCTGCTGCCATCAACTGTGCGTTGTTCTGTATGGAACAGTTGAGGAACTATTTTCTAGGTTGGGTAGTTGATTCATAAATGGTGGTCTAACTGTAAAACTTCATGCCATCGGAGAGCAGTTGGTCACATCACTAAGCAGTTGACGAATATTTGGCGACGTGCAGCGCCAGTTTATACATGCATTTTCATAAGGAAAAATCATCGATCAATTATTAGGATAAAAAATGTATTTCGAACTCCTTATGATGTGTAGCCTCTGGTTTGGACGTTTAGCAGAATAAAGGCCGGTATACACGAGCGATTTATGAACCACTAGTCGGGCGACACCGTGTCGCATGACAATGCGCAGAGAAATGATGTGCGACAAGTCTAGATATTTCGACCTAGATAATATCAGTGGAATTGGGACTCAATTCCAATTCCACAATCGTAGCCACAAATTGGCATCGCTAATATGTGTCGAGAGGATTGTTACACGACCGACTCTTGCACTGCAATACCGAGTGACACGGTGTCGGCCGACTAACTGGGTAGTTAATCGCTCGTAGGCTAAGCCGGCCTTAAGATCGTAATACCGTGGTTGTGCTGAGACGCGCTACCTGTAGAGTTTCGCTGAGTTCCCGCCGTCGCTGACTCGCCTTGTTCTCCCGAGGCAAAATGACGGTGGACAGGCCGGACAAGAGCGCCGTGTTGCTGACGGAGTTACGACGGAATGGCGTATAGCAATTCATTGATGATTGACTGTGGGCGCGTTTGTGAGCGTAGCACTTGCCGAGATCGTAGTTCAACAGGTCCATTCCGTGCAACTTCGTGTTCATAATTTGTCAACTGCAAGTAGGATGCGCATGAGACGCACACTTACCAGGTGGCGTGTCACGTTTAAACTCAACCCGACATAGGTGCCAGTCCTGAATGGTAACACCCGAGTTTATCTACGCCCGCTAGTTTGCCGCTCAACAGGAGTTCGTCGTGCAAACTGTGATGTTGGCACATTGATTGGATATCGCGAGACTTTGGTACAACTGACTGCGCACAGCTCAAATATTCGCGAGAGTCGCTCTTTCGGCATTTTTTTTTACACATGAGGGTCGTATCCCGTAACACACCAAGCATTGTTCAAAACTCACAAAACCGCAAGGAATGTCTTCTCTACGCAACTTTAAGAAAATCTGTAAGATTTATGGGAAAACCGTAAAGACTTATGGGTAAACCGTGAGAGTTGGCACCTATGACTCGCATTCATCTAAGAAGGAGGTTCTGGACGAGTTTGGGCTTGGATTCCTTAATGGTAACAGGCCATATATCAGCGTTAATTCAGTTCTGCCATTTAAATGTAATACTGTGCAATAGTTAATGAACTGTACAAGCATAAGTTTAGTGGAATCAAAACTTCCCGTAGAAAGGAACATGTTGGTAATCGTACCGTTGTTTCCATGTTCACAAACCGACTGGGAAACGAACATACCAACTCTGTCGTATTACTGATATTATGTACACATTGTGACAGTAATTTTTTTTAACGATCTTTGACATTTATAGCTAATTCCTTCAGGAGTATTAAGTATCATGTCTATGAGGGGACATCTATGAATCATAGATACGCCTGCTTTTTTCCGGGCCAACTATACACCAGAACCTAAGAAACGTACAATTAAATAACTGTAATACAGTAAATGCATGAGGAGTAAGGGTCTTATACTTACACCACCAGCTTGACAATGACACAAAATGCTCTGTTGGAACTGATACTGTTCGACGCACGAATGCCGTGTTGTTTGTCGTCACGAAATGGCAAATTTGATCTCTCGTTGCCTTTTCCACGGTGCTGCGCGTTCACCGTCGCTTTGGTGGCGGTCACGTGAACAAAAACAATCGCGTTCGACGTCGCGTTCTTAACAGATCGTGCTGCCGCCTAGCGAATGGTTCCGTCGTCAGTGAGTGTTGTTTACTAGCGCCAACTAGAGTCCAGCGCGTCGTAACGGTCGCTAGCCCACCCGCTACATATAACTGTGCCTGTGTGTTTACCAGACCTGCCAATATTTTATGAACAAAAAGCAGAAGATCTTCCTCTTACTGTAAAAAAAACACAGAAGACTTTTTGCTCGGAAAAACAACCAAATTTTATATTGAAAAAATGTGGAAAACAAAAATGTACAACAAAAAAGTGCGAACAATGCCAATGAAATAACAAACATGGCGTACAATTTAAAAGAACTGCTAAAACTAGCCACTGCCACACGGGCTCATCTGGGATAACATTTTTGCCAGTCAAAAATGTTTTCAGAATGTAACAAAATGGATGTGCGCGCTCGATCGCACGCTCGGTCGCGTGATCAAAAATGTAAGTATAATATTCATATATAATCAAGTTAACAATACGATAAAAATATATATGTATATTTACTTACATAATCATTTGACTAAGTCTTAAAAGACTACCAATACATTTACCTGTACATATTGTTGCATCATAAATAATAATCATTAATAATTCAAAATAACAACTGACACACATAGATCGTCTTCTAACGTGAGTCCATTCAGTGCCTGGGAATACTGTACCACCCACAATTAAAACATCATAGCTCTGCAAATTATCATCATAAAAGTATGAATGAGGTATCATTTTGTTGGTTGCTAAGATACTATTTTCTATAATAGAATGATAATAACTACCACACATTAGGTAATCATGGGAACATTACTATCTGAAATAAAAAATTTCATCACAACTGAAAGCAGATTTCACCCTGCTACCAAACAATTTTAGAGCGGCTGAATGTCCCTACATCCAGTGGTGAAAATGTAGCCAAAGATGTAAGCTATACAATAAAGCAAATATGAATCAAATACGTTGAACAGTTTTGTTTGCATCACGGTTTTTGTAGAACCATGTCAAACGTTGACGATTTTTAAAATGAGTATCAAAACACAAAGCAAATAATAAACATATTTCACTCTGCTACTAGATAATTTATGAGTTGCTGAATGTCCCTATATCCAGTGGGACAAATGTAGCCACATGTGTAAGTTTTAACATAAATTAAGCAAACATGAATCAAATATGTTGAGCAGTATTGTGTTTATGATGTTTTATGTACAAACATGTAAAATCATTAAGTTCTGTTTGTTTTGGGTTCCCCCCACACACATCAAAGATGTTGAGTGGCAGGTGGATACAATGTAATTACTGGCGGGCGACCGGCTTCCAAGAAAATTATATTGGCTTGACCTATTTCTCACAGTCTGAATTTGCCTGTCAACTGAATTTGCCACACGTTGTAGTTAGCATTGCGTTGGATAACGGGTATGTCGGATTATAAAAACGACATGGATGGGCTAGTCCGTCCAAAATAAATCTTTACCCGTCCAAAAACGCATTTTACCCGTCCAAAATACGGGTGGACGGGTCTGTGGATGAGTAGATGTTGCCACAGTTCAGTGTCATTCCCACACTCTGGTCTCAAGCAGCTGGTCTGTGGTTGTTGTAGATTCCGGTGGCATGTCGTGCCCTGTCGAGAAGGTCTTTAGTTGGCCGGAACATGTGACAGTCATAGTCAGTGTTCACTTTCACCTGCAGCAGGTTGCACAGTGTCTCAGCACCAAGAGATGACCGGAACTTGGTGTCGTTCTTGGTGCCAATTTTATTTTCACTTCGGGTGGCGCTGCGATCACCGGGAAATCGGAAAAAAAGCGGAAGGTTTTCAAAGCATAGCGGAATAGCGGAAGGTTTTCTCAAAAACCCGAAAAAGCGGAAGACTTGGCAGGTCTGGTTTACTACTAAGTTGCATTTTCACGAACGTTTTAACAATATCATCAAGTCAGTGGGTTGAAACCAAGAAAACAACCTCTAACCAAAAAATTTCCAACTGCGAACAGCCAACAAATTACGGAATAGAAAGTGCAAAAAACATAATCAATTTCAGCATAACATTACGTCATCATTCAATACGACGTCCCGTGAATGTTTGTCCCAGAAGTTCCTTCCTTTTCTCTTAGAGCTTAATCCGTCGGGCTTTGAGTGTTGCGAACTTATCGACCACGAACTCGAAGTCGGTAAGCTCTCGCTCGATCGACGTCTTCTCCTTTCGTAGTGGATTCCAAGGCGTGACGGAACGGGAACTATTCCCTGAAATCCCCTCCTGGATGCAACGCGCGAACACGTGTGGCTGGGTGCGACTAGCTACATTGTTGATTAATACAGCTAAATTGCGAACTTGCTCAGAGCCGAGGTAATCAAAAAGCTCAAATTTCGCTTGCAGGGAAATGCGAGTATCCAGTCCGACGGAAACATACCCATGGCATGGGCATGACCATGTCATTGACATTGAGGCTATTTCAAACGTTATTGAAAGTGTCTATGGCACGTTTCTCGCAGTGATAAAAACACGTGTTGAATCAAGAAACCTCTACTTAGCAATTACACAAAACTGTTTATTTTTAACCCCAACTGTTATTTAGCAATATGTGTTTGAAGTTGTGATTTTGCGAGAGATTCTGCAGCGAGTAGATGACTTTCTTGCGCACGCGCAGTGATGGGCTGATGTAGAAGCACACATTGGCGTGGTGTTTACACCTGGATTCACAATGGCGTCCAGCGATTGCGAGTCTAGTTCCTCCCATTCCTCTAGTGGTTATTGTTTACTTGTGGGTGAAAGAAGTGACAACGAAAGCGCATAAGTTGTTAGACCACCTATGGATTCTTGCGCATACATATTAGAACCGTACGCTGCGGAAAAACTGGCACCAGGGAGCGAGATACCAATTGTAAATGTCAAATGAGGACATCAATCGATTCCAACACCAGTTTTAATCATGATGAATGGTATGTAGACACGCCCCTTCACCTACTGCTTTAGCTACATTCTTTGTTCCCCAAATTTGGACGAAGTATTTATAAAAAAAAGTAATGGACTTTTGCATGTAACATCAGCCAGCCTTGAAAATGCTAGAATTATATGCTTGGAAACAACGTATCTTGCGTCTCTGCCGCCTACCCTGGCCTAACATTATACCTATATGTTGCTGCATTTGTTGTCAACCGATTATTTCATCGTATAAGCAATACTGCTGTATGGACATTTTATTTTCATGTCAATACAATAGTACAATGTTGCATTAACACCTGTTTTTTTGCAGACAATACATAATGGAACATTAATATCAATATAAGTGGTAACTTATACAAATTATTTAAAATTACATATGTTGTTGATACCACACAAATGTTTATTTGTATATAGTACACAGTTGTCACACTTTAGGAATAATTTATATCATGACTTCAGTGTCACAAACTCAAGCCTACAGGTGTTTCTCAAAGGATATATATATTGCAAAATATTTTAGTAAACACACACAATAATAACACATATTTGTAGGTTTTCATCCCTATACTTCAAACAAATACTAAACGGTATTATTCAGCTTGTTAACACAAGAACTTGTGACTAGAGAGAGGATAGTTAAAATATCAGTAAAAATATGGCACATCTCTCCAAAGAACATAATATCTTCCTGGATACCATCCCAGCCCCCACTTTTGAAAAGAAATTACTGTGCCTATTTAATTTGTCATCTGACAGGTGTCTCTGCTCAAACTGCATCAACATGGAGACCACAGTGTAGTGGGTGTGCTGCAAAGAGGTTCTAAAGGTAGTCCACTGCATGGAGGAGTATGGAACACAGTACGAGACAGAGCTGCAATGCATCACAGACCACCCTGGGTTCCAGACAGTCTGCCTAGATGTGTGGGTGCTGCAATCTGTCTACAGGCACTATGCAGCGAGTACCTGGCTGATGCTGCCAATTTGGAACCACAGCTCCATCAGTAAGGGTATATCTCTATATTTTAACTATGTAAAATATTTCTATATATCAATGATTTTTCAAACTCAACCTTTGCACAGATTTCACATAAGCCAGATGATATCCGTCAATGTATGCTTACCTACAAGTAATCTCATTCACAATGTACATTAAACATAAGAGCCACTGGAAGTTTCATTACTGATATATAACTTTTGCTAATGATAATTTTATTATACATGAATATTGTTCCTTTGGATAATTTGAACCAAAATGTACTTTATGATTAAAGCAAATAAAAAAAACATTAATCTGTGTGCAATTCTAAATCTGAATGTGTTGTCATTTAGGCATTCCAGAAGGTTTCAGGTAAAATAAAGGGGCATGGTCAGTGGGTTGGGGGGGGTGATAGCTAGACCAGGCTAACCAGGGGGTAAACTGAAATTAGCCGCAAAATACAAAGCTTATAAAATTATACAAATTTACAACTTGTACACTTTCCCCCATAAAGTGAAGAGGCATGTGCCTGGCTGGGACACTGGCTTAGGTAGTGTTATTAGAGACAATGTTTGAATAAAAAATACATTCTTGTTTTCCAGGAGGTACCACTACACTGCATACAGGCAGTTTGTGTCCTGGGTCTGGGGCTACCTAGGAAGAATCCGGGTGACTCTACCCTCATGTACAGTCCAGGCCATTAGGAAGGCGTTCCCTGAACAGACTGGGGACTGGTTTCAGATACCCAACCCTGTAACCACAGATGGACACAGTTATTTGTCTTTGTTTTGTGTAATTAGGATAGCCCCAGCCATTCGCCAAATTGCGCCTGGCGAATGTTTCTCTCAGTTGATGAAAGAAAATCAAAGGCATTCGCCAGACTGGCAAAATAACTTTTTCTTTGAAGTTTCACAGACATTTGTTACCATTGAACAGATAGTCTTCATGAAATCCTAGCCTAGTGTAAATCTTTCTATGTGCTGATCAAAGCATCAGCCTTGTTTGGGCATGGTACATCTTGTGGCAGCGGTACATCCTCCCTGTGTTTTTTTTTTTGAAGTACACTGCTCCAGGAGACTAGTCATGATGTCATCCATAGTCTGAAATCATAGTAGAGTCCATTACTAAATGTTTTTCACACCAAGTTGATCACACCACATTGAAAATTGTATCAATACTTGAACTAACGTATACATCATTTCGGTGTGCATGTACATGATAACACTTACGGTAAGAGGCCTCCTCTGTGATCTCGTGGACACCATACTGTTGGTCCTTTTTCCACTTATGGTGGTGCATGGCATACATAGCCTCACCATCCTGTCGCTTAGTTTGAGGTCGCCCTGAACTCTCATTATAGTGCATGGCGGCCAGAATAGTAGTTAAAATAATATAATCATCACAATTTTTAAGGAAAACGACAAATGAATAGCAGAATATTAAAAAAATTTGTAACAAAATAAACTTGCACATATCCTTAAAATATTACTTTAACACGGTATGCTAATGAATATTTTTTTCATTATTTCGCTATATGTATATATTTTAAATAATTTATGCAACAATATCTATTTGTCATGATACAGTTTCTTTAATTAACAAACATGCTCACACATGATGGGTGTACAAACAAAACACTCATTAGTGACCCCCACACACAAATTGTGGTCTGGAATATGCATTCTTACCGTGCACGCATGCCATGATACGAAAAGGCATACACCTTTGGAGCAAAGTGAATAACAAAGCTATGGAAGCCGTCGAAGGCTCAATGCTGGAGGTCTGGTACTGGGTGGACAGCTTCCTGATGTCTTTGCACAGGGTCTTGTCCCTCACCAGCTTCTCGAGTGTGACTGCAGCTTTGGAAGCTTAAACAAATAAGGTATTCAACATCAGGAATTAAGTATTCAATGTTCAACATTACTCAACAGTATTTGTGCAATTAAATTAAATATATAATACGCTTTGTAATAAAACATATATTTATGTATATAAATATATTTTGAGTTAAATCTTATACATAATTATATATTTTGAGTTAAATCTTATACGTAATTATATATTTTGAATTAAATCTGAAATTACTTTATTAATGAAGAGATTATGTAATATGTGATGATAGTTGTTAGAACGCACGCACATATTAAAAGTAGTATCCATCAGGCTTGAGAATAGGGTTGGTGGTTTTTTAAAGTCGTTCGCCTAAATGTAGCAATTTTGTGTGATGGCCAAAGAGCGGCAGTCTTTTGCTATGCTTTCACTGAAAAAAGCCACATACGTTTCCCCTTGGTCGCGTTACTACGCACGCACGCACGCACGCACGCACGCACGCACGCACCATTTAATTATTTTATGAAATGGAACATTGTATATGAATCACATTAGTGTCACAGTGATATAAATCAGTCGCAATTTGAATGTACACAACCATGCCTATATTATATTTATGCAATTATGGCTATAATATGGCTATATATATTTGTAATTTGGCTATAATTATTGCTTGTTTTTGGAAATTTTCACCCCTCCCCTCCAGCACCAGTAATTTTAATACCCATATTTGCAATGCCATGGGCATGGCCATGGCATGGGCAAATAAAATGACACATTCATGTTTTATATGGGTTATCATAAACTTATATATGCACGATCAATTGATGGCAGTGATAGTTAGGCCTACCTGCTCTCTCTGACTCGATATGTCTTGGAGATGGCTGTTGTTTGTCGCTTCTTGGACTTGGAGTCTTGGGTGTACGTCGAACATCCGACGTAGAAAATGTTGTTGGGATGACATCTGGCTTGATATCCTATGGCTATATGCTCTGCCATCAGATTTATAGCTGCGCTTTATGTGGCTTGTTACTCGACACACTCGGCCCCGAAGTGCGCATAGGCCAGGGTAGATAGCACTTCTTGACGAGGGGTCAGCCCATTCCATTCTCGTGTTTTTCACTGCACGAACCCACGATAGGTGAAGCGAAGTTTTTTTTATCCCGACGGAAATCTGTGCAACCTAGTTTCATCCGAGGTACGGTTACTACAACCTCCGACTGTGCACCTTTGGTCTCTCATTTTTGAAACTTGAACGTTCCGCTCCTACACAGCAGCAATATAGTCACTTGAGCGGCCCAAAGAAGTTATGTCTTTACGTCACTTCCGCCTTGCACTCAGTGGCTGGCGACTGACCTAGAAATTGGCGAGGTGCGTAATTTGAAGGTTAAACATTCGATAGGTAAACCGCAATTACTCATTTGCCGGCCGATACGAGGACCAACTCGCGCTGTATGAATGCTTAAGCCTTAGCTTAAAGGATCACTGGAGCAAGGTCGCACGTGTCATGGACACTTGAAATGCAATAAACACACATTTCATGTGCATTTTTATAAGTTTATCGCAAAAGTTCTTCAACAGTATTAATCATGTATAGAATTATGACGTTTTGTGATAAAAAAAAATACAGTAACATCGCGTGACGTTATTCGCGCAATATGGCGATAAATTTACAATTATTTGGAGCACACGTCTTCTTCTGTTTCTTGTTGACAGCCGGCTATGCAGATGGAATGTCATGGACTGCCTATATGTAACGATGTGTCAGTTTAAAATTTTAAAACTGCTTCCTCAACTGATTTAGCGTATCGCAAATCCGGTTAATTGGTGTCCAAATGTGCAGTGTGTGAATAGTTTATGTAACATCCGCAGTCGATTTAATAAAAAAATGCTTATTTTTGCTCAAATCATCGAAAGAATTGACTTTAGTCGTTAGATCTGGTAAGGATAAAAATGGTGAACACTGTGTGGGTCAATGCTGATCATGACCATGGGCGTGACTGCCATCCTCTCGCCGATCACGTGACAAAATTCCACCAAGGAAGAAAATCATGATTTTTCGGTATTTCGACTATTACTTCAGTTAACGCTTGAACAAGCACTAATTAATTTAATAGTTTATCTGATGATTTCACATTAAAAAAATGCATACAAAAGTTGCGCAAACGAGCTAGCATGTTACTAGGTAGGTTTTTTGCAAAATTAATTTGAAATGAGACTAGCAAAAAATCGAATTGATTAAGGACTTTTAAGTTATTAGCAACTGTCAAATAAAAAAAATTAACTGAGAGGCGTCTCCGCTGGTTCATGTTGTCGGCCATCTGCGAGACTCGCCGATCAACATATTTAACCAGATTGCCACCCAAGGCAAAGGTCCAGCTGAGAAGTGGGCAAGGAAGCCATTGGCTTATCGAGAGTCCAACATTTTTAATCTATGTGTAATCCTCCCTCCTGAGATATGTGTCAACCTTGTTTTTAAACACAATATTATTCACAACCTGTAGATAATTTGTTCCATTCGTTGATTGTCCTTTGTGAGAACGAGCACTTCCTGATATCCAATCTACACTGATCCTTTACTAATGTTACCTCATGTCCTCTAGTTCTATTATCTTTATTTATTTCTATCAATATTTTCACACCCATTCAATATCTTAAAAACTTCAATTTGATCTCTTCACTGCCTTGTCTCTAGGGTTGTTAAACCACATTCTTTCATTCGTTCTTCATAACTAAGGTCTCTCATTTCTGAGATCATTTTAGTTGCTCTCCTCTGTATTCTTTCTTATGATCCAATCTCCAGTCTTGTATACAGTACTCTAAATGAGGTCAAACTATTACTTTAGACATTTATATTTCTCCTAATTAACCCAAGAATTTGATTACCCTGAAGCTGTTGGAGTGTGTCTTTTTTCGGTATTATCATCGACCACTTGTAACAGGGGAGGAAGAGGCCTTGGCCATTGTGTGCGTTTTTCTTGCGCAATCCACAAAGCTGCCGTGCAGGCGCTATGAGGCTCGAAGTCCTGCTTGATTGTGTTGGTACGTTTAAAGATCGCATGAAAAGGATGTTTTCTATTAGTTTAATAATATTAGGCCTGCAGAAATTAGTTGTCTTCTTCGTGGACCACACGTGGCGAAATTATTGCACTTGGCCTTAGGTTCAACCAAACTCAGCATAGGCCCCTATCTCCATACACGTACCACCACAGTGTGGCCATCTTTGTTTATCGGTATATTTACCTTCGGAAAGAGCCATTTCCACAAAATCGTTTACCTCCAAGTTTTATTTATTTCCACCATCAATATACATAGTTTTATTACATACACATATAAGTATGCATCTATATTAAGTGTTCCTTCTCAGTAGAAGTAGGATATGTAAAGGTAATGCAATAGTTAGACTGTGTAAGTCTTCCATCATTTTAAATAAATACATGTTTGATGTTTATTTTAGAAAACTTGCTTGTGTTCAACTTACACTGTCAGATGTGAACACCGAAGAAGCAGTTTTGATTGCGTTTCAAAACGTGTATTTGGGAATCAACCAACCACAACACATGTACATAACGTGCTTCGATGTATACATGAAACGTATATAGGCCTAATTGTATTTTGGACTGGATGTGAACGAATTCTTGTCTATGTCTTGATCTTCCATTTTTTGGCAAACAATTTCATTCTAAAATAATGTGATTACATCAAAAGTGTATTTTGTATATACAATGTTGACTGATCAGTAACTGTAAAGTTCATGAGGTAGACGCTTTTAGCACTACCTCATCAGAATCTTGTAGCATCTGCAACAACAAACTCATCTAAATGTAACACGTTTAACATTTTGAAAAAAACCCATCTGAAAAGCCATCTTCCTGCAGTGAAACTCAATACATTATTGAGAACTAAGTCGCTGCAGCTCAGCAACAACCGACAGTGACTAATTATACAGTTCTTATACTCTTTCTACCTGTTTGTCAGCCAGCAAGGCCTCGTTCTATACCACACCAGCACAACAGGCCAGTGTATCAATTCTCTTCATACATCATCTCTCTCACACTGCATCATCAGATAACTCGGCAAGCTGTACAATACTACCAATTGAGGAAACCATATAGTCACCAATTATACTATATATTGGAGTGCAATCATTATAGCAAGGTCTGTCTGTACTATTAATAATTGTTATGCCAGTCCACTGCAAACATCTTCGTACCATCACCTGGCATCATTGCAATACAGTTCCACTGTGAGTGAAAGTGGCCCAACAAAGATGGTCCATATTTGGCCAGAAGATACTCTTGCGCGGAGAGCCCAGGAATTCGCTGTACTAGGTCCTAACCAATACAGAGCCCGGAAAGGATGCCACTGCACAAACTTGTTAAGTGTGCTGTGCAGTGACCTCCAAGAAGTAGGACTAGGTATGCTTAGATCAAGGAAAAACCTGAGGTTGCTGAGGACTATGGCTGAGGACAAGGCACAGCGGTCAAAGGTGAAGGACTGATTGCAGCTGTAGGATGCATACATACTACTACAGCCACAGTATACAGCAGTAGAGAGATTCTACTGGGAAAATGACATCATCCACCTTGGATTCCCCAACCTCCTCCACGATTCAGTTCTTCCATGACCCATCGCTTGTATCATGTCAGTTTCACTGCTATCCCGCCCTGTCCCACATGTCGCATGGCATCCCTGTCCCGCTTCTTCTGCTCCTGGCTACGCCGCCTCTCCTCCCGTTCCATTTTCCGCTTTGCCCGCAACGTTGACTCCGCCTCCCAGGTTAAGTCCTCCAGGGCCTCCCCACTCCATGCTGATTCCGTCTCCTCCCATGTTCCTAGCTCCCCGTCCTGCAGGGAAAACACCTGGGCTTAGCGACATACTTCATAGTTTTAGAAAACATGCATACCGTTGCAAACAATTCTATTTAATAGTATGTAACTACAAAATTCTAAGATCCCACCCCCAGGGGAATTATTTTGTTTAATGCATGAACCATTCCCATGGGTCCCTGGGCAAGCCTACAGAATGCCAACCCCATACATGCGAAAGTGATGGAAATATGAAGGTACAAATAAACAGACAAACAAACACAAGCTGTTTATAGTATAGATACAATGCAAAATTAAAACACTTGTAAACCTCGCTTATATTATTGACACAATAAAATGGTATTAATATTTATTTACCCAAGTTATTGCAATAAAACAAAATGTGGATTAAGTTTGCAAGCAGAGCTTCACCAACCACAAACCAAAATGCCCATATATAAGATTCAACCTTCTACTTCTGATATTTATCACAACAGCAATACACTGTATTTAAAAAACAATTCAAGAGTACCAAAGAAAAAGGCAGGAGTCATATTTGCAAAAAAAACTACAAGGTTTTGAAAAGGGGGATTTGGGTGCACATTATTAGTCGGGAATTTCTGGTATGATTTCTGAAATTTTTTTAACAGTTAAATAAAATTCCCTCAAAAAACCCTCCTAAAGACATGCATGCTATTGAATAACCCAATTGACATATTTCAGCAAACAGAGGCAGTAATGCAACCAAATTGTTTTAAAAGTTTGGCTTCAAGTTTTTTAACCTTGAAGGATTAACTACAATACTACAATGCAAACGTACAAGTGTTTAAGTATAACCAGTGTCTGCAATGTTCTACAGCCAGAAGACTTTAGAAGAAACATTTGTGCGTGGAACTTAATACACATAGCCTAACCTGTGGTGGAAGGTCTGTCTTCAATGCCAGTCTACTTGACAAGCCACCTTTGGAAACGTTCTCTTCATGCTTTCGGACCAGTATCTGAAAATAATCACATGAAACAACAGACTAAGTCCACGATTCAAACCTGCGTGTATCAAATATGTGCTGTTATATAAAATGAAGTAATGACTATGCATGTTCCAGTAGGAGAGACCGGGACTAGTTTAGTTGGTTGTGGCACGGTAAGTTCTAACAGACATACTACAAATAAAACTACTAATGCAAATTATTTCGCAAGGTAACAGTACGTTCTTCAAAAGTTTTAAGCATGTGATGTGTGATATATCATAGATATGTTGAAAAAGTAAAAATGGTGCCATTTTAAAGAAAAACTGGTAATTTGTTATACTTTTGCTAGTCCATTTTTTTTAAGGTTTGTGTGCCCATGACTTATCCTATGCTGTTCGTTTTTTTGGTAGTTATAGTCATGATTATATGCTCTAGCTGTTAAATAAGCAGTGATTTAAGTATGTTTTAATGTAATCGCAGGTGTTGTGAATGAGGTTGTGCTGGGGCAAGTGGTAACATCACTCCCTGAGTGACAACAAATTGTCACTCAGGGAAGGCAGTGTTGGGAAAGTGCCATTCATTATGATTCGGATGGCAATTAATAAACATTTTGTAATTAACATTGCCGTATTTTCACGGTGTTCCAATAGGGGATCTGCCGATTACTTTTTATATAAGTATTTTAGGTAGGGTCTATGAAGTTTAATAAGCTAGTTTTATATCCTAGATAGGCAATAAAATAATTTAAAGAAATTAATTTTGTATACCAGTAAGTTACCCCCGCTAGCTGTTATAGCATGCCCTGCTAGTTGTTACAACTTGCCCCGCATGGGAGAAAATTGTAACATTTTAGGAGACCTCATAAAATGTATCATTGCGCAAATGTATATTGCATTAAGCATTTGTTTATGCACTTGCTATCTGTGGGAGTTTTAATCGGGTAACAGTTCCAATCACAATCCTGAAATATGCTGTTTTTGCTCAAATTAGTCCTGGTCTCCCCTACATAAAATTATGATAACCAGTCATATCAGAGTTGCATAATATAATATGTACGGACTTTTCGACTAGCAATTTAACAATACTATTTTTAAAAAATAGCAGTACTAATAAAAAATTGTAATGAACAGAAAGTTGACTACCAGAATTAATCGTCTCCAAAGTTTTGCAAATAGTTTTTTCACTCACCTTGGCCGTTTTCCGAATTTCAGGTTGCATGTCCTGAAAGTAGTCCACATCTGGCTCACTTTCCGACTCACTCTTGCTATTGAGACGGTCCCTATGATGACCAGTTGTTGGCCTATTACCAGGACCAGGGTTGAAAGGTCGATCATCTTCATTCCCCCACGTATCCCACGATTCCAGCTCAATCTGAAACAAAGGAAATGGGTGCCACATGTACGGGATGATCTAAAAACAGTGATTTATGACACTACGCAAAACCAATATAATTTAACCTCAGACCCCCTGCACTGCTGCATGAAACGTTGAATTACATCGACCTGTGTACAACTTTGTATTCGCCGAGTGCCACTTCAACCATCATAGACATCCAGCCTTGACAGCTTTTGTAGCCAGTGGCCCGGCGTGCCAGTAGACTGAAAAAGTTACTGGCCCGGATTTGTTCTCTGATATAAAACATAGAATGTGTGCAATGAGTTGTGGTAGTTTCATGTAAGTAGGACCTATATGTAAATTTTGCTCATTCTTCTGGCTACAAGACAGCCTGACATGTTCATCAAAGGCTTCTGATTAGTTAGGGCAGGAATGATATACCGGTATTCCTGTGTATCGCGATACATACACAATAACAGCATTAACCATTGCAGAAACTCAACGCCTACGACTACAGTACGCAAATGTGATAGACAAAAAATAAATTAATTGCAACATCATTGCGAGACAATAGAGTATCACTGTGAATAACTTCTGGCTGTGAAGAAGCAAAATATAATAATATAATGTTTACCCCAATACACTGTAATTACAAAATTTATTTGTTTGCATTGCCAGTAGAAAGTTTGGACTAAGTGCAATGTCTGCTGTTGCGTTCGATTGGGCACCGACCCGCTCCCATTCGCCAATCAATTTTTGTGTAAGCTGGACGTTTGCTTCCGTGAGTGGAGCCAGATGGTTTATTTATTCGAATGATCATCACCGTAAATTAACCTGTTTTAGTGTTCTTTCAGTTGTTTCACAGTAGTGACACACAACGAGACGCTAGTCATCAAGTTATGTTAATGAACTACAATATCAATATTAAATAGTGCACTATGCTAAAATAATCTCAGCTAAAACATTATTTTGCGAGGTTCAAATTAGTTAAAAAAACTTTACAATCTGAACGAGAACAGCTACGGAAATTCGGTTTGCACCATCGCTAGTGATCTGCATGAGCACTGGTTATTAGCTGTTTACATCAAAATTGTGGGGGTGGAACTCTCCGTCACGTCATCATGAAAGAGGAAGTTTGACCACCTGCCAAACGTATCATAGTAGCAGAAATTATTTGAAATGGTGGTGGCCACATTGGGCCAGTCAAATATGAAAACTTGTGGCCTGAACTGGCCTTAAAAAGGGTGCCGAGCCAGTGTTAATGTTGAGGTCTGATAGTGCACAATTGTGTGTCTGTGTCCACTCTTTGAACAATGATCAGAAGTAAACAATGCTTTGGGGACAAAATACATCGATGTGTGCCACTATGGCCCACTAAATTAAACCACCGCTAAACCTCCCGCCAGGAAGCCAATGTTGTGTGGTGTCTTACACTGAAGTCTTCAGATCACCCCTAAGTCCAGTTGTAACATCGAAGGAAGAGCATTTATAAACAAAGTGTTTCACTGTTAGGTGTAACTAATGCTAGCCGTACATTGCTAAACATTTGTTGTGAATCGTGGTTTATTTGACTTAAAACGGATTAGTCATGCAATCTCAACAGCAACATTATACCCATGCTACTCTGTTGCTGTAAAACATGCAAAACAACCAAAACTACTGAACAGAAATTAGCAAGTTTCCAAATTTGCTTGCACAGACTTTTGAACATCAAATGGAATAAATTTATCAACAACGAGGAAGTTCTTAAAAGAGCAAATGCAGAGCCAATCAAGCTAACAAAATTAAAAAGCAGATGGAGGTATATAGGTCATGGCCTTAGAATGCTGCCAACAAGAACACCAATGGTAATGCATGAAAGACCACTCACCAATGAAAGAGAGAGGCACAAACCAGAAAATAAAGAAACAGAACCTACGAAGAATGGCGTTGGTTGCTCTCTGCCTTGTGTGTCTAGTGGCATAAGGAGTAAGTTACATACATTCTACAAGGCTACTCATCAGTCAGTCAATGGATCCGTGTCCACGTCCTCATGGAAGAGGAAGTTAGTGGGCGCGATGGCATACCAGTTAGAAGGCCAGACTCTCAATTGAGAGAACCCGGTTTCAAATCCCACTGCGGTCATTTCGAACCTTTGGCAAGTTTGATCACTCCTCGTTGCCACAGTTCATTCAGCTATATAAATGAGTACCTGGCAATACAGACAGTGGTGGAAATGTGAACAAATAGTCTTCACGCAATTGCAGCGTGGCTGAATGCTTCCCAGAGAAGTTGAGATGGCCTTGACATGAACAGGTCTGCCAGGGAGTGAAGTGTACAGCTCTTTGTGTGGTCCTACGGACTGGATACCACGCTATATAAGAACGTACCTTTTTTCACCTTTTTTCCACACCTGCAGGAAGTCAGCCACCTCTTACAGGGCAGTACAAAAAAGATGTGTCTTTAAAACCACCTTGAAAGCGGCATCAGAGTTCGCCTCTCTGACCTTAGCAGACAGGGCATTGCAGCATTAGCCCAAACACAGAGAAGGAGTGGTGACCATAACATTGAAGGTGTTATTGTGGGACAGTCTGCCAACTCTGGTTGGCATATCTAGTGTTACTAGTGACTTGTGATGCATCTGATGTAGTCAAATAATACATGGGGCTATGTGAATTAATCTCTGGCCAGAAGAAACACACTCACTACCAGGAGAGCATGAACTTGCATTGAAAAATAAACAGTTTCCAAACCTCTAAAAAAATTGTGCAATTCACTCACATTGTTGCTCGGCAGCGACTGCTGTATCTCGCCTACTGGTGTGATCTGGTCTGTGGTGAATGGAAGCAGTGAGCCAGACATCTTGCGACCATGTCCTGACCGACAGACGACTCGCCTGTACAGATGCTTGATGAATGTGAGAATGCCAAGGAGTAGGCCAATTAGTTTCTTAACAATGACTATGGCAGCATTCATTGTTGTTGTTTGTTCATCTACAACATGAAGAGAGGGGGATTAAAATGTAGTTGGAGTAAAATTATTTTTATGGTTTTACCCTTTAGCTACTGTTGTTCAAAGTTGCCACACAACCCAGCCTTATAGAGAATTAGAGATGTTTGAGTTCTTGTTTTAGATTTCTCAATAACGTTCCTTGCTGTTCTGTCTGACACACCATCTCTAAATATTGATGCTTGATACGAAACCAATATCATTTAACCTAAGACCTCCCTCACCTTAAATGAAACCTTCAATTACATTGACTTATGGATACCTGGTTCAATTTCTCATCTTCTATGCTGGAGCCATCACATGCGGTTCATATTCGGCTGTTATAAAGCAAGTCAGCACCTTTATTAACCTTGATCAGAAAATAAAACAAAGTGTTGAGGAAAATACATTTAAATATGAAACTAAACAAAACAGTGCTAACCACCTTGCCCCAACCAATTTTGTTCAGTATCAAACATCAAAGTTTTCAGATGGTGCCTTATATATAGCACAAGTATTATTATAATAAAAATAAGTAATTAAGTATATATTTGTGGTAGACACCCAGTCGTTCAAGTGCTAGCTAGTTTTAGGGACATTAGTAAACACAAACATGTATGTATGTATGTATGTGCACTGGGGCCGGAACGATACACCAGTGCACTGGTGTTTTGCGATACACACCGCACAGTATGGTACATGATACACAATATCTGTATCAAGGTACACTACAATATGCGATAGTGGTAGGCAAAACATTATTCGCGTCACCTTTGTGAAGTAATAAAAGTTCAACGCGAACCAAACCTGCCTGTGTATCGATAAAATAGTGAAATATAACATGTACGTTTCCCACATGTATATCTAACTATAATCTATGTCAAATCTTTAAACTATTATTTTTTTTCAATGCGCGCATGCAATTTGGATCTCAACGTGATGTCAGCTGCAGCTTGTCCACGTGATAAATAAACGTGTGTTTTGTTATTGTTGTATCATTCTAGTCAGTACAGTCTGTATCACGATACATGTATCGTGTATTGGCCTCTGTATCGTATTGTAACATGAAGTAGTGTATCGCTCCGCCCTAATGTGTACTGTAATGTGCAAAATACAAGAATAAGAGATATATTGCAGACACACATTAACACTGGTTTTGTGAACTACTAATGGATGCAAACATCAGTCAATAGAGAGCTTGTCGCATATAGGAATTGTGAACATTAGCCAGATAGAAGTGTTCTCTGCAAAAATAATCAGCTGTGTGGAAAATAAACGACCTGGCCCATGGTTGGATAAATGTTTTTTGTTGTTTGGTCACTTTGGTGACTTTGGTGGGTGACACTTGAAGCGATAGTCCCTAAACTGAACACAGCTAAACTGGGGCGTAATGATTTTGGAGATAGAGATCATCAGCTCTGCGAGTCCGTGACAGGTTATAAATTTACCCCCGTGTGGGATCTTTTACTTCCCCTGACATAGACACAAGGTAGAAAGGACCAACATTTTTTAGTTTCTTAAAAAAACAGGTAATGTCGGGTGAACGAAACTGCCCAAGTTTTGAAACAGCAGAAGGTGGACTCAAACCTGTGTCCTTTAGAATGACATTCCAGTGCTGTAACGGGCAAGCTACCCCCCCCACAGTGGCAACGTGGGTCAGGTAAGGCTCATTTTTTCCCCACATCAGATACTCAGCAACAGGGACATAGCCATAATATGATGATTAAACGATGCTATGAAAATGGCATTGTTAGTAGTAGTGTACGACACCATGGTTATATAGTGTATGGCCCACTTGCAAGTGGATTACAATGACAAGACATTATGTAGAAAACATGGTGCATGTGTATAAACAGAATGCATAGCGAGATCAATTGGTGACGGAAGAACAACCTGTATTTCTAGAGAGTTGGAAAGAATTAGTTTCAGCAATAACCGATATTAAACAGAAAACGCTTACTGACATTAAACAGAAATCACTAGTATCGGAACGCAAAAATTGGGCTGATTTGATGTTTGAATAACTTCGAACGATTTCATCTTCGAAGGCCTTTCATCTTTATGTTAGTGTTATAATACACCAGAGGTGCCACGGATTATTAGGGTAGCATTTATTCGGGGTGCATTTCTTGATTTTTTCTCAGTTTTCATTAAGTCTAAATAGTTGTTTTGCCAAACACATTGCTTTACAAAACAGGAATTTCTGAATTGGTCTGTGTGGGCTGCAGGCACTACAAAGCTCCTTGAGTTATTGTTTTGATTTCTTTCAGCGATGTTAAGTCATATAATCTGTAAAAAGTTTCGGTTTCATTCGTCTTTCGTTTGATCTTTGGGAATGAAAATATTTATCAGAAGGTATGGCCGGCCCAGCCACAGAGCCGTCGACTATTCTGAACATGAATTTGAGGCACTGTTCTCACTGTCGACTTTGTAGACTGTTTAGTCCAAGATTTGTAAGCATAGTGGACACACACCCCTCGTGCCTTGAATGATAGTCACCAAGGGCAAGGATGTTGAATTCGCTCAAGTCGATTTATGTCCCCTGGGCCTGGACTGGCGGTCCGGGTCCCACACAATGGATCCATATTCCAGAGCAGAGCGCACAAGGGCAATGTATGCTGTCCTTTTGCTGTTGACTGCGCAGTGCCAGTGGGGTATGTTACACCTAAGAAAACCGAGTGTGGAGTTTGCTTTTTTGTGACGGAATGGTTACCGTTTTTTGGATCATGCCCATGATAGTTCTGTCAGAAAGCGCAGCAACCGATAATCGTAGCATCATTTAGTTCTATGCTAAACATAGAGTGACCACATACATAAACTAACGAGTAATACTGCTAACAGACTGTCAACGTCAAAATCTACACTAGACGAGAGCCAAGCCAGTACCTGACAGTGACTCGGCGAGAAGCAAACGCGCTGTCACCTGGTGGCGGTGAGTCGTGAAACGTGTCTCACACTATCTCTACTTCAAATTCAAGCATGAACAAGACACGCAGTCTGATCTCTTTTAACTAAATCCATACAACTAATTAATAAGATAACGATTCATATGCAACGTCACAACGTGTACTGTAGGCATTTACGGAGCCCGGCATTTACATCATGGAATATCATGATATCCACAACTTCTTCCCGAAGAACCCAAACTTCCGGATGACCTCAAATATCGCACAATCACGCGCTAACGTGATTTCATTCGTAGCAACGAGAGGGAAAGGTATCAACATCCGGTTTAACGGAAGTCAAGATGGCTTAAAAACAAGCGGAGTAACGAATGTGTTGTTAAATGCCAACAAAAATACTTCATTTATGAATAGTTCAGTTTATATCGCCGTATAGAAAATACAACAGTTAAGATGCAGGTCAGTATGACTTAGTTATGAAGATCGTAATGTAAAGGAATTAAGATTATTTTGTATCAATTAAATTGATTTATAGTCACTTACCGTTACCGCTGCCTTTTAAATCACTGGAAAAGTACTCGCTCCGCACGCTATTCCTCATGTAGAGTTTATTCCTCGATACTCGGGGCATCTACAGTGTTATAAAGAAAGAAAGAAACAGGAAGGAAGTTACGCCGAGTTATAACTACGTCGCTACGAGTGCATGCATTAAAAGGCAACGGCAACGCCAGGCCCAGACCAGGGCAGGGCCTTGCCCTTGGCTTGGCTGGCCCCTGTACGTCTGACTTGACATATTATATTATATGGTTTGCACAACAACGACCTGTAGACCCTTTTCGTTAGAGATAATGTTCAAACAAACGTTGTAAAACAATTAGAAAACCAGCGCATGACCAGAGCCAAAGCAGAGCCCCTGTAAGTGTGACTGTGTCTGTATTATTATGAATCTTCTTACAGGTCTTCTTCTGGCTAATTAGGCTGTACTGCCTCTTATGCCAGCTCTCGCGTTTATCGTCAGTTCAGATTGAGCGCATGCGTCTGACGGTTTCCAGGATAGGGGTGGGGCAGTGTAATCTAGTTTGATTGGATGATTTTGACACAACTTGTCAATTTTCCTCTCAAAGGACTGTACCGATGGAGCCCCTACCACAGACTGTGGGAGGCTGTTCCATACATCTGTGCATCGGTGTATAAATGAGTTTTTTTTATGTTTAATCGACATATTTCTTTAAATATTTTTAGGTGGTGCCCTCTCGTATCTGATTCATTGACCCTCAATGTCACAAAATTGGATGAGACAGCTGCATCATATTTCTCTGTTAGGATTTTATATAGTTCAATCATGTCTCCTCTGAGGCGACGGTATGCTAAAGTTTGTAATTTCAGTTTCCGTTAACGTTCTTTATACTCAATGTCTTTGAAACCATGGATTAATTTGGTTGCTCTACGTTGAACATTTTCAAGAGATGTGATATGCTTCTTTAGGTGTGGAGACCATATTTGATTAGCATATTCGATATGTGGGAGGATAAGAGACTTAAAAATTGTAGAAAAACACGGCTCATCCATGTGATCGAAAGTTCGGCGAATTATCCCCATAAACGAATTGGCTTTATTTATTTTTCCTGACATACATGCCTCAAAGTTAAGCGATGAATCGAAAGTGGCTCCGATATCTTTCACCTTGTCTGTGCTTGTAATTGTTATGTGTTCAGGTCCCAGCGTGTATCCGTCGTTTCTTATGCTTGATAGTCCAATTCTCATATGGCTGCATTTATTTGGGTGAAATTTTAGGAGTGATGTGTTTGTCCATTGTTCGGCAAGGATTAGATCTTGTTGCAAACTTGTGCAGTCCTCTTCAGTGTAGATTGCATGGAAGAGCTTCATATCGTCTGCGAATAGGAATAGCTCAGAACTCTTAATAACTTCTGGTAAATCATTTATAAAGATCACAAATAGAAGAGGGCCAATCACTGATCCTAGTGGTATACCACTGGTGACCTCCTGCCAAGATGAGAATGAGTTGTTGACTCTAACGCATTGACTTCTGTGGGACAGCATAGCTGCAACCCAGTCTAGAATATTCCCCTTGATTCCATAGCTCTGGAGTTTCCCTATAAATCGACGATGTGGAACCTTGTCAACTGACTAATACAACCTTGTTGTATTAGTCAGTTTAGATAGTCATAGGTGGGTGGTTTATTATAATCATTCCGTACATGTATTAAAACGGATTTTTTTAAATCTACCACTCCCATTGTGAAACAGACCATACAAAGAGGGTGCGCTTTGTCCCGCAGCGAATGGATCATTGAAATTACATAAATAACGTATGCCATATCGATCACTGCTTGTATGAACCAATGACACATACTATAGCAAGCTATAGGGGACATGTAAATAGTTAGTTCACGTTTTTGTTTAGTTAAAGTATTTATGATATGATACAGTTTAAAGTTGTTGAATTTGTTATAATAATATCGGTTTCCCGGGGGGGGGGGGGGCGCCTTGCCCTATACTACTATATTATTTAATTCCTGTCAGAATTCTTACTGTTCTGACGGAATAGAACCAATCTACAATAAATTGTTCATCTTTAACATGTCTTTCCATAAAGTAGAACTGTCTGTGGTTGGCAAACAGCTGACATATAGCGATATATGTTCCATCTTTACAAATGATGAAAGAACTTTATGGAAGTCTATTTCTAGTGACAGTAGACCCATCTCACTAACTTTATGTATGCAGTAAAATAATGGAACATGTTTTTTTTACATTATCATGGGATAATTTGAGAAAAACACCCTGGTCAACGTTCAGCCAAGGTTGCGATCAGATAGTTATAATTTAAGTATTTAACTCGACAATTTAACAGTTAATGTAAGTTTTGTCTTTATCTCTTTCTTTAGAGTGACTGAAGATAATCTCGGGGTGGCCATGGGATAATGCACTGAATGGTTATTCTCGTTGGCACTGTAGATTGAGCCTTTAGGATATAGTTATCAAACAGAAGTCAAAGATCAAAAGACGAAACTGTTTCAGTGAAAAGTTTTACCACGAACACGGAATAAGAACTGTTAAAAAGTTCGCGCGACTGCTAAAACAGTTATTTTATATTAGACCCTCAAAGTGTATGTGCGTGCGTGCGCGTGCGCGCGCGTGCGTGCGCGTGCGTATTGGTGTATTGTATGGTACAGCATTGTAAAACTATTTGGAGCGTTGTGATCTTGGGTCTGGGAAGATTTATCGAAACAGGTTAGTCTCAAAATCGCGACTACGCAGTTCGAGACACCACAAGTTATTAGTGCATGCTATGTCTGTTTGCAACGCAGGACACGCACAACGAGGGCGCTGGGTCGCCCCGGGACGCTCGAGGTTGGACCCCGCGGAACTGGAACAAGAAGACTGAAGCGGAGTTGCGGAAGTTGCCAGCCATCCTCAAGAGTCGCTACCTGGCGGTAAGCACCGGCAGTGGCCGAAGCGAAGCTACACATTATCGGTGGCATACATCAGTCAGAGGCACACCTAGAGCAGCAAATGGTTATAAACTGTCCTAAATTAGCTCCGAGTGCTGCAAGATTCGGACGTGATACAGGGGCGGATCTACGCTTGTTGGCGGGTGTCTCAGTCAGTCGTAGTCATATGACGTTCTACGTACGAACTGGCGGGGGGGGGGCGACACATGTGTCGTTCTACCTACATATGGTTAATATTAGCCGACTGCTAATACTTCAGTCTTTACATTGGCACTATTTCCGATGTAGGCCTATATACGTTGTCCTTTACCGTAATATTGGCAATGGACACAGGGAGTCTAAAATCCCCCTCCGTGGCATGGGGGGGGGTCTCGATACCCCAAAGATCCCCTGGATCCGCTGCTGTTATATATATTGTTTGTATGCACAACTGCACATCAATAAAGGCCTGTTTACACTAGCGATTTTTGCCCGGTTCGTGTGCCAACACGGATTCGCGCGATATCGCAGTGCAAAAATCCGGTCGTGTAAATACCCCGGCAACACCGACTAGCGACGCCAATTTGTGGCTACGATTGCGTCGCTGGAATTGGGGCTGTGTCCTATTCCACCGACAGTCGGTGGCAATTTTGAAGCAGTAGCCAATCATCGATCACCGCGACCGACAGCTGGTGCACAGCTGAAGCACATCGCTTGTCAAAACGCACACTATAGTCATACGATACGTGGCATTGACTCGATCGTGTAAACTGGCCTTAGACTTGCCGTAGACGGATTTGCGTGACTTACGAGTTGTACGTTGGCATGTAGAAATAATGCTTTGTAGCTTTGTATTAATTTTAACCAACATCGACATGATTGTAAAATGACATTAAAAGTATAACGTTCTACACAAATCAAGTTTCTAATTATGGCATTAATTGTTTGTGTAAGACCACCAAACTACGCCCTAATATACGTCAAAATGCTGGATGGATCTTTACCGCGATCTTGACAACGCAAAGATGAATGACTGTGAAAGCATGTACTGATTATTATAATTGCATTTTGTAGTACGAGGAGCCACCGAAAAATGTTACGGATGCCCAGACGAATACTATGAAGCGATTGGCGGCTCAAAAAAGGATTCGCTTGTTGACGTAAGTAGACCTGTATGCTCTCCCGTGGTTGTCCGCGGGTGTACGCAGAGGTAGAATCATCGGTCATCGTAATCAGTTTGTCGTGTGCGTCGAGTTAAACGCTTGAAATATTTGCTACACGCCTAGGGTCTGGACTGAACTCTCAATCACTTTAAAAACATCTTAAACTATATCTATCTTAAAAAAAAAACTCAAGACATATTCATTCCAAATTGCATTTCCACCATAAATCTTCGGTTGTCCTTCGTTCTGATAATGACTTGTTCACAACTATGCTTAATGATTCTGTTTTGTTGCGCCTCTGATCTCAGTTTACTGAGGATATAGGCGCCATAGAAGGTAATTATTGTTATCACAAAACGTGACAGGACGTTCTCACATACACTTTGAAGTTCATAGTTTTCTTTACAATACGATTGGGTACGTCGATAATCTATATATTATTAATCCGAGCGACTCGCTCAGTCCTGCTCCTTATGTCATCGACTTGTGTATAATATCGACGATATCTGCTGGTAGCTTTGTCGAAAACGTAAGCTCAGCAATAGATGCTACAACACTTTCAATAGATGCTACAACACGCGGATGTTATAGACGATTGTCTGAATCACAGTACGATTTTGCCACTCGTGTTGCTCTATAGCAACCGTACTTAGTTCGGCACGCCGCCGTGCAATATTGCGTGGCTTCGAGTGGAGCCGCGTATTGGCCAGGTGAGTCAAGTTTCCGGACATATACATGTCAACTGATACGGATTGAGTAATTTTCACGTATCCGTTGCGCGGCACTGAATTTTTTGCTGGAGTGCTGTTCGGCTGTTTTGTTTATGTACAGCTGTTGCCTGTAGTGGTCACCGTTGCATATGATGACGTCACGTGTTGCTATACAGGAAGAAGTCTCTGCATGATCTGGACGAACTAGACGAACTGGCCAAACAGGAGAAGCTCGTCGGCCAACTGAAGTGAGTCGGGGGTCTACACTGACATGCACATATCACGGACACATACGGACTGTTCCGTTCTTCCCATTGTCTGTTCCCCGCTCCCCTTTCCCCTCTTTTTCACTGTACACCCTTGTTCACGCCCAAAGTAGGCAAGTCATATGCACGCTAGGTGGAGTGCCAGGTTTTAATTCTCCTGCCGCTCACCTCTATATTGAGAGTTTCAGGTATTGGACACTATGCTATAGGTTCCCACAGCTCATCCACAACCTCTGTCACCCACGTCTCTCCTCACCACGTCTCTCATCACCATGTCTCTCCTCATCACGTCTCTCCTCATCACGTCTCTCCTCACCACGTCTCTCATTCTTAACCGTCGCCCATACCCTGCTTAGTTTTCTATCCACCGGCAGCTTCCACGCCGTTTTTATCGCACAGTCTTTCTCCCTACGTGCAGCATGCCCGATCCACCGCAGTCAGACCTTTCTCAGTTGATCTCCTTTCTTACGCCTGCACTGCGTCTTCTCTCTATCAAAGTTATCCCGGCAATCGCCTACGAACTAGTGCTGGGTAACAAAGCGACTACTCGAGGTGACGGGTTGAAGATTGTATTTCGCAATGTTCTTTCGACAGGGCTGCTGAGGCAAGGAACCGAATCCGAATCATGCGGCTGAGATACGAAAATAACAAGGTGAGCGATCGCCCTCTGTCAACCTGTGACGAAATACACGAACCGTGACTTTCTATGCAGCAATATCATGTTTACAATTATAAATTGTACATTTTTGTATTACTTATTAAATTAGGTTTTGTGTAAATTTCATTTACCCTTTAGGAAAAGCCTTTGTTTAAGGTGTGCTTATTGCTATGTGTTTGTTTAAAAAAAACTATTTTATTAGCTTTTTAGTCATCAAACGACCACCCTGTTTGACGTCATCTTTACCTTTGTCGTTGTTACTTCAGGCTTCAGAAGTCAACCATCTGATAGCTTCACAGTCGACTGCTAGGAAGGCCGTTCGTTTGCAAGCGCTCTTGCCAGTCAAACCGGAGGATCGCACGCGTGGTGACATAATGGACAAACTTTCGGTAGGTATGGCGAGGCAATAACGGATATTTGCTGGCTCCGGAATTTTAAATAAACACGTCGTACTGAGTAAAATGGTAAAATGTATGTTTTCTCTCCAGTTGGCTCAACTGTGTCTCGGAAAACGATTTATTTGTCTAATTTTAACTGGACTGCAGTTGTGGTGTCGTATGCAGCCGACAACTGCTGAAGAGAATACATTACGTCATTGTGGTTCATTGTTTATGTGTTATCAGTGGGTATCTTTAATTTTTAACCATTTATTAATTTCCATAAAATATTCTGTTGTTTATGTTTTTGGTCGTTTGGCAGAACATGTTATCTACCACGTCCACACACATGTTGAAGCTTTCAATGTAGTGTGTTCTGTGTTTGATGGGTTCTCTATTGTGCTTTGTTGTTTGAAAGCATACGTTTAGATAACGGTAACGTTCGTGACATAATTGATGACTGTATCATTCGTGCTTCAGCGAAGACGGGTCGAGACCTTGTTGGAAGACGAGGACGGGCTGACAACGAAACGAACTGGAGCCCTGATTGTCTAAACCAAGCCTACCTCCAGCGAACAGCACCAACAGTGCCAGCGACTACTGGATATATATAGCTATTCATTGCTAAGCACCGCTGCAAATCGACACCTGTTATTAGCGAATAGTATTCGTTGTGCAGTACACTAAACAATGCAAGGGTAGAATTATTAAAGTTTCTGGAAAACGTCTCGAACCTTTACAGACGGCTTTAAACTATTCTGGTCTCAAAGATGGCCGGGAAACTGACTGTGTGTTTCAATAGCACCGATTGTACCCTAAATAATATTATGCTTTTATAGTATCCGCCATCTCAAAGATATTAATCTTAGTTTGCCAACAAAGTTATCGCACAACCATATTGATTATTAAAACGTCTCAACAGTGCTATTTGGAATATATTATAAACGCACGCACGCAAACGTATATGGTTTTAGGTCACCAATCTTTACGGAATATTACGCGCACCGGAACATGACATAGGCTATTGTATATTGATTTTAGTTATGTATATATGTTAATATTTTTCGATCAATCTGTGCATGTGTCGAAAATCGGTGCATGCGTGAGTATTAAATATCATGTGCATTATTGGAATGCGTGCGTGCGTGTGTGCCCATGTACGTGTTCATGCGTGTGTCTGGGCGGAACGTAGGTGTTCCGTAATATGTAAATGCGTGTGTACAATCGAGACCGAAAAATAGGCTGTCGAGTACGAGTGATGTATGTGCGTGCGGTGAATCGGTTTGTGAAAGGAACGAAAATATATTATTGTGTATTATTGGAAAATAGTGTGGTAGTCGAGACTGTCTGTTTCCACCGATAGGACCAAAGCCGTGCACACTCGTCGTGCTATCTGTTGATCGACAAGTTTCAAATCTTATTATGCGTTGCTGTTTTTTATAGAACAGCGTCCTATAGCGGAACTGCACCATAACGGACAGCTGTCTGTAACGGACACGTGCTTGACATTTAGTTTATGCTGCACAATTAAAGTTTAATGACCTTGATTTCCCCCAACGGAAACTTTAACCTTTTTTTTATATCGCATTATTATGTTAATATCACCCCATATTTCACTTAGTATAAACGGGTCAAATGACTGCCTTTATGTAATAGCAGGACGCAGGCGGCAATGCTATATTAGCTTCCATAATTATGTAGATCGATCATTTTACTATGCATCGTACATGTCAAGTTGTGTTATGACAAAAGTGACTGGACTGTTATGTTTCAATGCGTATTCGTGACGCTACTTTGTTCAGTAAAGAAATACGTTACCAATTGGTACGTGTCAAAACGGTATCGTTGTAGTTTCGTGAGTCGTGCTGACACTAAAGCCGGTTTACACGAGCGATGTGTGCCCCAATTAGTCGAGTGACACTGTATCGCATGACAAAGCTCAGTTAAATTAGGCGACCGACATGTCACATGATTAGGCGAGCGTCATGTTTATTTCACATAGATCATGACTAACGCCACTTTGAGCTTTGATGAAAGGTCACGACGGGCGCACCTGCTGTCGGTCGTTGAATGTCGGTCAAATTGGGACCATCCCCAATTCAATCAACATAATCGTATCCACAAATTTGCCTGGCTAATCGGTCTCGCAAGGGTTTATACATGAGCGATTCTTATACCGCGACATAGCGCGACGCCGCGTTGGCCGACCAAGGACCGGCACGCCTTCAACAGAATCATTAACATCTAACAATCCACTATTCTCCATACTAATACTAAACTGAATATGTGAAAATCCAACGTGCGCTCAATACTAAATAGGGAGAGTTGCCGGGATTGGACCAGTTCCTCGATCGGTCCAGTACTGTATATTCCATGTGACTGTATACCGTGGCATCCTCTATCGATAATGTTATTCATCAGTGGCATTTCGTGTGACACGGTAAGATTCGACGAAATAGCAGTACTTTTAAATATGTATCACCGAAAGTCGGTTTTCTATGTCCTCGACATAATAATCAGGCTGTGAATAGTCATGAGTACAGCACCCTTGGTCATATTTACAGGCGAAAATGTGTGTCCATCAAGAGTGTAGGAGCCCAACGTATGTGGCGATAATAAAAAAATTAAAGTGGATGTCGTCTGCTTGTGATGACAGTGCAATACATTTAACACGTCAAATTCCACGATTGGACCACTGCAGTTGCCACACTTGGACCAGTGACCCACATAAAGGTATGCCATCATTACATGTGTGTAATTATTCCAACACAGTTTATTGATTACCAGAAAGTAATACTAGACAAGGGAGCAATTATAATAATGCAAATAAAGGAAGTGGTCCAATCGAGGGAACTTGTAACAGAACACGTTTGGTCGAAAGTAAATTTACATTGTTTCGGACTATCAAAGATTTAACAAGATTTCCATCCCAAACAACAAGTTCCAGATGGCAATGTGGACAAGGAAGCCATTGGCTTATCGAGAGTCCAACAATTTTCTCATCTATGTGTAGCCCAACCTTACCAAATATCTGTCAATTCTATTTTTAAACATATTCACACTACTAGCATTAACACATTTGGCAGTTTGTTCCATTCATTTATCACCCTCTGTGAGAAAGAGTACTTTCTCATGTCCAACCTACACTGCTCCTTAACTAATGCTGCTTTGTGTCCTCTGGTTCTACTGCCTTCTTTAAGTTTGAAGAACATATTCCTATCAACATCCTCATAACCGTTCACTATTTTAAATACTTCTATTTGGTCTCGTCTTAGTCTCCTGGTCTCTAGTGTTGTCAAACCACATTGTAATAAGCGACTTTCATAACTAAGGTCTCTCAATTCTGGAATCATTTTGGTTGCTCTTCGTTGTATTCTTTCTAGCTTGTCTATGTCCTTTTTACGATACGGCCTCCATGCTTGAATACAATATTCCAAATGTGGTCTAACTATTGCTTTGTACAGGGGTACAATTAGCTGTTTCTCCCTATACATGATAGTTCTCCTAATTAGCCCTAGAATTTGATTTCCTTTTGAAGCAGCAATCCCACATTGCTCTGAAACTTTCATGTCAGCACTAAATGTTACTCCTAAGTCCTTTTCTTGTGTGGTTCTACCTAGTACAGCATCCCCCATTTTATATTCTTCGTCCATGTTTCCATGCCCTATGTGTATACATTTGCACTTCCCAAAATTGAATAACATTTGCCATTTTTCTGACCATTTAACTAATTTATCTAGATCATCCTGTAAACTTTGTTTATCTGTATCATTTGTAACCTTTCTGAATACTTTTGTGTCATCTGCAAATTTGAGTACTTTGCTAGATATGTCATCTTCTAGATCATTTATATATATTAAAAACAGTATAGGGCCTAATACTGATCCCTGTGGTACCCCACTCAAAACCGATTTCCAGTTTGAAATCTCACCGTCTACTATTACTCCCTGTCTTCTGTGTGTAAGCCACTTTTCTATCCAGTTGATTACATCATTACCTATACCATGGGCTTTTAGTTTAAGTATCAATCTTTGGTGTGGAACTTTATCGAAAGCTTTCTGAAAATAGTAGACAACATCCGCTGGTGACCCGTCATCTACCCACTTTGTAATTTCTTAAAAAAAACACAAGAGATTGGTTAGACATGACCTTGCTTTTAGGAACCCACGTTGAGATGTATTTATTAAATTATATTTTACAAGGAATTCCACCATGTGGTCTCTAATTAATGTTTCGAGTAATTTACATACAACTGATGTTAAACTCACTGGTCTGTAATATTCTGGCTCGTTCCTCGATCCCTTCTTAAATTGTGGCGGAATGTTTGCTTCTTTCCATTCTGATGGAACTATTCCTTCTTCTAGTGACAAGTTAAACAATTTTGCAAGTGGTGTACTAATTTGCTCAACAATTTCCTTAAGCAGTTTTGGTGGTATCCCATCAACTCCAGGTGATTTATTATCTTTCATCTTCTTAATTTTGTTTGCTATCATTACAGGAGTTACAAATAACTGCCCTAAATGTTCTGATTTATTTCCCTCAAATTTAGTAAATGGAACTGGAAGTGAGCTGATATCTTCTGTGGTAAATACTGAGCTGAAATACTCATTCAGGACCTCTGCCATTTGAAACCCCTCTGAAATTATGTTTCCCCTGTTGTTTTCCAGTGGTCCGACCTTATCTCGAACGTTCTGTTTACTCCTTACATAAGCATAGAAACTCTTGCTGTCATTTTTTATATTACCTGCCAATTTTTTTTCAAAGGTTCTTTTAGATTTTCTAATTTCAGTTGTAGCTATGTTAAGTGCCTCTTTGTAATTTGTATAGTCTTCATCCTTTCTGGTACGCCTATAAACCCTCCACATAGTTTGCTTAAACACTATTTTTTCTAATAGCTTCTTTTGACAAGTGTTTCTTTCTAGGCCGTTTTCCTTGTTTTTTCAAGGGAACAAATTTATCGATGATACTTTCAATTTCATATTTTAGAATATTCCAACATTCAATTGCGGTCTTATTCATCAGCATGTTATTCCAATCTAGCTTTGCTAAGTATTTTCTCATATCTTTATAGTTACCTTTGTGGAAGTTTCTCCTATACGTTTTTTTATTTTTACTTTCTGATTTTACGTTGATGTCAAAATGTATTTGATTGTGGTCACTGTTACCCAATGGTTCATGTATTTTTACATTGTCGACTAATTCTTTTTGTGATGATAAAACTATATCTAATACATTTTCTCCCCTGGTTGGTTCTAGCACGTGCTGAGTAAGGAAGCTCTCCTGAATTAAAAATAAAAATTGTTGGTCATCACCCCCTGTACTCTCTAGAGATTTCCATTGTATGTGTCCATGGTTAAAATCTCCCATTATGGTACATTCCCCTTTACTAACTTCCTTTATAGCATTTTGTATTTTTGTGTTATCCGCTTCGTTTATGCTTGGAATTCGGTAAACTAATCCAATAGTTAATTTTGAATTTCCTGAAACTATTTTGCACCAAACAGCTTCATCGTAATCTGCTTCGCTTTCTAATTTTATTTCATAAGCCTGAATAGATTCTTTAACATATAAAATAACTCCCCCTCCCCTTCTTCCTATTCGATCTCTCCTAAACATTCCGTATCCTGTCAATCCTAATTCAGCATCTGTAATGTCTGTGTTGGACCATGATTCGGTTATACCAATTATGTGAGGGTCAATATCTTCTACCATCATGTTTAATTCGTTTTTCTCATTTATTATACTCCTAGCATTTAAACACACGCATCTATAACCTGCTTTAGACATGTTTTTCGGACATTTTGTTATTGGCTTATCTGTACTGCTTGAAGCCTCTTGTCCTGCTTGAGGCATCTCTAAGTAACCCCCCTGCGCTTCTAGTTTAAATAGTGTTGACTACCAAAAATATTCGTTATGCTACCCATACCACTGTCTACTGCTGCTGATAGCCCTTCCGCAAATACTGCTGCCCCCTTTCCACTTAGATGCAGCCCGTCCTTCATGTACATATCAGCCCTTCCAACAAAACTTCCCCACAAATCCACAAAACCCACTTCCTCTTCTCTACATAGCTTCTCGACTAGCATGTTAATTGCCATCCCCCGGCAATTTCGATATCTATGACCCCTCCTTCCTATAACTGGTAGAATCCCTGACAGTATTACCTGCTCAACCTGCGTCTGCTTTAGTGTTCTGACCAAATTCCTGTATTTCCTAACTATGGCAGTTGTACCCTCCCTCTCTACGTTATTTGTCCCTACGTTTACTAAAACAGATCCACCCTTGCCCAAACCCACAATGTTTTCTACCCTCTCAGTTATTGCCTCTATTTTGGCCCCAGGCAAGCAAACTACAACGTCCTCTCCCTAGTTTAAGACTCTGTCGGTCTTCCTAACTATTGAGTCCCCCACAAACACCCTCGCTCTCTTTCTCACCCCCTCTATCACTGCCTCGGAATAGCTCTTCCGATGGATCCCCTCCATCACAGTCTGTCCTGCAGCCTTGTCACTTGGTGGCAGACTGTTATCAGGATCTCTCTCACGCATCAACATTTCACCTTTCCCTCCCGTCTCCTGGCTAACTTGTGCTCCCGTCGCCTTCCCTCCCGTCTCCCTCACTCCCATCGCCTTAACTATCGTCTCCTCCCCCCCCCGACTCCTTCGCTACTGTCTCCCCCACTCCCCTTTCCTTCGATCCACTTGTCTTCCCTCCCATTTCTTTCCTTCTCGTCTCCTTTCGTCCTGTCTCCCTATGTCCCGTCTCCCTCCGTCCTGTCTCCCTACTACCGGTCACCTTACCTCCTCTCAACCTCCTCCCAGGCTGAGGTGAGTTCACCCTAACATCTCTCTCGTCGTCTTCCCCCTCTTTATCAACTGTCCCCTCACCAGAACCACTGGCACAAACCACCTGCTCCCTTCCCACCACTGCCACAACGAGCAGCCTCAGCTGTTCTAACTCCACTTCAAGTTCCTTCATCCTCGTACATCCCCTACACTCAAAACTAAAACTATCCGCCTGAACCTCAGCCCAGGACCTCTCACATCCGGACTTGACGAAGTCCACCCAGTTGCTGCAACTACTGCATATTAAATGCCTAATGGCCTTTAAATGCCGTTTGCACGGCGCCATCACAAAATTTATACTTAATCTAATTGCTACGTTAGCCTTGAATAAGGCTGTTTTTGTGTTCAAAAGAACACTTTAGACTAATATACTTGCTAACTATGTCTTTTCTACTGAGCTCGCACGAGCAAAAAAAAGAGCCTGCCACCTAGCGAATACGGAGAACACTGTGTAAACAAAACAACGAAGTCAGTGTAAACAAACTTACGTTAAAATCCTGCTGTTGATTTCTTTTTACCGAAATCGTTTACTACAACTATGTCAGATATTACCTTATGTATGTAATTTATGTAAATGTATCACTTTATCTAATATATATTTAACAATGTATACGATAGTTTGGTACACCAGTTTAATTTACGCGCTATAAACAAACTCCCAATTATCGCTCGATGAATTTGAGTCCGGGAAAAATACTGCCTCAGTTAACCAGAACACTTTCTTAATATATGTCTATAAGAAGTTTGTGTATATAGTATATGTGTAATAGTAATACTTATTCTAACCAATATTCCACTGTTTCTGACTATTCACTATGCTATCTAAATTTTCGAATGGTAAACAACCCTATTAACGCTCACTGACTTCCCTGTCGGAGTCCTGAACTAACTTACTCTAAAATCCTGCCTCTGACTAATAATTAACAAAACTTGTTTCTAATTTATGTCTATGATATGTTTATGTATAATATATATGCAATAGTAATACTTATTCTATTCGATATTCCACTTTTTTCTGTCAATTCTCTACATCAATTTTAAGCCGCTGCTGCACCAAGATTCCGGAAGTCGGCAGTTCAAAGACTTTATTTGGATTTACATAAATTTAGTGCCAATGATAATGATTTATTGTCTTCATGATGATACATTTCATATACACATGGTGCATAGAATATATCAACGAAGACAATGGAAAAGAAGCAATATAACTTTTAAATCCTTGTTTACATAATTCATTAATGTACAGTGCATCGTGCAGTAGTGCAAAACTGTTAGAACATGTGCAGTGTAATAAGATTAAAGTATTCTAGGACATCTCCATATGTATTACATTTGATGATGTACATCATTCACAAGTTGACAGTTGAACTACAAGTTTACTACAGTAAAACTAGATCAGTTGTTATGTGTATATACGTATGTATATGTGTATATGTATATGTATATATATATATATATATATATATATATATATATATATATATATATATATATATATATATATATTCACGTAGTTCATATGACTACCCGGTTAAATATAATCTGACTGCTGACTACGGCACATAACCACAACTTTGTAGTGTAATATATCAACAATGAGGTTATTATGCAGCATAGTATTCACTTCACAATATAAATTGTTCGTAATAAGTATATATATTAGCTGTATGAAACTATTACCATATATTATAATTCAGCATTCATACATTCATCAATAATAAGCTAGTGCTTTGATTCTCTTTTTAAAGGTTTGAAGCGATGCACAATCTTCAAGATGATTCTTTATCACTTTAGTATTCCAGTATTTCGAACCAGTACAGCAGCGGATCCAGGGGGGTCTTAGGGGTCTCAAGACCCCCCCCCCCCTAGGCCATGAAAGGGGGTCTTAGACCCCCCTGTGTCCGTGGCAAATATTACGGTAAAAGAACACGAAGGGGAGACCGGGACTAGTCCGCCCCCGGGGCAAGTCCGCCAACCGGCTTTTATTCCGTGCCGTTGCAGAATTTAGTAATTTCGGTCACACGATTTAGTCACATGACCATCAAACTACATACAGCGCAGTTATCGAAATGACCACTGACTCTTTGGGGTCCCCCCCAAAAAATCTTCTTTTCAGGCACTGTAATGGCTATTAACGCTTATTTTTTGGTGTAAAACTTGCTTGCTATCTAGTTATTTCGACCTGTAGTTATTTTACCAAATTAGATTGAATGCACTTGTTGTAAGTCGCTCTGAATAAGAGCGTCTGCTAAATGACTAAATTGTAAATTGTGGTCTAAACCATTGTTACCGGAGCAATGCGCTTGCAGACACAGTGCTCTTTAATTCTGAGAAGTAAAATGCCAATGTAAAATATGCCTTAACTAGATACTCGTTGGTGGCATTACTGCAGACACCCAACAGATGGCGCCCTTAACCGCAGAACACCCACTCATCAATGGTATGAGTGGAATGATTTAAGCTGTTTTTAACAGAGATTAATTGAATGACAATAGAGTGAGCTGAATGAATCAGCTAAACTACCAACATAATGATGTCAAGTCCTGCAAAAACCGTCAAGTTCTGCGAAAGCCGTCGAGTTCTTGCTGTGAGATCGATCGAATTCTGCGAAAAATGTCGAGTTCTGCGAAAACCGTCGAGTTTTAGCACAGACGAACCAGAGTCGCCTCACACACAGCAACATGTGCAACAGCGGAAGGGTAATTACACCGGTACAACGATAAAATGTGGGACCCCCCAAGCTTACATTTTTCTTTCTTATGGGAGGTCCCTCTTGCCTTATGGCAGGACCCCCCAGACCTCACTCATTTCAAACACTGATGCAGCGAAAAGCTGACTTCCACGAGTTGCTGGCTGGAAAGTTGTGAACTAGAAAACTGATTTTGGTGACTGAAAGCATTTTTTTATTTTGTTTCGATCAAATTTCAGTACTTATAAGTGGCATTGGTTAGATATTCAGAGTGCTCAGTAAGGCCCTTATATCAGAGATATTGTTTGGATCTTGCGTTGTTGTTCTATCCAGTGTCGGTGGTATTTAGTTGCCGCCCACCAAACATGTCTCTGTGTTGGGGCACGTCCGCCTATGTGCTACGGGGCAAGTTCGTCCCTAAGATATCTGATGTAAAATGCTCAGGATCACTTGTGAACATAAACACATTAACATGCACTTTAATAAAGACTTCCAATTGTCCACTTTGGTGATATTTTCTAGTAAAAAAGTGACGAAACCAGATTTTATTTCACCATTTTCTAGCCGATGCAGTGCCAACGTTTTTTATTGTTTGCCTGGTTTATTTCATAGATACCACGCAATTTGTGAGGACTTTAAGTTTCTAACAAATGTGTGTCACAAACATGACGTTTTTGACATAAAAATAAGACAAAACTGCACTGTTCTTGTGTATTTGCTGCTTAAAGTACGTGTGGGGCGAACTTGCCCCGGCCCCTGGGCGGACTTGCCCCGACATGAGGCAAGTCTGCACATGCTTGGGTAGGTCTACTATGAGTCATATTTGGATATTGGCTTGTAACAGTTTTGGCATTTGTTGATAGCACAAATGTGGACAAGATATTTTCGTTCAATTTAAGGCCGAAACTGATCCTCTATCTCTACAAATACAGTCTCCAGATCTATTAGAGTGTCCACGGGGGCGGACTAGTCCCGGTCTCCCCTATATAAGCCTACATCGGAATTAGTGTCAATGTAAACATTGAATTATTAGCAGCCGCCTAATATTAACCCTTATGTAAGTAGAACGACACATGTGTCGCCCCCCCCCCTCCGGTTCGTAAGAAGAATGACATTTGACTACGACTGACTGAGACCCCCCCCTGCCATCAAGCCTAGATCCGAACCTGCAGTATATGCCAATGTATTTTGTCATATATAAACGGAAGAGGATGAAAATAGAACTGACAAATGGTGGACCTCCGGGGGCAAAGGCTGGATGTCCAATGAGAGATTTGTAACTTGGCTGTGACATTTCGTAGATTTTGATAAACCAACGAAAGCGGATATTGTTGTGCTCGTACTCGATAGCCACGTGTCCCACACAAAGAATTTAGCCAACTGAGATGGCTCGGGAAGCTCATGGTCTCAGTTCCGCCACACACGACTCACCGATTCCAGCCTTTGGGTGGGGCCTTTTTCGGACCGTTTGGGAAATACTACGATGACGCATTGAGGATGTGGATGAGAGAACATGTAGGCAGACCAGTGACAACATGGCAAGTCGCCGAAATTCTTAATGTGGCGTACATAAAAGCGGCAGAATGCTGTTAATGGCTTCAGGAAGGCAAGTCAGTGGTCATTGACCATAATATTATACGTATTCCAAGACTCCGACTTCTCTGCTGCTACGGTAACTAATGTAATCAAGGAAGCTGCACAAGAGCACAACCCTATCCCACCTCTGACCCCAGCTGTTGCAGCTCCAGCACTGATAGCTGTTGCTATGGTGACTATACAAGAGCACAACCCTATGCCACCTCTGACCCCAGCACTGACAGCAATTGTCATGGTGATTGCACGACAGCACCACCCTACGCCACCTCTGACACCAGTTGTTGCAGCTCCAACACTGACAGATGTTGCCATGGAAGCTGTACCAGAGTTATGCCCACCAAAGAAAGAAAATAGCTAAACAAAGCAAAGTCGGACCTGAGAAAGCTACACCTACTAGGCCTACACCCACCCAAGAGTCCAGTACTTCTAAGACCACTGCAACTCAATAGAGAGCACACAACAGTTCTGATCCACCCAAACCTAGTCGATTTCAGCTCATCAAGGACTTCGAAGGCTGCAGAACTGGTCAATGGCTAACCATTTTGTACGATGGTAAAATCTACCCTGGCATAATGCGACCAGTCATGGATGTGACGAAAGAAACTGTGGCGATGCAGTGCGTGTAAATTGTGGGACAGAACAGGTTCCGATGGCCTCTGAAGGCCTCTACACGGCAGTATACGAATTGCGGTTGACACTATGCAGGCATAGTGCGACGAGTAATGGATGTGATGAAACTATAGTGCCAGCGCATGCAATTGTGAGACAGAACATGTTGTGGTGGGCTCTAAAGGATGTCGATCATTTCCGCTAGCCTATTCCGGAGCCATTGACAGAAGACTCTGAACATTAGGCCCCGTTAACATTTCATTTGACTATTGATTAATTTTATGTTTCTAAAGAACACTATATTTTACTCATGTATTAATTACAAGTTTGGTCTACATAATTTGTTTGTTTGTCCAGTCGGAGAAGACATGGGACATTGTGTAGAATGGATGGAACTACAAACATTATGAACACTGGTATTTATTAGTATATTGTATTCAAATGATGACTATTATTGTTATAACGAACACTATATTATGTTCCTTATGTATCAATTCATATCTATGCTTAGTCCTATATATAATAATTTTACTTTTGGTCCAATCGAAGACATTGGGTGGTCCAATACAGGAAACTGACCACGATTGGACCGTTTTGTAATTTTTGTCAAATTCATTTTTTTCAAAATTTATTATTTTTTGTGATTAATAGCTTGTTGTTGAAAATAAAATATAAACTCTTAGTTACTATATTGTTTACATCAGTTCCATTTGTTTTCGCGTCGATATTCAAGTTTATCGTTATGGGTCCCAATCCCGGCAACCTTCCCCTACTGCATGCCTTAAAACACGGAGGACAAACAAGAACATTGAGAGCCGACTCAGAGATTTTGAGAGAATTGAAGGTGCCTCAGACGAACCCACAGACTACGCCGGGAGCCGCGAGTGACCGAATAGGAAATCTCCGAACGCACCAAAAAACAACCACATCGTCAATGAGGTAAATCAGGGAAGGTGAAGATGCCGGCTTGGCCATGTTCTCCGCACGGACAGAAATAGCCTTCCACATACCGCTTTGAAAATGGAAAACGGAGAAGAGGCTGGGCATTTGGAAAAGGAAATGAAGCTGGGTGGGAAGACTTGTAACGAACTCAGCTGGCTCACATAAAAGACCGTGCTAGTTGGATGAGATTTGTTGGCGCCTTATTTTCCAGTGAGAGAGGAGGAGATTGAGTTAGTGATACTTATTTATAACTGCCGTTGTGCTAGAACATAAATGCACACCAACGCTACTTTTCATCAAATAATGTACAGTGATTCCACTTAATGAAGTGACAATTCTCACGCGTGTAATGGTTGCTAGAATCGTTCTTGTTCCCGACAACAAATCTCGCGAGAACCGCCTACAGTCAATGTTTTACGAGAGACGTATTCTGTGCCACTCCGACCGCAAGCACAGTGAGTCAGACTATGGCTTTAATTGTTCGAGACAGAACACGAACGGAGTCAGTCTGCGTCGGTATGTACGTGCAATTGCACCAGGTGTCTGCGTGGGCGATACGATCCGTGCACTCTTTTGAACCTTCTGCCGTTCACAGAATGCAGTAATCACACAAATTATGTACCCAAGACTATGTTGAACATAAGAGTAGCGTTACTGAAAACAGTTTGACATAAAAACGAACAAACCTTCTTATCCACCTCTCCATTTCTTCCCTTCTCATCCATCTAATCATATATCCCCATACCAACATACGCACTCCCTTCTCCTTTCTCTCTGTCTACCTGTATATCTGTCTCTCTCTATGTTTCCTCAGTCTGCCTGCTCCCCGCTCTCTCTCCCCTCTTCACCTCTCTCTCCCACTCCTCCCTCCTTTCTGTTCCTTTCATTCTCATTCCCTCCCATCTTTCTCCCCTCTTTCCCACTCCCTCTCCCACTCCGTGCACTTCTTTTTCTCTTCGACATATACATCTTAGTAATACATTATATAAAACAATGTTTTATATGTACCATTTATAAAGCATCGCCATTCGTCCAGACGAGGTGGCCGAGAATCCCATCCTCGTCGAAGCTTTTATTCAGGCAAATGAATAGTACAAATGACATTTTATTAACATTCTGTAATTTTCCAGCATTACTTTAATAACGAGGTAGAACATTATTGTTCACGTAATTGTATCTCGTGTATACACAGTACCATGTAAGGTCTAATACAATGGATTCCGCTTAACATGATCACGGATAATATAATCAGCCGTTATGTAGAATTGACTAGGAGAGAATCATTCCCACTGTATTAAAATGCGCCGCTTAATTAAGTCAATCAGCCGCTTAATCGTTCTGGCCCAAAGTGTTTCTATTAAGTGGTCCATTGTCTTGTTGTTAACATCATAGCCATTAAACCAACATACTGTCTTTCTTCTCTCCTCTCTATATCTGTCTGTTTGTCGGTATGTCTGTCTGTCTGCTGGTATGTCTGTCTGTTTGTCTGTCTGTCTGTCTGTCTGTCTGTCGGTATGTCTGTCTGTCTGTCTGTCTGTCTGTCGGTATGTCTGTCTGCCTGTCTGTCTGTCGGTATGTCTGTCTGTCTCTCTGTCTGTCTGTCGGTATGTATGTATGTATGTATGTATGTATGTATGTATGTATGTATGTATGTATGTACGTACGCACGTACATACGTACGTACATACGTACGTACGTATGTATGTATGTCTGTCTGTCGCCGTCCCTGTCTCCCTCTCCTTCTGTCTCTCTGTCGGTATGTCTGTCTGTCTGTCTGTCTGTCGGTATGTATGTATGTATGTATGTATGTATGTATGTATGTATGTATGTATGTATGTATGTATGTATGTATGTATGTATGTATGTGTGTATGTATGTACGTACGTATGTATGTATGTCTGTCTGTCTGTCTGTATGTCGCCGTCCCTGTCTCCCTCTCCTTCTGTCTGTCTGTCGGTATATCTGTCTGTCTCTCGGTACGTACGTACGTACGTACGTACGTACGTACGTATGTATGTATGTCTGTATGTATGTCGCCGTCCCTGTCTCCTTCTCCTTCTCCCTCTCCCCACCCCACACATATGTATGCCTGCCTGCCTGCCTGCCTGCCTGCCTGCCTGCCTGCCTGCCTGCCTGCCTAGTTCCGCTAGCTGCGTATAGTTAAAAGCGCCGAGGAAGCAGCTGGATCACCCGCCCGTCGAGAGCTTCGCCGAGACGCCAACTATCAGATTACCGCTGGCGGTGCCTGGTAACGCGCCCAGCTGGCTCCACTCGCCCATTTCTTGGCACGTTCCTTCCAGGAAGCCATTTTGGATGTTTGTGTGCGCGCGCGTCACGAATTTCGAGGAACGTACGTCTCGACACGACAGGGCTCGCAGAAGTTGAATTCTCGGCACGGCTTCGTCGGGTGAATCCGTGCGTAGGACGGACTGAATCAGACGCGAACGATCGAACCTAATCTCAGGTAATCATATTCAGGTACTATGGCGAAGCTCGTAGATAGATTCATCCGCACGTAGGGCATTGCTAGGAGCCTAATGGGAGGTTGGGTTAATGCAGGGAAACATTTTTGTCTCGGCTCGCGCCGCGGTTGCGTGGTACGACATTACTAACAATTTTGGCATTTCACTCTCGAAAGACAAGTGCGGCGTGTATTAGATACACGGAGGTACTGTAGCAGGGGATGGTATACATTATGTCTTGGCTGCTCTCTCGTGCTATATTCGCGCAAAACGGCGAATTTAATTTAACAAATTTGTTTATTGGCAGGTAAATGGTTAAAACAACTGCGAGGTTGGGTTAACAAAACGTTTGTATGTGTGTTTGTGTGTGTTTGTGTGTGTGTGTGTGTGTGTGTGTGTGCGTGTGCGTGTGCGTGTGCGTGTGCGTGTGCGTGTGCGTGTGCGTGTGCGTGTGCGTGTGCGTGTGCGTGTGCGTGTGCGTGTGCGTGTGCGTGTGCGTGTGCGTGTGCGTGTGCGTGTGCGTGTGCGTGTGCGTGTGCGTGTGCGTGTGCGTGTGCGTGTGCGTGTGCGTGTGCGTGTGCGTGTGCGTGTGCGTGTGCGTGTGCGTGTGCGTGTGCGTGTGCGTGTGCGTGTGTGTGTGTGTTTTATTCGGCCATTTGGACATGTAGAGAGTTATACACGTCTACGTATACGAGTCGTCGGGGATCGTAGACACACACAATCGATATTACTAGTCATTAAGCCCAGCGGCATCGCTCGATCTTGTCTAAACGTAGCCACGGCCAACAAGCGTTCTTTGCCCATGTCAACTAGCCAGGTCATTACTTCACGTCGGCAGACATTGGTCAGTGACAGTGACAATACCACACGAGACAACAATTCAATTTCGACCTGTCGGTCTTCCGCAATCGATTGTGTCCTCGGGAATAATCTGCTGCTGCTGCTGCTGCTGCTGCGCGGCGGCGGCGGCGGCGGCGGCGGCGGCGGCGGCGGCGGCGGCGGCGGCGGCGGCGGCGGCGGCGGCGGCGGCGGCGGCGGCGGCGGCGGCGGCGGCGGCGGCGGCGGCGGCGGCGGCGGCGGCGGCGGCGGCGGCGGCGGCGGCGGCGGCGGCGGCGGCGGCGGCGGCGGCGGCGGCGGCGGCGGCGGCGGCGGCGGCGGCGGCGGCGGCGGCGGCGGCGGCGGCGGCGGCGGCGGCGGCGGCGGCGGCGGCGGCGGCGGCGGCGGCGGCGGCGGCGGCGGCGGCGGCGGCGGCGGCGGCGGCGGCGGCGGCGGCGGCGGCGGCTTTGCCATTGGTAGAGGCGATTTTGAACTGTTCGTTCAATCTTCGACGCAATCCCAATGCTTTTGGCACCTTCCCTGACTGACTCGATTTTCTACATGGTTGTTACGAAACCATGGCGACTATTTCTGGGAAGCCGTCTGATTAAACTCGCGACCCAGTGTGTGCGCTACGCAACACTGGCGAAGAATGCACCCCCCCCCCTCCAACCCGAGTACCCTGTCTCTCTGCCTGCTCCGGCGAGGAATGCATTTCCCCACTTGATCCCCGAGTTCCGTGCGTTTCTCCTCTCTGAGTCTTCGTTTCCCCTACAGCGTCAACAGGTGCACTCGACATAACCTTAACCGCTGCGAGCTAAAGAGTTCTGTGTCGTCCAGAGAAGTGCCCATATTCATGTTCAATGCGCATTTCTCTATCGGAGACCTTTATATGCAGACAGTTCGGGAAATCCCCAGAATTAAATATATTAAAGAACACTGTGCGTGCGTGCGTGCGTGCGTGCGTGCGTGCGTGCGTGCGTGCGTGCACAACAACAATAATACTAACAATATCACAAATAACAATAACAACAATACAATTTTTTATATCCACGAACTAGGTACACAAACACAAAACACATCAGCCTATAACGGAACTATGTCGTTTCTAAGACGTGTATGCCACATTATTTGATATTTTTAGCGAAAATATTCACTTTAATGTCACTTCCACATCTAGAAGTAGACCTGGCCCACCATACAACACTAATATAATACACGTTGGTTGCAGTTGCATATTTAAGGAAGGCATCGGAACGTGGCCCCACATCCTCTGGCTTAGACGTTTTTCCGTTGCGCCGCTACATGTAGCTTGGTAAACAAATTGGTGGCTATTGCTTGCCCCCCCCTTGACCTTCCCATTTGTGAGACCCCAGTAACGCCACTGGTCGGTTATATTACTTTTATAATAAGCCAGACCAAGTCATGTTAACGTTCTATTTCAAACAAGACTGATATAGAAACCACTGCATGTGGCAGTGCATACCTAATCAGTTAACTTAAGAAATGAGCACCGTGCCAACGACTGACGAGACGACTGACGAGATAACGAGCCCAGGGAGAACGTCCTATCCGTCTATAACTGATTCTATTTCCACGCCCGCCAAAATAATTGTAGGCTTAGACCTGCGAACGTAACATTTATTATGAAACTTTTGAACTTGAACTGGATAAATCGAAATATAGGCACATCCTGTTATATATAATTTATATTTGGTCGGAAAAATAATAAGACCCTGTGTAATGATAACTAAAATATTCGCACGTATTCCACTAAGTAGACCCTGTACGTAGCTGTAACAAAGCATGTGATATTGTATACAACACTCGTTGATGCTACTATACGACCCAGCGACGAATCAGTTAGAGTTGAGGCGCAGAATCGTTCCACCTAGACCCGTAATTTCAATAGATCACCAGCTAGCGCATTTCCGAACTTAAAATATATTTGGTTAAAAGTATTTTCAATTTGTTTATAACATTCATATGCTGTACAAAAAAGTGTACACACTGAAGGCGTTTTGCGTTTTTTTCCAAATCTGTCATTCTGATAATGCCTTCTATATTGCCGGTACCTAGATTCACTCAAACATGATAGTTATACCTCATCCCGACATGTAAACAACCCGTCATCCCACTTCGCTTCATTCCTTGGCTGGGACGGTTGTAGTGGGTGCCATTTCCACCGAGTGTCTCCACCAGTCTTGTCTGTGTTAAACGGTTGTGCGTTGCAGGGTCGGCGGACTTAGGTTTGTCCATTCCTGTATGTTGTCCAATCAGGTTTGTCCATTCCTGTATGTTGTCCAGTCAGGTTTGTCCATTCCTGTATGTTGTCCAGTCAGGTTTGTCCATTCCTGTATGTTGTCCAGTCAGGTTTGTCCATTCCTGTATGTTGTCCAGTCAGGTTTGTCCATTCCTGTATGTTGTCCAGTCAGGTTTGTCCATTCCTGTATGTTGTCCAGTCAGGTTTGTCCATTCCAGTATGTTATCCAGTCAGGTTTGTCCATTCCTGTATGTTGTCCAGTCAGGTTTTCTTCTGGTGTCCCCGTTTTTAGGGTCCCTTGCGTGATGTGTTTGGAGATGGTGTTATGCTTAGTGATGTGTCCAAACCAGGAGAGCTTGTGTGGTTTCACCGTTGACAAAACCGGGCTCTTGCTTTCCATGAAAGGAATCCACTTGCTGTATCACATATTCGTTAGTTTTTGTTTGGTGTATGACATGCAGAGGAGTTTCCTGGAGCATTTATTTTGAAATGCTTGTAACCTTGTACCGTACTCGACTCTCTCTTTCTGCTGTCAGAGTTCAGCTCTCGCATCCACAGAGGAGGATGGATATTGCTAGTGGGTTGTAGAGCTAAATGTATATTTGGAGGCTGTTCTTCCAGATGATGTGTAGTCTGAACATAGCAGACATGGCTACGGCGATCCATATTTTGATTTATTTTGTTAAGGCTTATTAAACAAGCCGCACGTATAGGTAAACAAAATGTACATGCAGAGGATAACACACGTTAACAAATTACACATGATATAAACAAACAGCACACTCTAACAAACAGCACCCTGCGGTCCGTAACTTCCCCGCAGTGTTTTTAACTTCTATGAACGTACAATCACATGAACATAAAATATGTGCGCGCACACACACACACGCGCGCACACACACACACACACACGCACACACACAAACAAACACACACACACACACACACACACACACACACATCTCTCAAAAAAGGAGTTTCGTTCGAACCCTCGTGAGGACGGGCACGATATAGTATGATAGTATTACATCAACTTTTATAGTTGTTAAATTTAAATTGGAGTTAACATGTAGGTCATAATATGATACCTTGGGTAACCTGGTACAAAACGGCCCCTGGAGGTAAGACGGCCCCCACCACGTAAGCAAAATATAAATCTCTGGATGTCACCAAATCGGGTGCAAAATGAAGCTAGCTTCTATCTGATAAACACCCCGAAAACTCAGCAACACGAGACAGATGTAATTAAATCAGTGTGTTTTTAGACTTTTATATGCACTATTATATGCACTGATCTAATATTTTGTCAATAGTAAAAGGCTGAAACTCACTATATAACGGTGTGAATCATTGACTTAATTGGTGACATGATAATAATATTATTAGTCAGTTGACAGGTTAAACAATACAAAATGGGCAATAGTATGTTGTGTTATGCATGCATCGTGTTAAGACACATGTTGTGTCTGTGGGGCAAGACGGTCCCCATGCATGTGGGGCAAGACGGTCCCTATATCATATCCTGCAGGCGCATGGTCACAATGCATCAGATGTGTTACACATGACCAATTACTTTTAATACATTTAATATAATATGAACATTGCATGATTTACGTTCTGCTAGCCTTTTGCCTGTAATTATTATGGCATATTACTAAACCAATATTATATTATGTATGGTTTCCAAGGTGTATATCATATGTTAATTCCTTTTTAAATTTAACAACCACATTAGCCTGATATATTACTATCAATACCATTGTGTTGCCCCAGGAATGGGGCAAGACGGCTTTTTGAGTACTCTTACTATTTTTCAAATGCAACTTAGCTAGATTGTTTATTTACTGAACATAGTTTTCCAACGGGCAACACAAATATCTTTCCATAATGTGAACACATTAAAGACATGCTAAAATAGTTTAATGATGTACAATTTGAAAGTTTTCCTTGGGGGGGCGCTGCCCCAGGTTAATACAATAGGTTTCTTAATACCCATCATAATTATACAAGCCTAAGGCTTGCATAACTTGAATTGTGAAACGTGCATATATACATTAATTTTTTTATAAATATATGAACATGTTCGTGTGGGGTAAGGACGGTCGGGGATCCTCTTGTCCTACGTACACAACGTATAGGTGTGTCTTAAAACGATGTTTACAAAACACAACTTGTCCTACATGCACAACGTATAGGTGTGTCTTAACACGATGTTTACAAAACACAACTTGTCCTACGTGTACAACGTATAGGTGTGTCTTAACACGATGCTTACAAAACACAACTTGTCCTACATACACAACGTATAGGTGTGTCTTAACACGATGTTTACAAAACACAACTTGTCCTACATGCACAACGTATAGGTGTGTCTTAACACGATGTTTACAAAACACAACTTGTCCTACGTGTACAACGTATAGGTGTGTCTTAACACGATGCTTACAAAACACAACTTGTCCTACATACACAACGTATAGGTGTGTCTTAACACGATGTTTACAAAACACAACTTACTATAATATGACTCATTTTTGGTTTGACCTGCCATTTGAGTCATAATATTGTAATGTCACCAATTAAGTTCGCAATTTACGTACGGTAGTTATATAGTGATCGAGTTGCACTAGTTTTAGCAAGACAACTATTAGCGAAATACTAGACCAGTTAAACGGCACATAACAGTTAGAATAACATATTGTTTTAATTACGTCTGTAGGGGAGAGTTGCCGGGATTGGACCAGTTCCTCGATCGGACCAGTGTTGTATATTCCATATTACTGTATACCATGGCATCCTTTATAGGTTATATCATTCATCAGTGGCATTTCGGATGCCACGGCAAATTTCGACGAAATAGCAGTACATTTTAAATATTTATCACCGAAAAATAGCTTTTCTATGTCCCCGACATAATAATCAGGCCGTGACCAGTTATCAGTATAGCACCCTTGGTCATACTTAAGGTCGAAAATATGTGTCCATCAAATGTATAGGAGCCCAACGTATGTGGCGATAATAAGAATTTTAAAGTGTATGCTTGTGGTGACAACGCAATATTTTTAACGTGATTTTCCGCGATTGGACCACTGCAGTTGCCACAATTGGACCAGTGACCCGCATAAGGGTATGCCATCATTAGATGTGTGTAATTATTCCAACACGGTTTATTGATTACTAAAAAGTAATATTAGACAAGGGAGCAATTATAATAATGCAAATAAAGGAATTTGCTAAGTGGTCCTATCGAAGGAACTTGTAACAGAACACATTTGGTCATAGGTAAATATACATTTTTCGGACTGGATGTCCAATGAGGGGTTTGTTACTTGGTTGTGACATTTCGTAGATTTTGTTAAACCAACGTAGGAGACTGTTGTGTTCATACTTGATAGTCACGTGACCCACACAACGAATTTGGCTGCAACTGATATGGCTCGGGAAGTTGGAGCGCACATGGTCTCACTTCCGCCACACACGACTCACCGATTCCAGCCTTTGGGTGGGGCTTTTTCGGACCGTTTAGGAAATACTACGATGATACATTGAGGATGTGGATGAGAGAACATGTAGGCAGACCAGTGACAACATGGCAAGTCGCCGAAATTCTTAATGTGGCGTACGGAAAAGCGGCATCCGTTCAGAGTGCTGTTAGTGGCTTCAAGGAAAGCAGGACTGTGATCATTGACCATATACGCATTCCAAGACTCCGACTTCGCTGCTGCTGCTGCTGCTGCTGCTACGGTAACTAATGTAATCACGGAAGCAGCACAAGAGCACAACCCTATGCCATCTAGCTTTGACCCCAGCTGTTGCAGCTCCAGCACTGACAGCTGTTGCATGGTGACTGCACAAGAGTACAACCCTACGCCACCTCTGACCCCAGCTGTTGTAGCTCCAGCACTGACAGCTGTTGCAGGGTGACTGTACAAAAGTACAACCCTACGCCACCTCTGACCCCAGCTGTTGTAGCTCCAGCACTGACAGCTGTTGCAGGGTGACTGCACAAGAGTACAACCATACGCCACCTCTGACCCCAGCTGTTGTAGCTCCAGCACTGACAGCTGTTGCAGGGTGACTGTACAAAAGTACAACCCTACGCCACCTCTGACCCCAGCTGTTGTAGCTCCAGCACTGACAGCTGTTGCAGGGTGACTGCACAAGAGTACAACCATACGCCACCTCTGACCCCAGCTGTTGCAGCTCCAGCACTGACAGCTGTTGCATGGTGACTGCACCACAAGAGTACAACCCTACGCCACCTCTGACCCCAGCTGTTGTAGCTCCAGCACTGACAGCTGTTGCAGGGTGACTGCACAAGAGTACAACCATACGCCACCTCTGACCCCAGCTGTTGCAGCTCCAGCACTGACAGCTGTTGCATGGTGACTGCACCACAAGAGTACAACCCTACGCCACCTCTGACCCCAGCTGTTGTAGCTCCAGCACTGACAGCTGTTGCAGGGTGACTGCACAAGAGTACAACCATACGCCACCTCTGACCCCAGCTGTTGCAGCTCCAGCACTGACAGCTGTTGCATGGTGACTGCACCACAAGAGTACAACCCTACGCCACCTCTGACCCCAGCTGTTGTAGCTCCAGCACTGACAGCTGTTGCAGGGTGACTGCACAAGAGTACAACCATACGCCACCTCTGACCCCAGTTGTTGCAGCTCCAGCACTGACAGCAGAACTGGTCAATGGTGCACCATTTTGTACGATGGTAAAATCTACCCAGGCATAATGCGACGAGTCATGGATGTGACGAAAGAAACTGTGGCGGTGCAGTGCATGTAAATTGTGGGACAGAACAGGTTCCGATGGCCTCTGAAGGATGACACAGCAGTATACGAATTGCAGTTGACACTATGCAGGCATAGTGCGACGAGTAATGGGTGTGATGAAAGACTCTATGGTGCCAGTGCATGCAGTTGCGAGACAGAACATGTATGATGGGCTCTAAAGGATGTCGATCATTTCCGCTAGCCTATTGCGGAGCCATATTGACAGAAGATTTAACAAGATTTGCCATCCAAGCCAAAGGCCCAGATGACAAGTGGACAAGGAAGCCATTGGCTTATCGAGAGTCCAACAATGTTCATCTACGTGTAACCCGCCCTCCTGAGATATGTGTCAACCCTGTTTTTAAACATATTCACGCTGCTAGCAGTTATACAATCCGTAGACAATTTGTTCCATTCATTTGTTGTCCTCTGTGAGAACGAGTACTTCCTGATATCTAATCTACACTGATCCTTTACTAATTTTAACATATGCCCTCTAGTTCTGCTATCTTTCTTGAGTGAGAAAAACATATTTCTATTAATATTTCCATACCCATTCAATATCTTAAAAACTTCAATATGATCTCCGCTTAACCTCCTTGTCTCTAGAGTTAAACCACATTCTTTCAGGCGTTCTTCGTAACTAAGGTCTCTCAGTTTTGGAATAATTTTAGTTGCTCTCCTCTGTATGCGTTCAAGCGTATCTATATCCTTCTTACGATATATTCTCCACGCTTGTATACAGTATTCTAAATGAGGTATAACTACTGCTTTACACAGAGGTATAATTAGCTTTTTTCTTTGTATGTTATGTGTCTCCTAATCAACCCAAGATTTTGATAATCCTTTGAAGCTACAATACCACACTGCTCTGAAAATTTTATATCAGCGCTTATTGCAACGCCTAGGTCCTTTTCTTTTACAATAGTACCCAGAACAGTATCTCCCATTTTATACTTTACATCCAAGTTCCTATGTCCTGTATGTAGGCATTTACATTTCCCAAAATTTAACATCTGCCATTTCTCAGACCATTTCACTAATCTGTCTAGATCGTTTTGTAAATGTTGTTTATCACCATCAGTGTTAACCTTTCTAAACACTTTTGTGTCATCTGCAAATTTGAGTACGTTACTTGTTATATTGTCGTCCAAGTCATTGATATATATTAAGAATAATAATGGTCCTAATACTGATCTTTGTGGTACCCCACACAAAACTGATTTCCACTTTGAATCTTCTCCATCTATTACAACACGCTGTCTTCTGTCAGTCAGCCATTGTTCTATCCAGTCACTTATGGGATCCCCGCTCCTAATTTAAGTAGTAATCTTTGATGTGGTACTTTGTCAAAAGCTTTCTGAAAATCTATGTAGATATATAATATCTACTGGCGATCCCTCGTCTAGACTATGAACATTAGGCCCTGTTAACATTTCATTTCACTATTGATTAATTTTATGGTTCTAATGAACACTATATTTTACTCTCGTATTAATTCAAAGTATGGTCTACATAATTTATTTGTTTGTCCAGTCGAAGAAGACATGGGACATTGTGTAGGGTGGATGGAACTACAAAGATTACTTATTAGTATATTGTATTTGACTAATGATAACTATTATTGTCAAAATGAACACTATATGTTATTTATGTATCAATTCAAAATTATGCTTAGTCGTATATATAATCATTTTACTTTTGATCCAATCGAAGACATTGGGTGGTCCAATCGAGGAAACCGTGGCCACGATTGGACCGTTTTGTAATTTTTTTAAATTCCTTTTTTTTAATTCATCAATGATTTTCTGGTGATTAATAGCTTGTTGTTGAAAATAAAATATAAACTGTATGTCTATGACCATGTTAGTATATTAATTGTTTGCATCAATTCCATTTGTTTTCGCGTCTATATTCAATTCACCCTTCCAAAAACAAGGAAAACGGTGTAGAAAGAAACACTTGTCAAAAGAGGCTATTAGAAAAATAGTGTTAAAACAAACTATGTGGAGGGTTTATAGGCGTACCAGAAAGGTCAGGAGTAAACAAAACGTACAAAACAAGGTTGGACCTCTAGAAGACAGTGCTGGAAATATAGTATCACAGGGGTTTTTAATGGCGGAAGACCTAAATGGTTACTTCAGTTCTGTGTTTACCAAAGAAGATATTAGTTCATTACCAGTTGCTGATGCTAAATTTCAGGAAGCTAAATCTGACTATTTAGGTCCGTTAGTTGTAACTCCAGAATTGGTAGCTAAGAAAATAAAGGCAACGAAGGATAACAAATCACCGGGGGTGGATGGGATTCCTCCAAAATTACTAATGGAAACAGTAGAACAAATCAGTATACCACTTGCAAGAGTATTCAACTTGTCATTAAAAGAGGGAGTTGTTCCGTTTGAATGGAAAGAAGCAAACATCATACCATTATTTAAAAAAGGTTCGAGAAATAAGTCAGAAAATTACAGACCAGTGAGTTTAAAGTCAGTGATTTGTAAATTATTAGAAAGGTTAATTAAAGACCATATTGTGGACTTTCTCGTTAAGCATAAATTATTAAATTCATCTCAACATGGATTCCTTAAAGCGAGGTCATGCTTAACAAATATGTTATGTTTTTTGGAAGAAATCACTAAGTGGATAGACGTGGGATCGCCAGTAGATATTATCTACTTAGATTTTCAGAAAGCTTTTGACAAAGTGCCACATCAAAGATTACTACTTAAATTAAAAGCCCATGGTATCGGGGATAGCGTAACTGACTGGATAGAACAATGGCTGACTGACAGAAGACAACGAGTTGTAGTAGATGGAGAAGTTTCAAATTGGAAATCGGTTTTGAGTGGGGTACCTCAAGGATCAGTATTAGGACCTATATTATTCTTAATATATATCAATGACTTGGATGACAGTATAACAAGTAACGTACTGAAATTTGCGGATGACACAAAACTGTTTAGGAAGGTTAATACTGATGGTGATAAACAACATTTACAAAACGATCTAGACAGATTAGTGAAATGGTCTGAGAAATGGCAGATGCTGTTCAATTTTGGGAAATGTAAATGCCTACATACAGGACATGGGAACTTGAATGTAAACTATAAAATGGGATTTACTGTTCTGGGTACTACTGTAAAAGAAAAGGACTTAGGAGTTACAATAAGCGCTGATATGAAAGTTTCAGAGCAGTGTGGTATTGCAGCTTCAAAGGGTAATCAAATTCTTGGATTGATTAGAAGAAACATAACATACAAGGGAAAAAAGTTAATTATACCTCTTTATAAAGCAATAGTTAGACCTCATTTAGAATACTGTATACAAGCATGGAGACCATATCGTAAGAAGGATATAGATACGCTTGAACGCATACAAAGGAGAGCAACTAAATTGATTCCAGAACTTAGAGACCTTAGTTATGAAGAACGCCTGAAAGAATGTGGTTTAACAACTCTAGAGACAAGGAGGTTAAGAGGAGATCAGATTGAAGTTTTTAAGATATTAAATGGGTATGAAAATATTGATAGAAATATGTTTTTCTCACTCAAGAAGGATAGCAGAACTAGAGGACATGAGGTAAAATTAGTAAAGGATCAATGTAGATTGGACATCAGGAAGCACCTGTTCTCACAGAGGACAATAAATGAATGGAACAAATTGTCTACAGATTGTGTAACTGCTAGCAGCGTGAATATGTTTAAAAACAGGGTTGACACACATCTCAGGAGGGCGGGTTATAAGTAGATGAACATTGTTGGACTCTCGATAAGCCAATGGCTTCCTTGTCCACTTGCCAGCTGGGCCTTTGGCTTGGATGGCAAATCTTGTTAAAAAAATCTTGTTAAAAGTTTATCGTTAGGGTCCCAATCCCGGCAACCCTCCCCTATAATCTTGTTGAGCTTTCGGGACGTGTCTCCAATACATTTCAGCACAATTTTTACAAGATTTGGGGACGTTTAGAGTTTTTATTTAGGGTATGTGAGCCGCGTTGCCCTAGCCTAGGCCTTAGGCTTAGCCTAGCCCTAGCCTAGGCTATGTTATGTAGGACCTAGCCTAGGTTTCCCTAATTACTCTTACTCAAGTTACTGATCTGGTCATCTTTCTATTATTTCATCATCATATTTTGAAGAGAATTATTGTAGTTGTGCGGCTTTGATGGTCATCAACACCAGTGTACCCTCGGTGTTTTAGTATAATTTTAATAGTATTAAAGTAGAATGTTGTACACGTCGAGTACAGATATAGTGTACAATATACTCAGATGGTGGCAGCACTAAAAGTATCCGTAACACGCGACCAGCGCGGTTATTGCAAGACATGTCATATGCCTAGGTTTTATATCAATAAACAATAATAGAATCAGTACAACAGTACACAAAAATATACAAACATACATTTTAGTAATATATTAAAGCTTCGCCATCCGACCAGACGAGGTGGCCGAGTGGTTAAGGCGATGGACTGCTAATCCATTGGGGTCTCCCCGCGTGGGTTCGAATCCCATCCTCGTCGAAGTTTTTTTCAGACAAATACTAGTAATAGTGTTTAATTAATAATATTCTCTTTTGATAATTTAAGTTTCTCGCGTATATTTTGTATACTTATATTTATATATTACTTATTATTTATGCCGTATTGGAGTTGCAAGCGAAAGTGTAAACGTTCAATTTCTTTAAGCATTACATTTCCACGTATCCGTCCTCAGCGTGGGTTTGGGGGGTTCGAACGAACCCCCATTTTTGAGAGAATTTGCTTAAATGTCATTTTATTTCCAGATGTCATCCCATAAATCCCGGCTGATTGTGTACACCCGAACCCCTTTTCAAACCCTGAGGACGGGCCTGGTTACATTATATTTGTATTATAAACTGCATATCATGTTTATTGAACGAAACTAATTCTTAGAAACGAAAGATGCAACGAACTTTGCAAAATATGATATGATATACAATTTTGCTAGCAATTAATATTATTTGTATTGAGACATACCTGTATTTAAGACTCGGTGACCTATTTTAGAAGTTTTATTAAGCATCATCAAACGGAACATATCTTACATAATAAGCTTCGATAAATAAAAGCGTGCATTCAAAATACACATAAGTTTGTCCTAAAAACTTATATCTTTCTGTATAAATACTGCTATCACGCTCACGCTGGCAAGTAATATTTTGTAGTTTTCTTCGTAGCATTTAAATTTAAAATAACTATTCGACGAGGATGGGACTCGAACCCACGCGGGGAGACCCCAATGGATTAGCAGTCCATCGCCTTAACCACTCGGCCACCTCGTCACATATAGTTTAGCGTTCCACTTAGAACAAGAAATGCTTGCTTTTTGAAAAAAGGCCGCCTTTACAATTATAATTAGTTTTGTAGTAGAAGTTTGATTTACGAGGATAAACACATTCCTACTGATAAATACGTAATTATTATTGTTATATAAAAACACATTGTTCTACTTCTTATACATAAGCAAATAATATAATTTACGAAGTTCTTTGATGTACAGTAAGTGTTCCGGATGTAAGCAAGTGGACATTTTGGTTTAAAGACATTTCCGACTGGCGTCGATTTTACCCTAAATCGTGATAGACAACGTTTGATTTTGCTAATATGCGCCAAGATAGATAGATCTGTGTAGATATCGAAACGAGGAAAAATCAGGGTCATTACTATATAATATAAACACGTATTTTAATAAAACGAAGTTGTGCCGTTTCTAAAATATATGTGAGACCAATTAAGTAGCCCAATAAAAAAAATCATGTAAGCATAACGCGGGAAATTAGCCCTCCTAACACGTCTGTGCAACGGTGGGTGACGTTTAAAGAAAGTAGGCCTATTGTTAATGCATATCTATGTGTTTTGCTGAATAATTGTTTTACGTCACTAAACACTTTATCGCCTGTATACCTTTCGCTTTCATAAATGTTACTATGCAACATGCATAATTCAGCCTGACTAACCACAAAACTAAAACAACTAGTTTGTAGTATGTTACATTAGTTTTAACGGGTCAGGTCGTTGTGGCATTCTATGTCAGAATAAAGAACAGACCTGATTCATTGCACGAATTTAGGTCATCAACAAATAAGACCTAATAAGTACGACACTTGGACGAGGTGGCCGAGTGGTTAAGGCGATGGACTGCTAATCCATTGGGGTCTCCCCGCGTGGGTTCGAATCCCATCCTCGTCGAAATTTGTTTTTATCTGCAAAGCTCATCGTTGTCGCATTTGTTCAATAGAAAATGTATTAATTAATGTTCATCCATGAAAACAACGTCGCTTAGTTCCTCTATTTCTGCATAATATAATATTTATATTGTTTCAAATCTAGTTTTGTTATAGTTTTTACTAATATTTGTGATATTCGACAGCAAACCCATGTCAACAACAAGATCATAAATTAATGTAACTTGTTTTGTGCACTGATATCGCCGTTATCCAATTCCAGGAAAGACGATGTCGTCGTCCAAGACAAAGAAGAAGCGCATGCGCACACATCGATACACTTCGAACGTGTTTTCGATGTTCAATCAAGCGCAAATTCAAGAATTTAAGGTATCTTGTTTATTCACGTTGCTACGCCGTGTTATCTTATACCATTTAGTCATGATTGTTAGCCTACTTCTGAAGCGAATATACATGTAATCGATGACGTATGACCTTTGAGTGAATGTACGAAAAGCTTATGATTATTTATTTGACATAACATTGTTTTCATCTCTCTTTATGACTCACACTCCCCAACAGTGGTGCCACTCACCATATCACCACTGCCACAACTTGATTATAAATTCGGCGGAATAATGTAAACGATTGGTAGGCTTTACGACGTAAGATTGTTACACAGCATTTGTGCATTTGCGAGGCGTAAAATAGTTCCATACAAAAACGAACGTTATTGTAATTCTAATAAAATTTCAATACAAAATATTATCCGCAAATGGCCTTTACCAAATGAAAAACATTTTGCACAATCTCGACGCGTATATAAGTTGTGGCATTGGTGATATGATCAATTGTCACTCATGCGCGGATGGTGCATTGTCTCGCCACAGGAAGCGTTCAACGTCATCGACCAGAACCGCGACGGTTTCATCGACAAGGAGGACCTCATCGAGATGCTGACGTCACTCGGCAAGAATCCGACAGACGAGTACATCGAGGCGATGATCAACGAGGCTCCAGGTGAGGAACCCGTCATCCTGCGGGGGCGATGATTACGATAGATGGAAATCATTATGAGGATGATGATGATGATGATGGTGATGATGATGATGATTATTATTATTATTATTGTTGGTAGTAGTAGTAGTAGTTTTATTATTATTATTATGACGACGACTACACCTACACCGACGATGATGATAATTGTGATATTGATAATACCAATGGTGAAGTCGACAATGGTGGTATTAGTGACGATGATTTAACAAGATTCCACATGGCCAGTGGACAGTGAATTGGTTTATCGAGAGTCCAACAATATTATCACCTATGTGTAGCCCGCCCTTATCAGATATATGTCAATTTTATTTTTAAACATATTCACACTTCTAGCATTAACACAATCATTTGGCAGTTTGTTCCATTCATTTATCACCATCTGTGAGAAAGAGTACTTTCTCATGTCCAACCTACACTGCTCCTTAACTAATACTGCTTTGTGTCCTCTGGTTCTACTGCCTTATTTAAGTTTAAAGAACATATTCCTATCAATATCCTCATAACTATTCACTATTCGAAACACTTCTATCTGGTCTCCTCTTAGTCTCCTTGTCTCTAGTGTTGTCAAACCACATTCTAATAAGCGGGTTTCATAACTAAGGTCTATCAATTCTGGAATAATTTTAGTTGCTCTTCGTTGTATTCTTTCTAGCTTATCTATGTCCTTCTCACGATATGGCCTCCATTCTTGTATAAATGCAATATTCCAAATGCGGCCTAACTATTGATTTGTACAAGGGTGCAATTAGCTGTTTACCCTTGTAAGTGATAGTTCTCCTAATCAGCCGTATAATTTGATTACCGTTTGAAGCAGCAATCCCAAATTGCTCTGAAACTTTCACGTCAGCACTAAATGTTACTCCTAAATCCTTTTCTTTTGTGGTTCTATCTAGTACAGCATCCCCCATTTTATATTCTTTGTCCATGTTTCCATGTCCTATGTCCATGCATTTACATTTCCCAAAATTGAATAATATTTGCAATTGTTCAGACCATTTAACCAATTTATCTTTATCATCCTGTAAACTGTGTTTATCTGTAAGATTTTTAACATATCTGTATACTAATCAAAACATATTTCCAGTTTGAAATCTCACCATCTACTATTTCTCTCTGTCTTCTGTCTGTAAATCACTTTTCTACCATTGATTACATCATTACCCATGCCGTGAGCTTTTAGTGTAAGTAACAATCTTTGATGTGGCACTTTATCGAAAACTTTCTGAACATCTAAGTAGACAACATCCACTGGTGACCCGTCATCTACCCACTTTGTAATTTCTTCCAAAAAATCACAAGAGATTGGTTAGGCATGACCTTGCTAGAAAAAGATGTTGAGGTGTATTTATTATTTTATCTTTTACAAGGAATTCCTTGTAAAATTCCGTCTCTTATTGCCGTTTCTAGTAATTTTCATATAACTGATGTTAAACTTACTGGTCTGTAATTTTCTTGACTTGTTCCTCGATCCCTTCTTAAATAACGGCATAATGTTTGCTTCTTTCCATTCTGAAGGAGCTATTCCCTCTTCTAGTAAAAAATTAAACACTCTTGCTGTGTACTAATTTCTTCTACAATTTCCTTAAGCAATTTTGGTGATAATGACATAATTTATGATAGATGGTGATGGCATTGATAAACATGACGAAGACTACACATGTTAACATTAATTAAATCTACAACAATCGCAACGTATGTCGATCACAATGTTGATTGTGTCCGTGGAATGCAAATAAATTAAATCACTTCGATGGACTAAAAGACGTGTGGTAGCACAGAACTACAGTTTCAGTCACACAGCTCATTAATTGCTGCTACACAGGCGCACTGCAGTGTTGTTGCATCATTGATCCGCAAGTCCATTCAACTTCACGATGTTCCTCGCGCTCATTTGTAGATCCCGTCAACTTCACGATGTTCCTCATGTTCATTTGTAGGTCCACTCAACTTCACGATGTTCCTCACGCTTTTTGGAGAGAAGCTGAATGGCACAGACCCAGAAGACGTCATCAGAAATGCGTTCGCCTGCTTCGACTCCGAAAGCTGCGGTAGAGTAGCATTTATTTTCACCTTCCCCAAAATGTAGCCATCGAACCTCGCTCAGTTCTCACTGCTCAAGCGGCATCCCTCTACTTATGACATAAACATAGACAACATATTATCACCGTTCGCACGCCATTCAGGCATTATAAGAACACAAATGACCGAATAAAAATGTCGTGGGGTAAATAGTCACATCTCAATGATGGCATCAAATGTGTGCTTTTCGGACGCGGTGATTTGATTGGTAAAACATTGCGCTGTGGTTTACCTTAATTCACTTTGGATAATTCGTGCTAAACCTAAACAGTTGTAAGGCTATGCAACGCAATTTCTTTGTGTCAATTAGTAAAGCATTTACAATTATATTGATTTAACTTTTTGTCTAACTACTATCGGTCCCCCGATTTATCCATTAATCCACCGATCCACCGATCCACCGATCCACCGATCCACCGATCCATCCATTCATCCATCCATCCATCCACCATCCACCCACCCACCCACCCACCCACCCACCTACCCACCCACCCATATATCTAACGTCACCTCACCTATCCTCTTCGGGCCCAGTGGCCCATAAGGCCGAAGTGCATCTCCTCCAGCTCGCTCTGTCAGCTGCTACACGTCTGGCTTCGTTCCCGCTGTTCCACCGCAGTATGCGTCTTTCATTTTCAATAGTTGATCGCCACGTTGTCTTTGGTCGACCAACCTTTCTTCTACCTTCGGGCGTCCAGGTCAATGCAGTCTCACATTTGCTGTTCTTGTCCATTCGTAGGATATGTCCTACCCATTTCCGTCTTCTTAACTTGACTTCGGTGCTGATTGTCTTCAATTTTGTTTTTGCAAGAATATCTCGATTTGATACAACGTATGGCCATCAAATTTGTGACATTGGTCTTAATCACTTGAAAAAAAGGTATCTAACTTTCTGTTGTTTCCTTCGTTTACTCCCCGTGTTTCACTTCCATACAACAACACCGGTTTAACAAGTGTGTAAGAAAGCCTCAATTTAGATCTCAATGTGTATATATTTGAACTCCATATTTGCTTTAGCTTCATGAAGGATACCCTAGCTTTACGAATTCTGTTAACAATGTCATCACCGCCTCCTCCGTGCTTACTGATGTTAGCACCCAGGTAGTTATACTTGTCCACTTCCTTTAGTTCTTGATCATCAATTAGTATTCTGTTTTCGCACTTGCTGTTTATCCTTAATACTTGAGTTTTCTTTTTATTTATTCTTAGTCCTATCCTTGCTGCAAATTGATTCAGTTGTCTTGTCTTTGTTTGCGTGTGTGTGTAGCGTGATGACACGAGCGCCAGGTCCTCTAGTTTTGACGTGAAGTTCCATCTTATCCCTGTTTTGTTTCCTGCTGTTGTATTTCTCATTATCCCACCCGTCCGTCCATCCATCCATCCATCCATCCATCCATCCATCCATCCATCCATGTTGATGGTTGTTGTCTGCCTGCAGGTGAGTTGTCGGAGGAGTTACTCCGCGAGGTGATGACAACGATGGGCGACCGATGGACGGACGAGATGGTGGACGAGCTGCTGACGGGAGCGCCCATCAAGAAAGGTCAGTTCGACTACGTCGAGTTCATCCGCACGCTCAAGCACGGGGCAAAGGATAAGGACGAAGAGGCACAGAAACAAAAACAACAACAGCAACAACAACAACAACAACAACAAGATCAACCGCAACAACAGCAGCAGCAGCAGCAGCAGCAGCAGCAGCAGCAGCAGCAGCAGCAGCAGCAGCAGCAGCAGCAACAGAAACAACAACAACCAAAACAACAACTGCCGGAGGGGCAGAAACTACCACCACAACAGGTTCAAATGAAGTCGCAGCAGAGAAAGATCCCAAAGCCTACGGTCACAAAACGCTAGAAATCACGCCAGGGCAATGACGTTACGTATTCAGTGTCATTATGTGTCAACGTGAATTTGTTGACGGGTATAATTAACTCACTTCACGTTAATAAAAATTCAACATTGTTACTTTCATCAGATCAGATTAAACTGCATAAACATATTTGATTTGTTTAAATCTCCCCATTTTGTCCACCTGCAAATGTTGATGTCACATATGGAAACCAAATGTTGATGTCACACATGGAAACCAAATACAATAGCAAAAACGCGGAAATCGGGTTACGTTGGTGATGAGGAAATGTTTCCCTGTAGAGAGGTGTGTGTCTAAGACAGGGATTACAAACCTATTTACAAGTAGGCGGGGACTTAAACGTGTTTCCATGACAGCCATCACGTGTTCAAAATATGTCTGTCATACACTGTTGGCATTCTTTATGACTAGATGTTCACTGTTGCTGTTAAGATGTAGTGTATGTAACCAAGAAAGCACAATGATCACTTCGTAGCGTGTTACTGAAAAATGATGGGCTTCCCTTATATTGCTCGAATGACAAGCAAGAATGGTCTTTACTGAAGACAATCGTGCCAAATGTGTATACGTATTTCTTGTTATCATTGTGTTTAAATGTGTGTTAGAAAGGTAGGCATGATGAGTATTGTGCATCGTTTCAGTGAAGACTGGACTCATGCTAATAACGCAGTTCTACATTTAGGCAATATGTGTCATGTTGCATTAGCACAATTCTCCTTAATACGCGAAACAGATATAATGCAATAAACTCTGTATTAACGTCTTCTGGACACTTCCTACAATCAACTGCAAAAGTGACTGCATCACTATTTGTGAATGCCTATTGAAACAGCCGAAAACAAATGTCTGACATCATCAACCATAGTTCTGATTGTGTCTGCGACATGTGTGTCTGAATGTTAAAACGCTCACAGTGTCAGAGGAGATGATAAACATAGGTCACTTTAACGAGTCCATGTGAATCCCCTCTAGGTAATATCAGGATCCGCACTGGCATTTGAATTTGAGTTTCCCAGGAATTGCTCGATAGCGCCTATTGTATACGTAGTCTGTAATATGTAAAACATTTGCTAGAAAACAGTCTATTCTTTTGTTTGTTGTTGTATGAAATAAACGGTTCTTTTTCTTTGAATTCATGTGGGATGGTCGATCGTTGCGTGAATGGATGTTGTATGCTTGGACGATTAGATACAAACAAATGTGATTTTAGTCGGCACAATCAGCATCGCCTGACTGCGGCGCTGAAGGACACCGCACACCACGTCACCGGTGAGTGCACATTCACCGACAGTGGCGCCACCCAGCACATCGCCACGGCAACAACTTTATTATAAATTCAAAACGGACAGTTGCTGAGTGGTATAGATGATTGGTTAGCCAGACAACGTCATTGGTGCAACATTGCACTTGAGTAACGTAACACAGTTTCAACCAAAAACAAACGTTATTGTGTTTCTATACATTTGCTATTTATTGTGTTTCTATACATATGTATGTTCTTCGTTACTAACATTTAACCACAGTCGTTGTACTAGGCAAATGATATATTTCTTGAAGAAAATGAGGAGTTTACCAAATGAAATATTGGAGTGTTGTATGGACGGTATTCATGGCCCATCAGAGCAGCTGACGTACGGTCGTTAGCCCGGACTAAAACTCGGATGACTGCAATGTTACGATGTTAGTAGTGAAGTGGCCAGCTTCTGTTTCGTGAAACAATGCTTGTTTTAGCTCAGGAGCTGGCCGCAACATTGCCGTTCGCTTATGTTAACGAAATATACAAACCTGTGAATTCACGATATCACAAAGACACGTATGCTATTGCATAAGGGTTGACATTTTGCAGGTCGACGAATGATGACGGTGATGACAACTATATCACATCTTAGTCACGTACACGTTACTAGTTCGGCATGCTGAGCTAATCTAACGTTATCCACAATGTTCAATCACGCACACTACATCCGTCATACTTTCTTCTCAGCACCTTCACGTATTATTTGCAACCACTGTGCTGATAGGCGAGCGTTCAGCTGATATGCGAGCGTTTAGCTGATAGGCGAGTGTTCAGCGACTATCAGTTGCTGTCATTTAAAAGAACTACACCGCACTACAGAAAACTCACTCAACTCTTGAAATGTTAATTTAAAAACACACAAAAAGCAGCGCATTCTCTGCGAAGGGCTTTTCATGGGTAGGTTAATAGCGGCTAAATCGCATAGATCATCATGAGATAGTTTCCCAAAATAGTTCTTGTGTATTCGTTCAGTGGTGCTAGTTCTGTCGACACGGTTCATTGCCTGAGTATACAGAGTAACAGCTCACAGCTTACAGCGCAACGTTTATATTATACGTTCTACGTCAGTCGACAACATCGGTGTTTTCACAGATTAAAACTCTGAGGTGCTGACAGGTGAGTCGAAAACATGAGTTCACACGTTCACGATGGGAATCATTCGTGTTTAGATATTTGTACAAAGCATGCTTGCTACTGCCTACCTAATTCGTGTGCTTGCGTTCTGTCATTTCTGTCTTCCTCTTTGTAAGTAGGTCATCCCTTACGTGTTTACGACAATCTACCGAAGGTTTACATAGCGAATTGTGCGCGCGCGTGGCGTGTGTGTGTGTGTACGTGTGCGTGTGTATGGTGTGTGGTGTGGTGTGGTGTGGTGTGTGTGTGTGTGCGTTTGCGCGCGCGTGCGATGCGTGTGTGTGTGCGTGTGCGTGTGCGTGTGCGTGTGCGTGTGCGTGTGTATGGTGTGTGGTGTGGTGCGTGTGCGTGTGCGTGTGCGTGTGCGTGTGCGTGTGCGTGTGTGTGGTGTGTGGTGTGCGTGTGCGTGGTGTGTGTGTGTGTGTGTGTGTGTGTGTGTGTGTGTGTGTGTGGTGTGTGTGTGTGTGTGTGTGTGTGTGTGTGTGTGTGTGTGTGTTTGTGCGTGTGCGTGTGCGTGTGCGTGTGCGTGTGCGTGTGCGTGTGTGTGTGTGTAGTCTCGTGCCAACTGCAGTATTTCCGCCGATTCACCTGTACAAATGGATTCGTTGGCAAGTGTAACAACAGTGTAACATGGTTTAGTAAATTAAATGACACCGATGGCTGAACATTTCAAACCTAGAAACAAAAAAAATCAACTGGTACCTAGATTAAAGCTAAATATTTTATTGGGGATTCACTTTCACACACAACAGCAGTGGGAATCCTTCCTAACCTCTTGGCTTGGCATATATCCCTTCTGGCCGGCCCACGCATTGCCTTATTAGTGAGATTCACCAATGAGTCATTTATGATGGGCTTGATCATACATGAAACCCATTATGTTGGGTCAGACGAGAGTCGATTTCTTTTAGATGGATCAAATTCTGAAAGCGGTTCCCTAATTGACCATTACATTGATCAAAAATGGTTTTAGATGGGAAAATGTCGATGGAATTCCGATAACTGCCTTGCACATAATTGCAACACGTACATTTTCTCTTTACACGCTCAAGAACAAAATCCCTTGCCCTCTGGCTAAGTCAAAAATCCACCCATCTCTTACCTAACACGTGTTCATCGTTAATTGTGCAACTATGTACACAACAGTCTGCCCCTTCTTAACATTTCAATCAGAAATGTGCCTATTTTTGACTATTGAAAGTGCAGTTACAAGACCCTGCTCAACAGTAAATTGTTGTTTTGTATAAATGTTTTTCCTATTGACCGTCTCTTCCCGGAACTTGTTTTCCCTGATAATTGATACAAAAACATTACCTGAAAATATAATTATATATGTCAGTTTGGTAAAAAGCCACATAATGCTGATACGAGCTGGAATGTGGTTAAGGAAGCACATGAATAGGACTGGGGGCAATTGTAGTTGCTGGGAAAATGTCCTCAAATTGTACAGCAAAGAAATGCACTTTTCTATCGACACGACTGTATAAATTCAGAAACATTGGGAATTGTCTCAACGAAATTATTTGTCATGGGTGCGTTGAGACACGTATAAACCCTGACATCAACGATATGTTCCAGAGCAATCTCTGAAGTGCGGCTTACACATAAATGAACATTGCTGGACTCTCGATAATCCAAATGCGTCCTTGTCCACTTGCCATATGAGTGTTTTTCCTTGGATGACGGTATTGTTAAATATTTTGACGAATCTGAATTTACATTGTGTCTAATACACCCAAGTGGCATTTGCTCGCTAATTACTGAGGCTAAAACTCTGACGATTTAACAGGTAGGTCTAGGCAATGTGATACCACATTTGGGTTGTGCAGTTTCTTGATAGTGTACGTTTGTTCACACGCAGCTTACTTAAAAGTGCTTAATTAATTCGAAATTTTTGCTAGTCTCATTTCAAATTAATTTAGAAAAAAAAACCTACATAATATCCACTGCAACATGCTAGTTCGTTTGCGCAACTTCTTTGTGTATTTTTTGTGAAATCATCAGATAAACTATTAAATTAGTTAATGCTTGAAGTAAAACTATAATTGCTAAAAAATCACGATTTTCTTCCTTGGTGAAATTTCGTAACTTTGTCATGTAATCGGCGAAGTCACGCCCATGATTAGCATTGACCCACACAGTGCTTACCATTATGGATATCCACCTATTTTGATCCTTAATAAATCTTACGACTAAAAGTAAATTCTTTCGACGATTTGAACAAAAACAAGCATGTTTTATTAAATCGATATAAAGTTATATAAACTATTCACACACTACATATTTGGACACCATTGAACTTGATTTGCAATATACTAAATCAGAAGAGGAAGCAGTTTTAAATCGTAGTTGAATGATTTCTGTAGTTTCTTGCTTCCTGTTTGTCCACAGTGGTATCCGGTAGCATAGTGCTTACAACGTAGGACTTTCAACCGGACTTCGAATCACACAAATTTTGCGTATAACTCGCCGCTTATTCGAAATCGAAGCGTCACAAAATCACAGTCACATGTGATGTTACATTAGTCCATGGTCCGGGTGCATCCGTCATTACCCATTAAGTTTGCGTGTGTTGTGTAACTTTGTTTGAGCACGTTTTCATCGGATGAGTGAGTAAAGTTAATGATTTCTATACCACTGCATCAAATCGTTCAACTCATTTTAATGAACAGACGCTGACAGCGCGCTTATCAACGCAGTGGATATCAAGCAGAACTCATCAGCACTTAAAGATCAGCCACTGGATCTTTCTCGAATTTCACAGACGAGGTTAGATAACTAACGCTTAATCTGCTGTGAACAAATTAAATAATGTGTAAGGGACCAGGGAACACCGCAACAGCTACTAATGGCAAAAGTGACCATCAACGACGAGCATACATAGCCGCTAATTTGGAAACGAAAGAAATTCACAGATCCCAAAACATCACTCGAGTCACAAGCTGAATGACTCGAATACAAAACTAAAAATCACTTCTAAAGCCACTTACTTTGCTATAAGCCAGCAAATTCATTAAGGAAAAAACATAATAATAACTGAAATGCTGTTCACATGTTTGTTTGGAGTTTGTTTGCGTTATCGTTTATTCAACAATAACACAATGCCCATTAACTTTACTGATTGCATCATTCTTTCAGATCGTGTCTCTGCGATAAAATGAAGTCGTGGTTGTTCCACGTGATTACGCTGTGCGCGCTATGGGGAAGACTCTCCTGTCACCACTGCAAGGAATCGCGTCACTCCGGTGTCGTCGAAAGGTCAACGTTCGACTGTAGCTCAAGAAATATCAATCAACTTCCCGTAAACATCGCAAGTCGAGCAACGGAGCTGAATCTCGCAGAAAACAACATCAATATTATACCAAAACATGCATTTCGACATTTGCCAAATTTAACACGATTGGATATGACACACTCTGGTATTAATCTATTGCAGAAGAATTGTTTCGTTGGCCTGCTGCATCTGCGGCAGTTGATCATACCGGCCAATTACCTCGACCAGGTACGCCTGCCGAGAGAGACTTTCGCAGGTTTGCCGTCTCTAGAGCTTCTCGACATTTCTGATCAAGGATTTCTAAGCGAATGCGAATATCCGGTGGAAATCTTACAAGATCTCAAAGAACTGCGAACGCTTATAGTGACTTCCCAAGACGTTCCCTTGCCAGATGTCTACGGCAGACTCCCAAAGCTAACCACTCTCATCTTGGATGGTCGTGAAAACATGGGTGGTTCCAAGAGAATGAACCGTGCAGCGGCAGATATATTTGCTGCAATTCGAGATTCGAACATTAACACTTTGATGATTCGTCACGCTGGCCTCGCCCACATCGAAGCTGGTGCTTTCTCCAACTTCAAGAACTTGAGAGCTTTGATAGTATATTGCAACAAAGAACTGAATGTTAGACAAGCGATGTTGACGCTCAACCAAATCGAGAACACTACCCTCGACACTGTAGTTCTGGATGGTACATATCATTTCAACCCTACTACCGGATTCCAAGTATATGACATCAATGATTTTTGTGATAGCCCTACTTGGAAGAGCGTGAAGCGTCTTAGTTTGAGACATGTTCAGCTAACAGCATTTGTTCCACGAGACGTGAATTGTCTCTCTGGATTACAAGAACTCAGCGTCAGTTACAACCCCCTGACGTTGTCTGTACCAGACCACATCGACGATTTCCGTAATTTAGCCCATTTACAGAGTATTGACATATCGCATTCAAATGTTCCGGGTCCTGGCTATATTTACCAATATTGCCGTTCAAGAATTATTCATTTTCACCCGGACGATTTTTTTCCACAGGTTCCTCGACTTTCTCATGTTGTCAACTCAACCGTTCACGAGGAGTTCATGAAACATTATACGCACACAACTAATTTCTTCATGCCGCCTTCTACCCGTTATATTGACGCCAGTTCTTCAAATTTTAAGAGACTGTCGACTCTCGGGAAAGTGTTGCCATTCAACAGTCCCAACAAAATCTTGTTTCTCAACGTTTCTCGAACGGAGATTCTTAAACCTGTCAACGGCCTTCTGGTCGGGTTGTCGCAGCTCCAGATTCTTGATGCTAGTTACGGAGTCGTCGAGTCCATCCATCCAGAATTTCTCAAACACTTACCACTTCTACGTGTGCTAAACCAATCTCACAACCATTTGGGAAAAGGAAATAACAATTTCAATGCGATTTTCAGCTTTGCGCGCCGATTAGAAGAGGTTGATGTGTCGAGCAATGGCTTGAGCCATATCGACCCGTCCTCTTTTTCGAACTGCACAATGTTGAAACACATAGCGTTACGAGGCAATACCCTTAAACACCTCGAAATAACATTACGTGATTTAACATCTTTGGAGTTGGTCGACATGAGCGAAAATTATCTACCGTTTTTAAACGAGAGCTTCACTAGAGAACTAGACAAGTTATGTGAAGTGAAATCAATCTCAGTTGACATAAGACATAACAAGTTGATATGCAATTGTGAATCTCTGTCTTTTGTTCGTTGGGTGCAGACTACCTTAGTTGACGTCATTGGCAGAAAGGATATGACGTGTTTGGTAAAGGATTCTCACAGACGACTCACGGACATATCCGTGCAGGACTTACTTGATGAATGCAGTGATTCACGTCGTTATGTGTGGATACACATTTTACTCGGTGTTTTAATCTTAAGTTTGGTGCTTACGATGATTGCAGTTTTATACGTACGCGTCCGTCGCAAACGCAGGGAACACTCACAAGATCAGCCGTTGTTGTTAAATGAATACAGGTATAACGCCGCAGTTTTGTTCGATTTCGAAGATGTTAAGATGAGAACATGGATCCACAATGAGTTGGTCCAGAAAGTGGAAGAAAAGTGGAACCTTCGTCTTTTTGTTATGCACAGAGACGAATGTCAACACGATCTCCGCTCAGAATTGGAATGTGTCGCCGAAGCCGTGTCTACGAGCCGCAACATAATCCTCTGTATAACATCAAATTTCTTCAATGATGAATACATTTTAGCACAATTTCGTATTGCCTTTGATGAGGAAAGATCGCATGAAAAATATATTTTCTTATGTTTTGATGATTTCCATTTCCCGAGTGGAATCATATCGATACAAAGATTGGTCAGTGGAGGTCAGGCGTTGCAGCTGTGCTGGGATCAAATGCTCGCTCGTGTATTTTGGCATGCATTACGCCGCAGACTACAAGAACACGAAGACGAGGGCGCTGAGACAATAAATTAGACAATAATTTATGACAGTCTTGCGAGGTACTTGTGCATAGACTAGTCAACCCAACGATCATGGCTAAAATGGCGTCTCCTACACTGTGTCCAAAATATGGCTATATATGTTTACATATTTCTGGTTATGCATTACTTTGACATACTACTGTCGTTTTATTCCTTAGGAGACCTGCACCTATATTCATGGTTGTATGTTGATTTGCAATTGTTTATATTTTTTATTAGGATATGTCAAATGTATGTAATTCCACTTTGATAAACACTGACTATTTTGTACTATAAAAGCAATTGGATCGTGTGCATATTCCGGTATTCACTTGTCTATGTATTGTTCTGAGAACTCTATTACTTATACAACGGTGGTATATATATATATATATATGTGTGTATACTCTTAGTTCATCTGCTTCATATTGTTTGCTGCTATGTATTGATATCATCGTGTTAATTGATATCATCGTGTTAATTGATATCATCGTGTTAATTGAGTGTATCCAATGAAAATGTCTTTGATGAACCACTCATATTTACTGGCCCTTTGATTGTTATTTTGACTTAAACTATCATTAATGTCTGATATGAGTAAAGATTCTTCAGACGACTACCGCTAGATGGCTCTGCGATGATTTCCGGCAGGGCCACGCAGGGCGCGGGGGACACAAACCAGAGTGATACGTCTGGGTAGAATGACTACAGTGTCGCCATCTAGCGGTAGTCTTCTGAAGAAGATTGCTGATAGCAGTCAAAACGTCACGGGAAGAAAAAGGTAAACTGAATGTAAAATAAGTAAAAATATTACTTATCAGTAATGTCGTTCACTGCATACTCACAAAGGCATAGCTTCAGGCACACATTGTCACTTATGAATTAAACAGAAAGTTCGTCACTCCTTTCTCATCGCGGGCTAAGACAATCAAGTTAAATGTGATAGAGCATACGGTGGTCGACTGCCTTCGAAAAAGCGAATCCCATAAACCAGAGGCGCTGAAATCAAGATAATTTGTAAATGCACGCACTCGATATGTAACGCGCACACAAGTAGGCCGATGCTTTCCCAAAATAGCAATGGGAAAGTTTTGCCTTCACGGAATCGACACGGGTCGCAATGAACACAGGCCTCCGTGTAACTGGACGTTTATGCAGCAGTCTACGCATTCGACGGTCGAGTCCGTATCAAATACACCCGGGTGGCTTTCGTTCGCTAATTACTAAAACTCGATTTAAAGACCTCCTGCAGTGAAATTACAATAATGACATTCAACTGGCCAGCAAGGCAGATTATAGTATACCAAATTCATGTAACAAAATATTAGCAGCAACCATCAAGTTAACTAGTCACCACAGCCAGATTAATGATAGCCATCTGGCATCGCTACAGTCCGCCAAATCTAGGTCAGGCAGCCCGTGACGTCAGAACAGGCGGAAACTGCTGGGCCTACTGCGCGTTCAACCGTATTGTGCGCATTGTTTACATTCTTTTAATACATCCATTGATAACACAGTATCATATTTTTCGTTATAAAATTCGGATAGTTTGGAAATATTACATATATTTAGCAAGTGCAGACATGGTAAATCGTTGTGTAGTGTTTGGGTGCTGCAATACGCCAAGTGAAACAGTAAGCCTACCCAAGTTTACAAGTGACAAACATCGTCGACACATATGGGCCCGATTCCTCCGCAGAACCCGTGCACGTTGGCATTTAAAAAAAATCTGTTTACATATGCAGCAAGCATTTTTTTAAAGTTCGACATGGGATACGTCAAGAGCCTGGTGTTGAAGGAAATTACAATTCCAACCATCTAAATACGGACGCTAGTAGTACAGCCAGTACCAGCAGTAGCCAGTACCCGGGCCGTGGTGTCGCAGCTACCAGTTCAACGTGCCAGCGGTCCACAGTGAGAAAAATCGAAGTCCGGCTTATATTTATCATAAATGGTTTATAGCATGCTTATAAAATGCTAGCACTAAATATCATTTACAGAGTATTTAAATAGACAAATTATCACTGCGAGACGTGTGAGACGGCTTCTGCTTGTGGCTGTGCACTGTCGCCGTCGGACAGAGCATGTTTATCCTCGACCCGCACAAACACAGTCTCTGCCCCTGGCTCATGCATGTAGGGTTGTGGGCCGGCTAGGGGCTCGGGGTCTGCATAACACTCCCCAACATCAATGTTCACATCTTTTAAATACGACATAGTGTCATCATATGAAGAATCAGATGAATCCAACATTGTGTTGCGAGATTGGTCTTCCCGTCGTGACGTCACGAATACCGTCCGCAGTCGCTAGATGTCGCTACAAACTGGTACATTTTGTGTGCACAAAGCATGATCAAATAAGCTCTTTTACGGGGTGACGAGGGAATTTAAAAATTATTTGAATAGCAGTCAATTATTTTTTGAGTATGGATAATGCCGTTTGGGAATAAAAAAAAATTATTTCGCCCACCCTTTAACAGGTAGGTCCAGGCAATGTAATACCACATTTGGGTTGTGCCATTTCTTGATAATGTACCTATCATTTGTTCACAAGCTGCTTATGTTAACTTGCCTGTTTTCGGTCGTTTCCTTCTTCCAACTGGCCCACAGTGCGGCCCGGTAGCATAGTGTTTACAACGTTGGACTCTCAACCGGAGTTCGATTCACACAAATGTTGCGCATAACTCGCCCGCTTAATGGAAATCGAAAGGAAGCTACATAGTCATAGGGGCGTCACAAACTCACTGTCACATGTGATGTTATATTATCGCTCATGGTGCATTCGCCATCGCCCAAAAAGACTCCTCAGGAAAGTGAGATTTGCGTGTGATGTGTGAATTTGTTCGAGCACTTTTTCATCGGATGAGTGAATAGATTTAATGTTTTCTGTGTTGTTGCATCAACATTTCCAGCTCATTGCAATGAACAGCCGCTTGTAGGTCGCTTATCAACACAGTGACAATCGTACAGAACGCCAACAATCACCAACATGGGTCGAAATTGAGGGATATCAGGTTCCGGTGTGTTTGTCTTAAGGCGCGTTATGTCGTTTCCATGAAATTCACAGACGAGGTTGAATAACTAAGATGAATAAATCTACGAAAATCGTTGGACACATTTTCCAAGGGGACCAGCGAACGCCGCATTGACCATCCATCGCAAAAGTGACCATCAAAGTTGGGCATTGTTGGATATAGACATGTCATAAACAATTGATGATTTGAATGACTAGAATTGACTTGAATGGTGGTGGTGCAGTACCCACTACGTCGGTGTATTTATGTTAGGGATGCACATGCAAAACAAAATACGCTATATAGAAAGAGTATTTAGTTCAACCATGTTTAGACCATCAACTTATTATGTTAAGTTCTGCTAAATAGTACTAATATTGTTTACTTACGTAACTGTCCTTAAAATTATATATATAGATTTGTTCTCATGTGTGCGCAGTTGCTCAGTAGCATACAACAATTATTCAAATGCAGTGCACATAATCGTTTGGATGTGTCTCTGCTAAATATTCAACAATAACAAAATGCCCATTAACTTTACTGATTGCATAATTTTTTCACTTCGGTCCTCGACGATAAAGTGACGTCGTGGTTGTTCCACCTCATTACGTTGTGCGCACTGTGGGGAAGACTCTCCTGTCACCACTGCAAATAATCGCGTCACTCTGGTGTCGTCGAACGTATTAGGCTCGATTGTAGATTGTAGAAATATCAGGCAACTTCCCATAAACATCTCAAGTCGAGCAACAGGGCTGAATCTCTCAGGAAACAACATTACTGTTTTACCCAAATATGCATTTCAACAATTCTTGTTTGGGAGAAGAATTGTTTCGTGGGACTGCTGCATCTGCGGCAGTTGATCATATTGGACAATTTCCTCGACCAGGCACGCCTGCCGAGAGAGACTTTCGCTGGTTTGCCGTATCTTCAACTTCTCGACATTGCCAATCAAGGAAAGGCGTGTGAATATCCGGTGGGAATCTTAGAAGATCTCAAAGAGCTGCGAACACTTTCAGTGACTAGTCGAGGCATTCCCTTGCCTAATGTCTACGGAAGACTACCAAAGCTAACCACACTTGTCCTGGGGCCGTATGCATGGACCGGGACTAACCTCTTACGCCATAGCTTAACGCCTAGGCTATAGCGTAAACCCGTTAGTCGGTATGCACGAGCACAAGTTAGGCTCAATTTCCGGGGATTTCCCGCGTAGTCGCGACGTATCGCTGCGCCCAAGAACCACCAGGACTAACTCCTTAGTCCATAGCGCAACTCGTGAAAAATAGCGGCCGTGATAGTTTGGCGGAGACGATTGAGGCGAAATCTTCGGCGAAATCGGATATTCCGGGATAGGAGGAATCCGCTAGAGATATTTGACGACACGGAATTGTATTCGAAGTTCAGATTTCGTCGTCACGATATTCTGAGAATTGTAGACGAGCTGAAAAATTATTTGGAATACCCAGTAACACGGCAAGGCTCTCTGCCGGCCGCATCCCAAGTGATGGTAGCATTGCGTATGTATGCCACAGGATGTTTCCAGAACTTGGTGGCTGAGACAATCGGCATTGACCAGTCCACAGCGTCGAGGACCATACATCGAGTGACCAACGCGTTGCTTCATCGAATGCACGATTGGGTGTGTCTGCCAACGCAACAAGTAGCCGACCAACAGAAGGTGAAATTCCTGCGGCTGGCAGGGTTTCCTAACGTGGTAGGGTGCATCGATGGTACCCACGTGCGAATACAGTCTCCCACAGCCAACGAACACGAATACGTCAACAGGAAGAATTTCCACTCGATCAACGTACAGGTAATGTGTAATTTATCAAGTATTTTCAGTTTGGTAAACAAAATATGCTACTGATTATGCGTGTGCGTGCGTGCGTGCGTTTGGTGGTGGAATATGACCAGAATATCACATTCTAACAAATACTTTTTGTTGCACTCAAATAATTGATTAAAATACAATAATTATTAAAGCCAAAGCAATACTTGTGAAAGTATACGAATACTTTATTAGTACTATTATAATACTAACACATTCGAGGATAAACTTTTTGTTACTGAGGATAGAAAGTTATTGCTGACATCCACACTGTTACAAAGTGTAACATTAAGTTTGCCTTCTATAAGAATAAACTAACATTCCTATCTTATTTGCCTTAGCTGCCTTATTTACACTTGCACCTAGCTGACCACTTAATTGCAATTAGTAACAGCAGCCAACTGGCCACTGTATTGTTTAAAGGTTCCTCTGAGCTGATAAGAAAGGGTGCCTCTCTGTGGACATGGCATCACAAGACAGGGGTTTTATTGCTTTAATGGCAGCTCAGCTATTCAAGTAAAGGCAACTGTTGCCAGTAAGATGCCACCAACATCAAGCAAACTGTCATATTCATAACTAATCAAAGGAGGGCAGTGAAATACTTTGATCTTTCCACCTACAAAATGTTTCTGTTATGTTATGTTTGATATTACCAATCTTTACAAATCGATACTTTATGTAAAAGCTTAACAGTGTCATTACTGGTATATATATATATATCATTTTCATTCAATTCCAAATTAACATGCTCAAGACCTTTTAAATATGCTTGTTCACATTTGTTTATTTTAAATCCGAAATTGAATAAGTACAATTAATGTTTATTTAACTTCACCCTTGGTTGCTTTTTTTTCATGTACTACCTACATATTTAAATGTATTTCAAAAACAAAGAAAAACTACATTGATTCATGTTTATAAGCATGCACATTGAATGAGTGTCAACTTTCTCTGTTGTAGTTGATTTGTGACGCTGATATGCTGATAATCAACTGTGTAGCCAATTGGCCCGGCTCAGTTCATGACGCCAGAATACTCAGGGAATCACCACTGTTTGACGCGTTTGAGTCACACCAGAAGCCACTGACAGGGGTGTTTCTTGGCGACAGTGGCTACATGCTTCGAGACTGGCTGCTCACACCGATATTGAATCCACGGGATCGCCAGGAACGAGCATACACAGACGCCCACTGCATCACGCGAAGCACTGTCGAACGATGCATTGGTGTGCTAAAACGTCGATGACATCGCCTGCACAGTGAGATCCGCCTCACCCCAACGAAGGCATGCAAAGTTATCTGTGCATGTGTGATGCTGCACAACCGTGCAACACGGCTCGGACTGCCACCACCAGCAGGCCATGACACGGACCCTCATCCAGAAGACAACCCCCCCACCAGCCTACAGGGGCAATGCCCCCGCTGTGGCCGTCGAGCGGGTACGCACTACTGCAGGGAAAGCAGCTAGAGATGCTGTTGTGAGAAATTACTTTGGATAATAGTCTGACAGTGGGTAGGAGTCATCACTACAACATTTGAACTCATGTTTATGAACTGATACATGCATAATTCACTTACTGAAAGCAACTGTATATATCGTAATTGAAACATCAATATTATTACATGTATGATGTCTGTCAATAACATTGTAGGTGAAATACAAGATGACTAAAAGTTGGTGGTATTTACTCTAACTTTAATAGACATATTTAAAGTTAGAGTAAATACCACATACTTTTAATCCTCTTGTATTTCACCTACAATTTTACTGAAAAACACAATATGTCATATCATTGATGTGTCAATTACATTGTACACAGTTGCTTTCAGTAAGTGTTCATGCATGTAAAACTACTCGAGTTGCAGTTCGCGTTGCAATTTACTAATCTGCAACTTCGTCTTCTCTTCCTGCAACTGCATCAGTTTGATTTTTTTTTCGTTTTTGGCAATGTCTGATGCCAGCCACTTCTGGAAGAGAGCACTCTCCTCAGCGTCTGCTTCGGGCGCACGTCTCTTGCGTCGCTGTGCCGTCACCGCGGTGACCCCATGAGTACGAATGGGAGTAGTCACAGAAACTGGAGTGGAGACGATCTCGGTGGCTTCAGTCATAGACGCAGGTCTCTTCTCCAGCACACTTGTCGATGCAGGTCTAGGTCTCATCTTCAATACACCTGTCGGTGCAGGTGTTGTCTCCAAAACACCTATCGGTGCATGTGTAATCTCCAATGCTGGTGTGACAGGGCGTGTAGCTGTCGATGTGGACCGTGCAGCTATTGTTGGCGGCTCCACAGGCATGAACCAGCTCTGACCTGGCTGTGACGAAGGCCCCGGCAGTGGCACGGGCACAACAGATGATGACATGTCTGGAATGCAAAAACGTGTTCCTTTTTGTATGATGCCATTTGTAAACATGTGTCAAACTTTCCCTGTTTTGATATCTATTTACATAATACGTGATGTTCATTTTAAACAGTTTATCCTGATCATATGAAACATGTGAAACAAATACAAATGAATATATGCAAGTTATTCTGTGCAACAAAAAGATGCAGTGATATGTTGATATAATTATTGTCTAGAATTAATTACATTTTAGGTTATAGTGAATTTTAATGGTGGTTCATTGTGGAGGTGACACAGTGTGTGCCAACTGCCACAGGTCCTGTTATGTAACTTTACAGCTGTGCTGTTGTGTATTGGTACTCTTCTGTCACTGCCACTTTATGGTGGCTGCCTGTAACTTGAGTCCTCTCCCACTGAGCTAATTTATGATTCCTGTCTGTAATGTGAATCTTTCACTATCTGGTTGCTGGAAGCAACCCTCAACTTGTACTAAGGAACCACATGTGGCAAATTTTCACACAAGCTATATGACATTGCTAATTTTTATATTTGAAATCAATTATTTATAATTAAGCTTGCTTACCCCATGCTTCATCCACTTGCACAGTCACTGACTGGCAGTCAGAAGTCTCCATGACAAAGCTGTCTGTTCCTTCCACTGAAACATTAAAAATTATGAGGTTTGTGAATATTACATATTGTGATTGTATTGTATTATGTTCATGTTGTGTACTTAATAATAATAATTTGTACAGTTTGAATATGTCAAATGCAGTCCTGCATATAAGTTTTTCTTTCATAATATTGTTAATCGCACATTACAAATTTTAATATATGCACTTCATTTGTCAATAAAAAAATAAAGTGATGTATTCCATTAATGCATTTGATTCAGTTATATGGAAATGAGAACAAAATGATAACTGTACTTTCATCACGATTAAATACTAATATATTTATTAATGTATTTCTTAACCAAAATTAATTTTGTATTATAATTTATTCTATCAAGAGTTTTGAGTACATCTAACTAAGAAAACACGATTATTTAATGATAACAGTTAAAAAAATTTCACTGCAATCTGTTATGTGTCGCAGAAAAAGTCGTGTAAATAAATTCACAGTTTTGGTTAGGAAATAAAGTCACAGCATTATTTTACAACAATTATTCGAAGACTATATATGTATATATACTAAATATAAAGTCTTGCATATTTCCACTGATAATTAAACACAACAAAGTGTGATGCATTGTTAATACAAATATTCCAAATAAACTATCAATCTCGCTCCTTTTTATTGATAATAGTACACAAGTAAAATTTATTAGTGACTTTTTATCAAACTTTTGCACTGAATGTTTAGTCTTTTGTTTTGATGATTAAGATAACTATTCTACCCGAATGTACTTAATATTTCAACTTATATCACAGATACAAAGATCTATATATTATATTTATTTAAAATTGTGATTTTTTTCCTGTGATTTCATTTCATGTGACTTTATTTACTACATTCGTTTCGATACCAGCCAAAACGTCAACGTGAAACTTGAAAGCACAAAACTATGATAAGATAAGTAGTTTTAGAGTAGAGATGAGACAGCAACTCACCATCAATGCCTGTGGCCATGTCTGTTCTCTCGCCAATGATATTCATGATGATATCGGCGTATGGAGGCGGTCTGTTTGGTGGTCCGCCTCCCGTCTTTTTTTGATCGCGTACACTATTTAAAACCGTCGATTTCAAATCTTTCCATTTCTTTTTGATGTCATCCTCGGTACGGAGTGCCACACCAAACGCATTTACCTTGGCGGTGATTTCACGCCAAACTTCCTTTTTCTTCTTATTAGTCAGCGAACTTTGAAGTTTAGTCATAATAACAACTTTTTCATTTGAGATTCCTTCAATCAAACATAGGATTTCGTCCTCTCGGAAGTTAGGTTTCCTTTTTTTCCCACCGCGCGCAGTTCCTTCGATGACATCCATACTGATAATGAACGAAAGATAAACAAGAACAAGTGTCATATCGGACGCTTTGACCAACCGCGCGTCACCTTTGACCCGTTGCGCGTGCGCAGTGCAATGGAATGTGTCGGGAATCCCTGGGGAATCCCTTCTACGTCCGGACTAGCGAGCCTAGTCTATAGACTAACTAGTCTGAGACTATCGATGCGCTACGCCCGGTTCATGCATCGCGACTAAACGTATCGCTAGTCTATAGCTTAGTTAGTCCGGACGTAGGGCTTAGTCTGAGACTACGCTACGCCCGGTCCATGCATACGGCCCCTGGACGGTTATGCACCTTGGACGAAGTCCGACAAAATAATTCGTCTGGCGAAGTATACATTTCCAATCCGCGATTCGAACATAAACACTTTGATGATTCATCGTGGTAACATCAAACACATCGAAGGTTGCACTTTCTCCAACTTCAAAAACTTGCATGCTCTGAATTTAGGATGCAATCGCAAACTTAACGTAATTCAAGCGATGCTGGCGCTTGACCAAATCGAAAATATTACCATCAACACCGCAGTTCTAGACGGTAGGGGAGACCATGGTACTCCACTAGTGGGGTACCATGTTCAGGTACGTGGGGCACTGTGCTCACATAATTATGTCATTATGTGATATTAGACACCGTGGGGACTAACTGTGTCATGTAGGCTACCAAACTATTAAGGCTAGTTACCATTACGTAACTTCCTAATTCGTAATTTTTTCCATTTTACACGTTTAAATGTCTAATGTCATGCAAGTAATCACACAATTTATCCTTCAAACACTTGTACTGGTAACCAATCATGCCACGTAGGCCTATTCCGTAGGCCATATGCCCTACTCCGTAGGCATTTCCCCAGAACTGAGAGCGCTATTGAGATACGTCAACACACAACCAACATCTTCTTCTTGCGGGTTGTACCTCACAACACAGTCGGAACAGACGCGCCATAATGTTATCAAACGGCACATGGATGATTTCTTTCTCGTCAGGGATCGTGAAACGGTTAGCAGTAGCACTCTTCTTACTACATGTCATAAAGGTAACTTCAAATTGTTCAGCAAATTCATCTGTGGATTCAACAATCATGCCCACGTAATGGTGTATGGCCTTCTTAGACACAAACATCACAATGATGCAATCACTGGGAGCAAGAGTGGTTGCATCATAGTCTTCATCAAGAGTGGTTGCATCATAGTCTTCATCAAGAGTGGTTGCATCATAGTCTTCATCAAGAGTGGTTGCATCATAGTCTTCATCAAGAGTGGTTGCATCATAGTCTTCATCAAGAGTGGTTGCATCATAGTCTTCATCAAGAGTGGTTGCATCATAGTCTTCATCAAGAGTGGTTGCATCATAGTCTTCATCAAGAGTGGCTGCATCATTGTCTTCATCAAGAGTGGTTGCATCATAGTCTTCATCAAGAGTGGTTGCATCATAGTCTTCATCAAGAGTGGTTGCATCATAGTCTTCATCAAGAGTGGTTGCATCATAGTCTTCATCAAGAGTGGTTGCATCATAGTCTTCATCAAGAGTGGTTGCATCATAGTCTTCATCAAGAGTGGTTGCATCATTGTCTTCATCAAGAGTGGTTGCATCATAGTGCTTTCTTTTTACTCTTCGGTGATTTATGCCTATTCTGTTGTAGCATGTATTCAGTGAGTTGTTGCTTCTCAGGCGTGTCTGTCAAGATACGCGATCGACCACGTGTTCAACCTTTACTTCCGTGATAAGGTGGCCTGTCATGCTACTGAGGGACATGATACGATGCTGTCAGCTGCTGTGGTCCAGGAGGCGGTGTTGTATGCTGCTGTGGTCCAGGAGGCGGTGTTGTATGTTGCTGTGGTCCAGGAGGCGGTGTTGTCTGCTGCTGTGGTCCAGGAGGCGGTGTTGTCTGCTGCTGTGGTCCAGGAGGCGGTATTGAAGAGTGCTACTGCTGATCTTAAATTGATATTTCGAATAATGGTTAAATTATATCAAGCGCCATGAGCCCCTTATTTGGCAGATACCGACGCTATATAAAACTTCATTATTATTATTATTGTCTGCTGTCGTGGTCCAGGACGCGGTGTTGGCTGCTGCTGTGGTCCAGGAGGCGGTGTTGGCTGCTGCTGTGGTCCAGGAGGCGGTGTTGGCTGCTGCTGTGGTTCAGGAGGCTTTGTCGTCCTTGGAGCAGTTGGTGTGTTTGACAAAGTACCGTAGGTAAGTTATAACCATCTCACTGTTCATCCACCCCGACTTGTTTGAAGCTCCTGATTTAGGAGGAGCACCACTGACCACGTGTTCTTAAAAGTGGACACGTGGGAAAATGAAGATAGGCGGAGTGGTGTTTCCAAATGTGTTGATGCATGCGCACATTGTAACCAGGACGCCTTGCTCTGCAAATATGATCTACCCGACCTGTTTGGAATGTGAACGGTGCTGATACCCGATTCATCCAGTTTGTAGATTTGTACGAGGCCAAATTTCTGTTTGACCAAGAGAGCCTGCGAATTAGCGAAGAACCTACCAATATATACTCGGTTGAAGCAAATATAGCTTCACCCTCTAAACGCATCTTGACGTATCTTGCTAACGTATGACAGATCTAGGTTCATAGCAACTCGATAAACGGATCTCCAATCAATTACGACCTGGTTCATTGCACGACCTCATCTTGTGTGTCACCGCTGTGAGTTTTACGTTTGTACGTTCGCATTGTGTCTCAGCGCACGTGCATGCTCTGTTTGAAGCAAAACATAATAAAACGTTCAGTCAAATCACCAAGACCTACTATTAAAGGCCAAATAACCAAGGCCTACTATTAAATTAAAATACATTAAGATAAACGCCTTGAACGTTTTTCGTGCTATGTAGGTAGGTAGTGCAATTTGCACACATATGTAATATAGGGCCTACTTGTAATGACAACATTTATAAGTTAAACGTTTAGTGCATTAGTAGAATCAAGCTTGACTTACCATGATCATAGCGTTTGGGGCACGATGCACACTGATAGGAGTGTGGTGCCCCATCCACCACCTATCACTACTGTTATATATTGTGGTTAATATACAGCTTTTACCACTTAAGAATTTCTCAAACACTTCTACGTGTGCTAAACGAATCTTACAGTCTAACACAGGAACAGTTGCTTATGGGCGTATTCATGAAGCTACTATGCAGCAGTCCAATGTTGTAGGTAACAGTTCTGTAGCTGAGAAATATGTCAATGCAGTATGTCACGATGAACACCGTCCTCGCATACCTTCACAAGTGTGAGGACGTGGCAGAAGTAGTTTCCATCGTGGTCGACAGGTGGCTGGTGCAGTACACGAGAAACAACCCGAACAGCTCCATCAGAGGGCGCCACCGTACAAGGCGAATACACGATTGTGTCCAGGTCGTGGAGGACATCCACACAATAGAATGATGTGTAAAGCCTGGGGCAAGACATGCCATAAATGTAACAAACCTAACCATTTTGCTAGAGAGTGTAGGTCCACTGAAGTTATGGCAAAAGCACATTTGGTGGAAAAGGACACATCGCAACCAAATAATTATTTGTGTGAGGAGACATACGCTATGGGTTCCACACAACAAGCGCCGACACAATAAAACCGTATGTTTGTTTGTACTGTGAGTATGTTTGTACTGTGAGTATGGCAGGAACATGTGTAACCCGTGTTTTCTAAGGCCCTCGAGTCGACGTTCAATGTAATTGGCTACTTCTGTTTGCAGCAGTTGCCTTTGTTGGTCTTCATCGCATTTACCACCATATATATATATATATATATATATATATATATATATATATATATATATATATATATATATATATATATATATATATATATATGTATATATATATATATATATATATATATATATATATATATATATATATGTATATATATATATATATATATATATACTGTCCTATAATTGGCCAATAGTGCAGCTTATTTCATTCCTCCGTTAGGAAACGAATAAACTCTTCCCTGAATGCTCTGTGTTTTATGAGCTCCGTCCCACTCTACCGCTGGGCCTGGTCAGGTCCAATGATGATAAATGTCTGATGATACCTGATCTGATCAATGGTGAGAGGTACTTGTCGAGTACCGAGGTGAGAGGTACTTGTCGAGTACCGAGGTGAGAGGTACTTGTCGAATACCGAGGTGAGAGGTACTTGTCGAGTACCGAGGTGAGAGGTACTTGTCGAGTACCGAGGTGAGAGGTACTTGTCGAGTACCGAGGTGAGAGGTACTTGTCGAGTACCGAGGTGAGAGGGTACTTGTCGAGTACCGAGGTGAGAGGTACTTGTCGAGTACCGAGGTGAGAGGTACTTGTCGAGTACCGAGGTGAGAGGTACTTGTCGAGTACCAGAGGGATTTGATCCCCACGACTGGAACACATCTTCACCAAACGATCTCTGGCCATGACTGCACATGTTGACTTGCTGTTGACTTGCAGCACGGTTTCATGTACGAGGATGCCGCCATCAAACACTGTTTTTATCCATCGCTTCATTCCATTAAATGAATGCCCATTTTTGGGGGTTGCTGGCAGGGGGAAGCCCCCACCTAAAATTACGGGCACTGGTCCTGTCGTACTCTAGGGACCCTAAGGGAAGATTTGACACTGTTTTTAGCCTTGTCAGGCGGAAAGCTCAACCTAAAATAGCTGGCGTTGGTCATTCTATACTCAGGGAACCCCAAGCGAAGATTCAACACTATTTTTAGCCTTGGCGTCATTGCTATAAATAAATGGCCCCCTTTTTACACCCTTTGGGGTTGCTAGCAGGGGAATCCCCCACCTAAAATTGTTGGCATTGGTCGTTCAATACTCAGGGAACCCCAATTTAGCATTTGGCACTGTTTTTAGCCTTGGCGCCATTCCCACAAATAAATGTACTATTTTGCCCCCATTGTTGGATGATTTCGGGGGCAACCCCACCAGCCCAGATCCGGCAGCAACGCATCTTAGGGGATGTCGGGGGGCCGGTGGTCCATTCAGTCAAATTCCAAGGAAACATTTGACACCATTTTTCTTTCGCGCCAGTCCATTAATTCGGCGTCGTTCTATTAAATAAACTAGCAAAAATGCCCGTCCCCAGGACGGGATAACTTGGTAGTTCATACGCGACAGTCATGATAGCAATGTTTACCAAATAGGTGATCGCTTTTATGAGTATGGCTAGACGAAGTAGTGGCCGCGCGCGAGTGGTTTCTGTATAAACCGCCCAGATGGTGCTACGTACTCGTAAACGGTTTTATTCGCCGCGCGCGTGCGTGGTTTCTGTATAAACCGCCCATATGGCGCTACGTACTCGTAAACGGTTTTATTCGCCGCGCGCGTGCGTGGTTTCTGCGAGTGTTGGAAGTTAACGTTTTACGTAGCGAACATTTGATCTGGAAGTGTGTTGTCACATCACACTGAGTAACAATCGACACTCTTTAGAGTACAAGCCAGGTCAAAGTATCAGTCACACTGATGGTTTGAGCCGTCGAACACTACCAGATGCAACAAAACAAGAGCCGATACCAGAGGAAGCTGTTTTAGTGTTATCCACCGTGGATGAAATACCGATCACACCAGAGAAAGTGGACAGCAATTGATCCTGTGTTGTCGCGAGTTCGTCACTTCGTCACAAGACGATTTGAATATACAACATGGTGTGTTGTTCTGGGAAGTCACAATCATAATATTCCCCAAAGGGTCGTGATACCCCACTAGACGAACTACACGAGACACACATTGTCACAATGAAAGCAGTAGCGAGAAACTATTTGTGGTGGCCGGGACTAGACACTGAAATTGAAATGCGTGTGGAAGACGGTGCCATACGTCAGTTGCACAGCAAACAACCACCGGCGGCACCACTGCATCCGTGGGAATGGCCAGGCCAGACTTGGCACTGGGCACACATTGACTGTGCGAGCCCCTTTGAAGGACGTATGATTTTAATCATTGTCGACGTTCACAACACGTATATCGACGTGCGTGTGGTTTCAGCAGCAACAACGAGTGCAACAATTACAAAGCTACGACAAACGTTTGCAGGCGTATGTCTACCCAACATCATTGGTAGGACAATGGAAGGTGTTTGACCAGTGATGAGTTTGAACAGTTTTGTCGAGCAAATGACATCAAACATATCGAATGCGAGAGAGAGAGAGAGAGAGAGAGAGAGAGAGAGAGAGAGAGAGAGAGAGAGAGAGAGAGAGAGAGAGAGAGAGAGGAGAGAGAGAGAGAGAGAGAGAGAGAGAGAGGAGAGAGAGAGAGAGAGAGAGAGAGAGAGAGAGAGAGAGAGAAGAGAGAGGAGAGAGAGAGAGAGAGAGAGAGAGAGAGAGAGAGAGAGAGAGAGAGCAGTACAAACCGTGAAGACTGCGCTGAAGAAAATCCATGGTAATTTGGAAGATCGGTTATATGGTTTATAGGCAAGGTATCCAACTGGAAGACCAACCGGATCCACCTACGTATATTGTACGTCTATCTGATGGACGCCTATGGAAAAAACACCAGGATCATCTAGGACAGAGACGCTCAGATGAATTACAGCAGACCGTGGCTGATGTGACACCGCAAACCCTGCACCAGAGTGCCATTTCTCCTGAGTCTCCAGTGCTACCGTACTGCAAACCGGGTGCGGTTGCAAAGAGTTATGTGAGAATGCAAGTACCGACTCTGACAGCCGTCCATGTTTGGTTTCTGCGTCGTCTGAACCGAGCGTGAAGGTGGTTCCTTTGAGGTTGGACTTGTGAACTGGCTCATCACAGGTATTAGAAAATAGATGTACACCGTGCGCTGCTAAGTTGTCGTAATTGTTTAACTTAGGGGAGAGGAATGTTATGTGCAATGCTAATTACTTTACTAGTACCGTTTTGGGTCGCACTACGCGACGACGTGTGGGTCCTTTGGCAACCCCGTTTTTCGTTGTTGTTCTTCCGCCCCGCTGAATAAAGATATATGTTTTGAAAGCGGCATTGTTTTTAAATGTCGCCTGTTGGTCCACGTGCGTGTGTTTGTGTGCGCGTGCGTGTGTGTGTGCGTGCGTGCGCGCGCGGGCGTGTAAATACGTTGTGTATATGTAAATACTGTTTGTGTAAATCGCTGTTTGTTGAGATTGAAACTCGGTGTTTGTCGAGACCGAAACTCGCTGTTTGCCGAGACTTAACATATCTTTTACTGAGACTTAAACTCTACGTTTGCTGAGATAAAAAAAATCGGAAGGTAGGTCTGTCTAGGTTGACGTATTTTAGTTGGCACACTGCTCAATGGTTTACCTTCCATTTGTGTACAAGCTGATGCCGTTAACTGACATGTTGACTAGCGCGTCTTCTTCCTGTTTGCACGACCTATCAGGTAGCCAACCCACACTAGCGATCTTTGGCCAAGGGATTGCAGTTAAAGATCTTTGGCCAAGATATTGCAGTTAAAGATCTTTGGCCAAGATATTGCAGTTAAAGATCTTTGGCCAAGGGATTGCAGTTAAAGATACCTAATTTTAAATATACTACTTTTTAAATGTTTAGATATGTTTAGCAAATAGACATTTTCAGGTCTAAACATCTTAAAATATTGTTTGGGTAGACCATATTGCATATGTAGACCGTATTGCATATGTGGACTATATTGCATATGTAGACCATATTGCATATGTAGACCATATTGCATATGTAGACAATATTGCATATGTGGACCATATTGCATATGTGGACCATATTGCATATGTGGACCATATTGCATATGTGGACCATATTGCATATGTAGGCCATATTGTATATGTAGACCATATTGCATATGTGGACCATATTGCATATGTGGACCATATTGCATATGTAGACCATATTGCATATGTGGACCATATTGCATGTGTAGACCATATTGCATATGTGGACCATATTGCATATGTAGACCATATTGCATATGTAGACCATATTGCATATGTAGACCATATTGCATATGTGGACCATATTGCATATGTAGACCATATTACATATGTAGACCATATTGCATATTTAGACCATATTGCGTATGTAGACCATATTGCATATGTAGACCATATTGCAAGTGTAGACCATATTGCATGTGTGGACCATATTGCATGTGTGGACCATATTGCATATGTGGACCATATTGCATGTGACCTACACAAGAACGTGTTCCTCTCAACAGCGCCTCAATCAAAACGTTCTGTGGTGGCAAGTTATCAGCCCACTGTATGAGGTCATTGTTACCTGAAACGGTGAATATAGATGGTCTCTATAAGTCAAGTGGACAATTAATTTTGTTGACGCAATGATTCTGAAAGGTTAGGGAAACATGGGACACGCTGACGAATGTGGCAAGTTGAAAATTGCATAATAGTGTCTTTGCACAAATTGCAAGCGATAAAAATGTTTTTCGTCTTTCCAGATCGTATCTCTGCAAT
>OY759263.1:42429434-42454434 GCA_963662155.1 Lamellibrachia columna | reverse complement strand
TCGGCTGAGTTGACCATCGGGGTGATCTCGACCAACTCTGGCTTCGCCAGAACGAGCCCGTCGTCGCTCGGACATCGGCCGGAAGGCGACGACTGCGGCGACTTGCCCGTTGGTGGACTATTTCCCAGAGTCAAACTACCGGCGGATGAATACGCGCTGAACGTTGACGACACTGGAAGTGCATGACACTGGGACGGGTCGTAGTAGGCCGAGGGGTGAATTCCGAACCCGTAGGCCCCCTCTCGCCCCATCATGCCGGCGTGGAGGGCCTCCCCGCCCATGGCGCCCAGGTGGTCGTAGACGAGCGGGGACGTGCAGTGCTGGTGCAGCGATGGGCCGACGCCGAGTTCGTACGAGCCGCCCGAAGAATGACTGGGCATTGTACGGGAGTGGTAGTCGTAGGACGTCGGTGTCTGCAGCGGAGGAGACGGCGTTTTTCTCTCGGCACATCTGCAAGAATAAATGCATTCGTCAGCAAACAGCCGTAAACACTTTGCTATGACAATAACGTTTACTTGTATTACAGACATTTTGTTTTGTGCATATTCTTGCGGGACAGCATATTTACACTTCTGCGAAATAGTCAATCCGAAAATTGCGAATCACAAAAAAGATACTAGACCTTTACAAGAAACGTCTGGACAGACAATCGCCAGTGTTGGGTAGAAAGATAAGAGTGATTATTCATACCTGTCATAACTGTCGCGAAAACCTTTAGCGAAAGGATTGTAGTCGATCTTCAGCTGTGTAATCTACAATTAGAATATATATATATATATAAAGTTCGCGAAATGCGTCATTTCAACATGTAGCCTAATAAGTGTCATATGTCATTAGTTATTTTAACTAAACGCGGAGTCGAAAATAATGGATGCGGCAATCCGTGACATTATTAATTAATGTTCCTTAATTAGATACATACACGTTCTTCCAGTTTTAAAAATGTTGCTACGATCGCTGAAATTACTGTACATACGACATTCCCGCGAACTTTCATCAAAAACAAAACAATCTCAGTGACGAGTTTCCAGAGGCCAACAACTGAGTCGTACGTACGTCGGTGTTCTGGTAAGCCGTGACGGCGACGAACTGTGTCTCGGAGAAGCTGTGTGTCTGTAGGTTCTTCTGTTCGTGAGCCCCGCCCCCCACCTCGATCACGTGAATCCGGGGCTGGTATTTGTGCATCGAATTGAGAACGATCTGGAACGTCGTGCAAAAATAAATAAGATGGCTTGACGAGTTAAAAAAAGTAAGTAAGATGGCTTGACGAGTTAAAAAAAGTAAGTAAGATGGCTTGACGAGTTAACAAAAAGTAAGTAAGATGGCTTGACGAGTTAACAAAAAGTAAGTAAGATGGCTTGACGAGTTAACAAAAAGTAAGTAAGATGGCTTGACGAGTTAACAGAAAGTAAGTAAGATGGCTTGACGCGTTAACAAAAAGTAAATAAGATGGCTTGAAGAGTTAACAAAAAGTAAGTAAGATGGCTTGACGAGTTAACAGAAAGTAAGTAAGATGGCTTGACGCGTTAACAAAAAGTAAATAAGATGGCTTGAAGAGTTAACAAAAAGTAAGTAAGATGGCTTGACCAGTTAAAAAAAGTAAGTAAGATGGCTTGATGAGTTAAAAAAAAATCAACCGAACAGTTGCATGGCCCGTTTCACTTCATCGCAGTAAATTGGGAACGTGTGCCGTGTAAAGCGACACGATTGGACACGATTAATTTTTATTGAGAAATATAAGTTGATGTAGGCACAGAGGCCTGCTATGTTCATAAAGATTAATAATACAGTGAGGCAATGTGTTATGTTTCACCTCAGTCGATGTAGGTTCTCGCGTTGATAACACTGGGTAAATAACTGGGTAAATAACAAATAACAAAGTTGGTTTATAGATTGCTCCTCGATTCGCTTTTTTTCACTCCACCCATTTCGCGAAAATGGCCTGAGTTTATGTATTCTGGGATATAAAGCTATTCACCCTGGCGCTAGTTACCCGATCTCGGGTAACGATCAAAGTGAATTATTTCGATGATTCTAACAAAACTACGCACTCTTTTATTATTTTTTTATTTTTATTATTTTATTTTATTATTACCTAAACTATTCACACCACAAGGGAATTTTAATGCCAACAAATAAATTTTTTTTTATTCGCTATATATATATATATACATATATATATATATATATATATATATATATATATATATATATACATACATACATATATACATATATATATATATATATATATATATATATATATATATATATATATATATATATTATATATATATATATATATATATATATATATATACATATATACATATATATATATATATATATATATATATATATATATATATATATATATATATATATATATATACATATATACATATACACATATATATATACATATATACATATACACATATATATATACACATATATATATATATATATACATATACATATACATATACATATATAATATATATATATATATAATCTTACAATAACAACAACAATTAACAACAACACCAAAACAATAACAACACCAAAAACATTATGAATGAAATGAAATTTTATAACGTTGCATTGCATAATATCAACTAATCGCAATGCACTTACGTAGCCTTGGTCGCAGGTCTTGTTGTTGGTCAGTTTGAGTTTGCTGAAGACAATGTCTTGCTTCATCCAGTGGGCGCCGCTGTTGGGCGAGTCCGGGTGCAGGAACACTCTGCCATCTGACACGAAACAGCGAACACATGAACACCGAGGCACTGACGTTGTGCAGAACGTTTGGTTGTAGCGTTACACGTTGTCCTGCTTTTGTGATTTACGCATAACATATGTATACTTGATGAAAACAACGATTCACAAATAGTAGTCTGCGTGTGTCCAAAGCGTTAAATTCATGATACAATGTATTAATTGGGACTTGAAAAGTCGAAATGGAACATGAGTATATGACATTTCCGAACATTAAGTGTTGGATAAGTTGGTCCACAGCCCAGGGTAACTACATATGTATCACGAGTGTGAACAACAGCAACAACAACAACAACAGTGACAATAGTTTATTACACTGTTTGATGCAGAAACTTTTGTTTAAATGAAACATGGTACTATAGATAATATAGCTGTTTCACAAAGATGTTACCAAACATTAGAAACACTTCTCGAGATATGTTTCTTTGTGCGCACAGAATGTCTGTACAGCAGCAACGACAATGCTTTATTTTCAAATGAAAATAGAATTATATAACATACGTAGGGGAAGGCAGTGTTAGTTGAGCCACTGGGTTAGTTGAGCCACCCATGTTTCCCAGGAAACTACAGCAGCGACAGTTACATGGTACCACTCAGTGATGGAACATGTTATTAGAAAACGATTGACGTACAATAAGTGCTATTCGTCAGAACAGTAAAAAATGTGAGTTTAAAGTAGTATGTTTTCTGTTGTTTTTCGAAACGTGATTGTTATTAATGTCTGCTGGTGTATAAGCTATCAATGCATGTGACCATACTTTGTTGTATGTGCATTAACAAATGGTTTAATTATCCACATGGAAGAAGATTATTTACATCACTTCGCACATTAATGAAAAGTTTATTAAAAGACTTAATTGTCGAAACGGGGCTAGTTGAGCCACCCCAGGCCGAATGAAGGGTTAGTTGAGCAGCGGAAAAAAGAACGAAGACGAGTGTTCTTTACCCCACAAGGAAATCATTTTCCCGAGCAAATTGGGACAAGGCAATATATTAGCAGTTCGTTGCGATTGGCCTATAAATCTATATTAATTAAGTGTGTCGACTTATTAATTAAGCGTGTAGACTTGTCAGGTATGTGTTGTTCCCATTGGGTAGATGTGTTGATCGAGCTGTTATGAAATTTTACTACAAGGCTTACGTAAATTCTACAAATAAAGTATTTACCCAACTTATGCTACACTGTGGCGCAACTTAACCCACTCCAAATATTAGTTGAGCCACCTTACCAACCTTATTTGAATCAGCTACGCATAATTAACTATGCATACTAGATATATTATTTTGGTATAACATTATCTACTAATAATCATAGTTTATGTTAGCAAAACAAGTTTGGCTTATGAACATGAGTGTGCCCTGGATAAAAAAAAAGAATGAAAAATGGCTCAACTGACACTGCCTTCCCCTACATTAAGTAATTCAAGTAACATTTTAAGTGGAAAGGGATAAAATGGAAGCGAATTATTTGTTCTGCATCCCCCATATCGTCTGGTGTCGGCGGCCAATTAATACGCTGTTAGCGAGGATCCACACACACAGACAAAGATTCGCGCCGAAACCAGTGCTCGGGACAACAGGTAACACACAGCGACATACACCCACGATGCATTCGTGTGCGATATGCCCACTAATTGCGACAGCTGTATCACTGCAAAATATTGAGACAATGACATTTAGGGCGTTCTACACAAAGGAGTGAGAAATGACATTTCCGCCGCGGTGACGGCACGCGCCAGCCGGATATAATCACGTGACGGCCAAGTGTTGATAAGGAAACGCGACGAAAGCTGAAAATTCTTCGTTAACACCTTGGCACGAGAGGAAATGCGTCAGCCCTGGTGATAATTGGCGGCTCATTAACACCGTGGAGGAATCAGGTGATGTAAATGTCAAACCGAAACATGACATAACTAGTATGACTACCAGAACACATCCATATTAACACAAATCTCGTCAGCATTGGTAGAACTAGACAGTACCCAACTTGCAACTAAGTTAGCCACACGATGCGAGGTAGTGAGGTAATGTTACAAAGCAACAAACCCCGATTTCATTTCAGAGCTAGTAAAATATAAATTCTTAGAAAATCAGCATGACTACGCTGTCACTGTGGCCTACTTACTCGACGGGAGTTGTTCTGCTTGCCCGCACGTGATCCATTTCCCGTTTTGGAACTTCCAGTGATGGCCATCCGCGAGTACCATGTCAACGAATACATTATAATGGCGGCGCGGATCAAGATTCGTCAGACTGTACTGTAGCGTCGGGAACATTCGTCTGCAAACACATGATTTGTCAACAATGCAGAACTGCAGCAGAAGTTTAAGGGAAAATTTACGGAAACGTTACAAACACGAGTGGAATCGAAGGTTTGCTGCGCCAGAAGACGTAACAGAATCGACAGCAAGGTCGCACCGAGGACATCAGTTTGTGGACACCAGTAGGCTATGAAACGACATTCATAATCTTAGAGGTACCAAGTCTAATCGTAGAATCGCTTAAAAATAATATTGTACACATTATGTCTAAACACTAACATATTGACCGCCTAAATGTGTTTTAATGAACCACAGTGTGCTAAAAATAATATTTCGTCATATGCTGGTGGCTATCGTCATTCAGTATGTCAAATAGAACATGATATTCGTGGTGAAACATTCAAATTGAACAGATAATGATCAAGTTATATTTTTTAAATGGTGATTCAGTCAAATACATTTGGGCGGCCAAGTTGCTAGAATGAATATAGTCTGTGTCGATAAAACGGTCGGACTTTGTACATTTGATATAACAACTTATAGCAACACGGTTTAATATGTTTGTTTTGCAGCTGCATTTGTTGCATACGAAGCACAATATCTTCAGAAGACGCCACGAAAAAATCTTCACAAGCAAAATATCCATCGACCGACAGGTATATAATTGTAAATATTCATCATAACCTGAAACTTAATTGCTAAAATAACAAATGATAAAGACAACCGTGAGTTGTGTTCTTCAAATAAATAATATCAAAGAGAATGGCAGCAAATTATGACATATAGGCCTTCTGTTCTTGAGCATTTGGTTATATAGGCGTATTTTCCCACATTGTCGTCATGTTCCGTGTATGCATTTCTCCATAAATGTTTTGCTTTTGAAAACACTGCCGTGTAAAAATAAAATGTGCCGACTGACATGCCAGTGGACAAAACAGGATAAAGGGGGCTGAAAATGATCAAAAAGACGTATGTTCGACAAGTTGTCCTTCTGTGTTCATCAGGATCGTTTAACTTTTACGCAGGAACATCCCTATAGAATTCTACAACTGCTACAACAACTTCTTCCGAGCATTGTCTCCCTTAGTTGTTATACAAACTGTCTCTTCGTTTCATCTCGCGAGAACGCACCCGATTACAGCACTTCAAACAGAGACGTTAAGTGTGGCCAGCCAAGCGGGCCGGCTGGTCTTGTATAATCAACGGTCTGACACCGTGCCGTATCGCCCGATAGACAAACAGAGCCATTGCAATGACACACCGTTTCGATAAACGTGTGGTTGTGTGTCTGTTGCTGCGGCGTCGATGCCCTCTTTGTTTACTGAGGGATCTAAGGAATGTCGATACGCAGTTACATAGGTTGGCATCCGTAGTTCACTACGAATTAATGCCATCTGTCCGTATACAGGTTTTTTTTAAAGGAAAATGCGTCTAAAAATATGTATCTTGGTAGGAAGCGACTTATGACAAGAATTATAAGAGTTATTTAATAATATGTAATACTATATACACACATTAAAAATATTTGACTATAAGTATAATTATGTGCATTTTTATTTATGTATTTTGTTTTGGGTAAAGCGAATTGATTTGTGTAGTACATGAATCAGCGCAATAAAATAACCGTGTATTATTATGATGTATTAATAAAAGAGTGCGTGTTTGCTCAATTCGTCGAGATTTGAGACTTTGATTGGAAGATAGGGCAGCTTGCAAAAGTGTGAATAGCTTTATGTTATAGTATAATTGATAAATTCCGACCGCTGTTGCCTTTTATCGTCTTATTTTGACCAGATCCGTTTCTAAATAATTCATAGTCCGATGATTTCACCAAATCTAAATAATAAATTGGCACAACGAGCACGAATGCTGGAGTGACGCAGCTACGGCATCTACCCGTAGCAGGGCAATGCGCGCTCATGCGTGACTTCGTGTTCAGCCGCGTGGAACGAACCACTTGTCTTCGTCTCGTCCCTAACGCTGTATACACACCTGACATCGACCGCGGCGTCTAAGACAATACCACAACAATGCCATGTCGGAGCTAATAGTGGCGTGGCATTACAGGTGGCCACAACGAGATGTCGCATAATTCCGTCGGGTGGTCAACAAACACTGTCACAAGTTTACACAGTAGTACAATGAACGTTAATTGGTTACCTCTGTATACAGTAGTATCCATATTTAGATGGTCGCTTAATGATACATCATATAACGCCACGCTCCAACGAAATCACACAATGCCACCCCTATACTACAATGATACTTATTTCTGGTATAGTAGTATAACAATAACGTGTGACCGATTTTATGGTTTACTGCATATTTATAAGTCACAAAAATACCAATCAATACATACACAATACATATATAAACCTATTAGTTTAACAAGCATGGTCATATGTGTGAGCATATGTTCCCTTGTGCGGTCTATGGCGTTATGCACAACTTTGATTGTTTAACTTATGATGTAACATATGCCCACCATCTAAAATCGTTAGTTGAGTGTAAATTAGTTGCAGTATTGTGTAAACCGTGTTTGTAATAAAAAACAGACACACGATAATCTGCTTCGCCAGCATGTTTTACCAAGGTGTTTTCTGCGAAGGATTGTAATTTATACGAATATATTATGCTGTTTTATGTAATAAAATATATTGTTATGAAGTGGCAATAATTATGTATACATTTAGATATTTTATTATTAAATGCAGATATTTAATTTTAATAAATTCCACAAATATGTATTTTTATAAAGCCATATATTGATCACCAAGAAAGAACCTTCACCCAAAATACGTTACCTAACGTATTTGCTAACGCTACATTTATAAGCCTAATTCTTATCAATGTAGCGCTAGTAAATACATTAGCAATGGGTGCACATAATTTGCATGAACATTGTACATGGATTAATTATAGGCTAATTATACGGATGCAGTACACATATAAACGTACACATATAAACGTACACATGCAACCAATTTAGGCAAATGTTTGATCATTAAAACGAAAAAAACTAGCAACACTTGATACCACCCTACTTGATAAAACAAATATTGAATATTGAACCCAACATGTTTTTGTGTTCCTGATTAATGCAACTATACGCAGTCATTCAAATTATTCCCAATTTTTTTTTACATCAGCTTCATATTACGCATCGCTGTAGACTTCAACGACCCACGACACCCACCTTCCCTGCTTTGTGATGATCATCTCCGTCGTGTGCTCGTGGAACTTGATCCACATGTCTCGGTTACACAGGAACACGCACGCCCGGCCAGTTCCCACGGACCTCTCGCCGGACCGGCCACCGTAAAGCGGGGACCCGCCGTGAGCTGTCGCCGGACCATCGTACGACCCCATGACTGATGGTCCATAGAGTTCTGCACTCGGTCGGTCATACACATCGGACGCCGGTACTGGGTAGGGTGTAGAATGGGTCGTCGGGTTGTAGTACGACTGTTGCTGTTGGCACGAAGACGGCGACACGTGTCGCTGCTGACACGGAGACAGTTGGTGCAGGCCGATGTATTCCGGCGGGGTGTCGCTGGTCCGCTGGTTCTCGCTGCTGTCGCCGCTGTCTCCGCCAGACACCCGCCCGACACCAGCGCATGGTGGACTCCCGTAGCTGCAAGACGACTTGCCGAACGGATATTCATTGCCATTCGCCGCCGGCACGCTACCGTCTTCCTGCCTCTCGATTCCCTGCGTCTTCCCCGTGCCTGCCGTCAAGACTGCACGCGTCGTCATCGTCCCTGCTAAAAACTTTCCGCACTGTTTCTTCTCGCCCGCAGGTGTAAATTCGAGAGACGGTCACACCTTATCGACTCGCGCCAAACTCAACAACTGATCTCAGATGGTCGTCGGCTGACACAACTCGCCAAGAGCGTCTCCTCGTTGTCACGTTTTCTGCGACCAATACTTGTGAACAGCAGTTAGCACTTTACCCCGACCCCACCACACCGTCGTAAGCCAATCCTATGTCGGGAGGTCGCCGGTAGCAGCAGCCCCGGCCGAGACAAAGACGTCTTACGCAATAGTCGCGTCTCCATTGGCCGCCACTAATTGATGATGATTAGAAAACAAAGAGGTGTGTCTGTCCGAGCCATGCCACTGGTCAGTCTAGGCTCGGGCAGGTGTGATACACATGATAGCGGTCACCTGCTCACAGGTTTCGGCCACTTCGTACTTGCTCCGATGACATCACGAATTGCTGAAATTGTCGGCTTTCGGAGAAAGTGCTCCGTGGCGAAACCGGACGTATAGAGCTGGTCAGAAGATTGCTGACCTGTTGCAGCACGAAACCACGACGAAGGCGTTAATTGGCCATATGCTTGAAGTTATAATACAAAGTAAAACAAAAGCTGCGAAATACCAGGTATGCCTCTTAAAATAGGATTTCGCAGAAAAACAATCATTGATCGCGGCTTGCTAAAGGAATCCACTGACGGGGTGTTGTAACACACATTGTAATCGTGCAAGAAGTTCCAAACTGACATGGCTTACTGTGTGGAATCATAATACACAAAGTACGGAGTTAAACAATCGAACTGTCTTAACTTTTTAACAGTGTTACCACATATATTTCAATAACCCAGGACAAAAGCGCCACCGGATAAAAACCCACAGGAAAAAAGCCTCCTGTGGACAAAAGCCACATCAACAAAAGCCCCACAATGCAAATACTTACAAAGTACTTATTAAAGCAATAATAAATTTTTATTCATATAATATATATTTCCTTGTGGTGCATTGCCGCCGGACTGTTGCGTTCGACTTACATTCCTTTGTACACATGCACCCTTCATATACATGTTTAGCCCCACCTTTATGATTTGGGATTACCTACATCAACTATTTAATAAAACAGCATTTAGATTGTGGGGCTTTTGTCCGGTGAGGCTTTTGTCCGCACAACACATTTCAAATACGTTTTGACAATATCGTAGGTAAATTATATATGATACATCCAGTGTTATAAAAAATTCGTAAATTATTGAAATCAACTCTCTGTCGACTAAATAAAGTATAGCACTTGTAGATACATAATTCATACGTAGACTTTTAAATGTAGGCTCTCGATAGGTGCATTGCTCAGTCACTGAAAAAAATCACAGTTTTGGTTGGGGAAAAATCACAGGAAATAAAGTCACACCATTGTTTTATTCGAGAATATAATAATTTATAATTGAGCACACTAGAGTTGGATGATTAAGACGAATACCCCCGAAGAAATGGTGCCTAGTGGTGTACGGGCATAACCCTCCGTCCTAAATAGCAACTATAGCAAAACATCCTCCTGCGGTTCTTCTTACAAGCTTTATTTGGTGTAAATGAACCCACAACTTATTTCCACCTTTATTAGTCTTTCTGATTTCGATCCATGTTGATGTCTCAGAAATGCTGTATAGGCCACTACTTTGTAGACAAAACGGTGGTCTCACATTTACAACCATGGCTTCTGAAGCCATCTAGAATTCTAATCAAACATGCAGTATTGAGCCAGGAGAGTAACTTGGTGATGGTGAATAATGTTTATTGGTTTTTCGTTTCCTGATCTTAACTGTGGTCCAGTCACGAATTATAAGGCAATATATCATAAATTGCACAATAAAAATATTTTTTATTTCTGTATCACACGTTAAGAAATAAGTAAAACAATGTGTATGGGTGATCTTGTCATAGTTCCCATTTAAGTGGGGATTATGTATGATGTCCGGGGGGGGGGCATTTTGTCTGGCGGAATTGTATCCGGGGGAATTTTGCCTACATTCGAAGAAACTCCGCCTTTCACTGATAATATATAAATAAAGCTGGTAGCTTTTACATGGTAAATTTCATGTATTAAAACTGTTTTATTAAATAAGCATTATACACACTCTGGCTTAGACTGGGGGATTTTGCCGTCAACAGCACAATCAGCTTTGAACGTTGCTTCTCAAGAGTCAATAACGAAACAGTAAAAGTGGTCAAACAGTTTTGCTATCTGTAATCATGTGTCAATGTATAGGTTTTTTTTTATTTCCACTTATATTATAAATATACAAAGAACTATATATATTTTGACTTTTCCTGTGAATCTATGTCCTACATTCCAAAAAGCTAATGGCTTCCTTGTTGACATGCCGTTTACAGGTTCTTAATTTTTGTCCATTCTCTACGTGGGATCTTTTACTCTCCCTAGCACAAACAACCAAATAGAAGGGAGCAACGGCTTTAAGTTTCTCTTCCGAAATACACAGGCAAAATGGGATGAACGAAATTGCCAAGTTTCGAAATGGCGGGGGTGGAATCGAACCATCTAATTATTAGACCACCGCTCCCCTTGTCTTTCTGTATTCTTGTCTACCTCTCCTTCAACGCACACACTCCCCTCTATAATATCACACTCCCTCTATAATATCACACTCCCCTCTATAATATCACACTCCCCTCTATAATATATTCCTAGCATGTTTAAGTTCTTCTAAGATTCCAACAAGCCCGTGTAATTAAAAATCTGGTGCAATATCGTCGCAGTTCGTTCGACGACAACCTACATGTAAACTGATCTCAACGACACCAGAACGGTGATCTTACAAAACAAACAACACGATGAAATGACATCATGTTGATTTACATTTACAACGGCATTATCTTCATTCCTTTTGATGTGGACGTGTTTCTTTTTGACGTCGACGGCTTGAGATTCCGTCCCCTAAAGCTGGCTACGTCCGTCGTGTGTCGACGCTACATTCCACGTCTTATGCCGACAGACGCAAACAAGTGCGCGGACGAGCAAACATGGTGGAACGCCTGGTCAGCAAATCTGACACTTGACACGCGGGTGATATCAGTTTGCGAGCGACTGTCAACCGGCGCTGGACAATATCACTAGAGAGGCAGTTCGCGTGGCACGTCCAGAGGTGTGATATCGATGACGAGTAGTGTGCGAAGGGTGGATTGAGTGGAGACACCGTGGGGGCAACATAGGGTATTGTTTTAAATACACCGTTGTTGGTGGGAATGAGTAGAGAGCGTTTGTAGCTGAACACCAAGTTACTCGGACCGGACAACCGTGAAATAATGGAAACCATATCAATGTATCGTTACCATACAACCAGGGACAAAGCGTGTATGTGCCTCGGGCAGCGTGACGTTTAAATTATTATACTTTTAACAGTATTATACCGTCCTAACAATATTACAAATATTTATAAAAGTATTGCAAATAGCTTTGCAATATTTTTATATACTATGAAATAGTATATATTACCATAGTTAGTAATAATAATAATACATGGTGTCATATAAGTATTGTTTGTTCCATATTAACCACATATGCGTTTTTTATCGTGTATACAATTAATACAATATACGGTGTACACCAACCACGTCATACAGAACAGGTTGTACATTAAATAATAGATATCAGACTTCGACTCCCACATGGATATCAGACTTTGACTCATAGGTGGATATAAGACTTCGACTCCCACATGGATATCAGACTTTGACTCATAGGTGGATATAAGACTTCGATTCCCACATGGATATCAGACTTTGACTCCCACATAGATATCAGACTTCGACTAAAACACATGTGTGCTGGTAAGTGAACCTAATTAGTGTTTTGAGCGTACTTAATCGGGACGGACAAGGACATACACACGCGCGCGTGTGCGTGCGAGAGTGCATACGCATACATTGATTTTTATTAACATCATATAATTATACATTGTAAGCGTTGATATCTTGATGACGAGACTTGTATGGCAGCTCGTGAGCCAATGTTGCGAGTCGTAGCGAATAGACGGGAAACAAAGCAGAACGATTAGTTTGCTTAGCGTTCCCTGTCTTCACCCCATTAAAACGATACATGCCTCTCAACGTAACCCACTTTGTTCCAATTCGACTCCAATTTGTTGTGGGAAGTTTTCCTTCAAAGTTACGCTACTGACCCCCAATGGCCTGGTGACGCGACTAGTTTTGAAGTTTCCGGTTCCTCCCCGCATGACTCCCAATCTTTTCCCCCGGAGTACAATGATGTTGATCGCAGCTCCGCCTATTAACGGCAATCGAAGGGAGCGCCACATCGGGTAAATCGTGCGACAGGGCTTTGTCCCCGCACTGCTTTGCGGGGGGGGTATTTCGATTATATAATTATTGATTAATTGGTACAGATTGCCTATATTTCGGGCGGGGTTTTCGTGCTGTCACTGGACAGTGATATCGCAGACCAGTGATCTGTCTCGGCAATAAATTACTGTCAATGTTTAATGATGCATTTACCCAGAAGTAGGCCTACTACATGTTCGTCAGCATGGATTTCGTTGATACTAATTTGCCGGGAGTGTGACGATTTTGTGTGTAATGCCAACGCTTGCATTTTAATATATCGTACATACAGTTAATATACTGGTTGATATGTTGCCAAACTGCACATTATGCCTAGCGTTAACAGACAGCGATTTTGCATTGTATTGCGGAGTAGTCTTCGACGAACGGAAATGTTCTTATTGGGCATTTGGTCCCAGGGCTTGAGCTCACAAACGCCTGTAGACAAGGAAGCCAGTGGATCAACGAGACTCGTGCACTTCATTGTCTGCGGGGTCTTAGCTGAACCAGCGATTCACGAGTTCGCGTGCAAACTCCACAACGCCGATGGAACCGATTGTTCCATCTCAGACATTACTGCCACAGTGCCGCCTGCCGCCTGCCGCCTGCCGCCTGCCGCCTGCCGCCTGCCGCCTGCCGCCTGCCGCCTGCCGCCTGCCGCCTGCCGCCTGCCGCCTGCCGCCTGCCGCCTGCCACCCCGTCACAGTGTCTAGTCTGGGATTAGCTTTTTATGAACCATCCGATAAGGTGAAATGTTTGGGGCATTTCGGAATTTAAGAAATAAAAATCATATCAAGGAAAATACCGGAAATGTGTTTTTCCCACATTGGTCTGAAACAAATGGTAGGGGACGTCTTCGCAGTTGTTCGCAGTTGTTTTCACGTATGCGCGGAAGATGAGGAGCAGCGTGGTTGCATGCGTTATCGCGCGGAGGAAAGTGTTAACGAAACAAATAGAGTAATTTAACAACTGTTTGGGTTTATTCATAAGTAAAACTGGCTAGTTGATAACGAGAACATATTTCAATCACTGCATGACGTAGGCGATAAAGCGGATACCCGATAAGGGGCTATTCGTAATGTACGTCACGCTATTTTTTACTCTATTAGACCCCCCACCCTTTGTCACGCTTCGAAACGCTGGCCTATACATCCCCCAGAAAACTACAATGGAACGTCGGTTTACGGTCACCTCACTGGTACGGTCACCTCACTGGTACGGTCACCTCACTGGTACGGTCACCTCACTGGCACGGTTACCTCGCTGGTACGGTCACCTCGCTGGTACGGTCACCTCGCCATTACGGTCACCCTGGCTCAGTCCCAACTGATTTCCCATACTAAAGAATAAGAGGTTGGTCCCGCTGGTACGGTCAAATCGTTATTCAGGAATACGGTCAGTAAACCAGTGCAAAACTGGCAGAATCCCTCCCCCCCCCCGGTCGGACACGACCGAGCAGCCACGATCGGCCGCCAAAGACAAAGGCGACGCTAGCAGTACGAAACCAAGCCCTTGTGTTTACACAGTGCCCGGTAAACTTCGGAAATGACGAAAGAAGTAAGACCACCCCCAGTACGTGACGTACGTTCGTTTTGAGAAAGACCCCTAATTTACTATGCATACATCTATTTTATATTCGTTGCATGTCGGCATTGATTCGTAGTCCACAATATATATATATATATATATATATATATATATATATATATATATATATATATATATATATATATATTTTCAAACTTAATTTCCTATTTCCTTGTAATATGCCAAACATTTGTTTTATACATATGCATGCACCCATATATATATATATATATATATATATATATATATATATATATATATATATATATATATATATATATATATATATATATATATATATATATATATATATATATATATATATATATATATATATATATATATATATATATATATATGGGTGCATGCATATGTATAAAACAAATGTTTGGCATATTACAAGGAAATAGGAAATTAAGTTTGAAAATATATGCATTGCATATTTCTACATTCGTTGCAAGCAAACTACATATGGTAGGCCTACGCAACATTAATGCAGGCAAAATTAACACAATGCTGGCGACATTATATTCTCACGAAATTCCTTCGGTTAACGTACATTTACGTTGGTTTTCCGAAATGTGTTAAACAATGTCAGGTCATAGAGTTACATCATTAATCAAACCCCTATAAACAAGAGCGAAAAGCCAGCTCACTGCAGCGAAGCGGGTGTGGACCACTGGCAGGCATTTCATTGCACGGCAGAAACAGTTGCATCCACTGCATGACACATAGGGTAGTACTGTTTATAGTGTGAACATAGCATGTTAAAAATAGTTGTCTAACATATGTAAGTAAGTAAGTAAGTGAGTAAGTAAGTTAATGTATTTCCTCCTCACCATCATCATGTACAATATAAGGCAAACAAAGCAATGAAGATGAGGTGGCTACCAGAGAATGATAAACTAGTAGTCAGTGACGATGACACCAGGAACCAATTAACTTGAAGATTTGTCATTGTCATTTGTTCTTAATGGGGCATGGCCACCAGACTGATAAATAATTTGGGTGAGGGTGGTCCCAGCAGTTGTGTTATAAGTGTGGGCAGTTGGGTTGTTCATACATGCATTAGTGTTAAACTCTTCAAGACAAACATCTTGGAGGCTTGCTGGAGAACGTTGTGGGACAACGAATATGGTTATTTCCTGTGTGGCTTACAGCTGTACGAATCAACAGAAGACAGGATCTAGCATCTCGTTATTTTCAGGTAATTTATGTTGCAAATGTTTGGGCTGTGTATGTGAATGAATGCAACAGTTTCAAAAATGTTCTGAAATATCAATATATTACAGATACGTTTGTTTTTCTTGGGGGAGCGTACATTAAGTATTTCCCAGTAGTCACATTGATTGGGTGCAACATAAAATGTTATAGGGGTAGGATTCAGTTTTATAAATAATGTGTGCGTGCATGTATGCATGTATGCATATTTGTAACTCTTTTATAAAATTCTACTAGATGTCAGCTCATTAATAAGATTTTTTTTTCTTTATTAAGTCATCTGCATTTAATGAGGCTCTCCCCTTTTTGGTCGTTGTTTGCCTTTTCTTCGTTGTATGAACCACTATCATGTAACTCATTCTGTACACATTGCTACATTCATTGCATTCTATGCATTTGTTTGACAAACCATGTGAAAGGTTGCCTACTAAAACAATTGACAGCTTAAATGAGAGAGCACATTTCTTTACATGAGGCGTGTCCTTAGGCAAGTTGGCCAAATAACATTCGAGAGATCTTCATCTGCAGGTGGAAATAGCTGTGATGGAGCAGCTGGGGAATGTGTTGGAAGATGGGAAAAAATATTTTTGGGACCTTAGAGAAAAATGTCCAACAGGACTTAATGAGATTTTGACCTCTTGCAGTCATTATCTAATACATGTATAGAGCACTTCAGAAAGTTCAGTTTCGATCATGTTTAGTGGTGCTACTGTTATAGTTAATATGTTATGATATTTGATATACAAGGTGCATGGATATATTGCGCACGTAATAAGGTATTAGATATATATATATATATATATATATATATATATATATATACAAGACCGCTAAGCTCTTATCAGTTGACACATGATAAAGTGATGCCGGCATGGACCAGTGACATTCATGCTGCTGCACGGCAAGAACCCAGTGTTTATACTGTACAGCACCCAGTCTTCATCATATATCTATAGATATACAGTACTATTAAGAGATTAATACTACATAGCTATATATATATATATATATATATATATATATATATATATATATATATAGCTATGTAGTATTAATCTCTTAATAGTACTGTATATCTATAGATATATGATGATATATGATATATATATATATATATATATATATATATATATATATATATATATATATATATATATATATATATATATATATATATCATATATCATCATATATCATCATATATCTATATATATATATATATATATATATATATATATATATATATATATCTATATATATATATATATATATATATATATATATATATAGATATATGATGATATATGATATATATATATATATATATATATATAGCTATGTAGTATTAATCTCTTAATAGTACTGTATATCTATAGATATATGATGAAGACTGGGTGCTGTACAGTATAAACACTGGGTTCTTGCCGTGCAGCAGCATGAATGTCACTGGTCCATGCCGGCATCACTTTATCATGTGTCAACTGATAAGAGCTTAGCGGTCTTGTTTTACTAATGGGTGTTGTATTTATGTCTATGTGTCAGGTATGTTTTTGATATACAAGTAATATCTAATCATGTCGAAAGAAAAAAGATACGTCCCTGGGTGGGCTTGAACCACCAACCTTTCGGTTAACAGCCGAACGCGCTAACCGATTGCGCCACAGAGACGGTCACGCACGTTGATTGATTACTCTGGGGAACACGCATGCGTACACCAGAGTTTAACAACGTTTTAATATATTAAAAATTGCTATGGTTTCATAGTTACGAATGAAACCAAAAGTGCGCTCACCCCATCTGTTACTCGGTATTATGTATGACCTCTCACGGGGAAAACCAAAACTTGTTTGATGTTTCCGCACAATTCGCTAGGTGGCGTAACTTTACATAAGATATAATCTACGTGTCATGATATTATAATAAGCGTGCCTTTCGACGTACTGTAACAGGACAGAATGCTATTTATGTTGATAGCTTATTCAGCTTTAATTGCATGTGTCTCATATGAGGACTTTCTTTCTCTCGTGCGACTTTCACGATCGCACAATTTGTGACCTAAACATGAATACTACCAAAATCAGAGCCATTACAATCTACCACACATGACATAGTCATAGGCATAGGCATAGCCTAGGCTTAGGGCTAGGGTCAGGCTAGGGCCTACACATTTGTGCGTGCGTGCGAGCGTGCATGGGTGCGTGCGTGCGTGCGTGCGTGCGTGCGTGCGTGCGTGCGTGCGTGCGTGAACTTATCAATATAAATTAGCATTTCCATAGAATATTATGTAGCATTTTTGCGGAAACATTTGTTTAGAATTTATATTGTTGTGTAGTTTTCAATACAACATTCTACTATGCTCTATAGCATACTATAAATTATACAACATTCTACACAAATCTTGTATTGAAGTAGACGTAAGCTAAGTCTACAGAACATGTAGTATTCTGTAGTTTTATATACCCACTTCTACTATGCGGGCGGGCGGACGGGCCCATCCTTGGTAAAAGGTGGATGTGAACCTTCAGTATATCATATATGTATAACAAAGACTAGTTTTAATGTGTTGGATTGTATTACGATTGTACACATGCTTCAATGACCCGTTTACTATGTAATAGCACAATTACTTGTAACAGTGAAGTGTTTTTGCAATACGCTGTGAAATATTATCGCAATAGAATCATTGGAAAACTTGTACTATGATGACCATACACAATTATGTGCTAAGAATGAATCCGTATAAATATATTAATAGACAAACGCAAATCCTTTACAATAATAACAGCCATGTAATCATGCATAAGCCGAGAGCACATCAAATTATGTAGGAAACGACAATGGTTCGGTAATAAGTGTTTACGAGTGTATCGTATCTACAGAAAGGGTTCAGGGTTCATGCCTCAGTTAGACTTCCTGGAATGTAGGGCACAGTAATTTTAGATGTTACTAAAAAAAAATCATATCATCTGACATAACTGCATTTGAGCCAGGTACATTGGCTTTGCTGGTAGAACATGTTGGCAATGTAACTGTGGATTTTTAGATAATTTCAATAGGCGGAAGGATTTTTGGCAATGTTTTCGCCACAAGCAGAAATTGGTAAAAACTGACGGGTATGGCACGTTCAGGCATTTTAAATGAGTTAGAAGTATGAGACTTTGACTAAACTCGATCAGCATGTCAAAGAGATGATCACAACGGCAAGTAAGAAGTTTCAGAATTTTTGATGGTCCCGTTTTCTTATAATAGTGCAAAATGTTAACATGGTCGTCAATTGGAAATGTAACAGTAGGCTGAATCCTTCAGTCACTACGTACCCGTTCTTTCGTTTGGGCGCAATGTTAGCGCTACGTATACGACTGAATTGGTGGATGATGCGTGTCATTGTGGACGTGCTGATTTAGAGGCTGATAGCGGCAGATCATGATTCGGGCCACGTTTGAGAACTAATATACGCGCACCCAAGCCTTCGCACTCACGCACTGCGCGTCTATTGGGAACAACACGGTACATTGTCCTCATCCAATATTGGCTGGGGGTGTCAGTTATATCAGCGGGCACGTTCTCCCGAACTCCCGATCTCAAATCTTCCTGCTAGTTCTACAGCAATGCCAAATAATGCATTCCACACTTCTGGGTCGGCCCTCTCCTACTGCAGCTGGGCGGTTGTAGCTTGCGCATCCTCGTCTAACTCGAACTAAGCTTGAAAGGTTGAATTTAAAAAAAAATATGCGTACGGCTATCTACGCGCCTGCATACTTTATCGGATGATCAAATAATTCTTTCATCATACCTAAAAGATGAAAGAAGCGACGTAGATACGGAAGACAGAGGCAACGATCAATCGAGATTATGGGAATTACGAACTACGAACCACACGTCTATGATGACGTCATCCGACTAGGACGTCAGCGTAATTATAGTACCAAAGAAGCTCTCGGGATTTATGCAGAAATGTGCTGCTACCGGAGGAATTATTTTTTATTGATATTTTATGTGACTGAGTAAGAAGGCCTTGCTTGCGCCGAATTTAAATACGATTTTACATACAAATTGAAGCCATCCTCTTTGTAGAGTCTATGCATGATTGTTGATATTAAAGTCCGCCGCACACTACACGACGCGACAGCGACGCGACGCAACGTTTGTCGTCGCCGATGAATCGTCGTATAGTGTGCAGCACTGCAAGACGGGTCTACGACCGTCAAGGACGGATTTTTGTGGTGTCGTGGATCGTCTTAGAAATTTAACATGTTCGATGTCTGCGACGATTTGTCTTTGACTTTCTTACATGGTCTTACATCGTCGTGTAGTGTGCGGCACTCTACGATGGTTGCCGACCAGTTGGCGACGATCTTAGACTAGCGGTCTAAATGATACTAGTCGTGTAGAACCTTGTTTGCCAAGGGCTTGTCGTAGCGAAGTGAACATATACGAGGCGAACTTGCACCGACAGGTAGGGGTCTTTACTGACGAGTCATAGACTCCGAGAGCGGGCATTCAGTCATGTTACTTGCAGCTGTACAAAATACAGCGCTAAGAATAAAGATGACAGTTATGTGGACAGAGGAAAGGAAACCCAGTTAATTGACCTCTGGCGTAAGCACCCTTTTTTATTTTATTGTTCGTCCAAATGTTATTCCAATAGGGTTCGCAATGCACGATTAACTAACTATAATTATCTTATTTGATTGAATTTCATGCAATTAATAACTACTTGTAAAATTAATAGAATGTCTATAGTGTGATAGGGGTCTCAACATCCCATATACCACCTGTTTTGTGGGACAACTTCCCACCTCCCGCATTTTCTAGGGCCACTCTCCCACAGAAATTATCATCGTTTATTGCCATTAATTAACTAATTAACTAATCGGGGTGAAAATACTAAAATGTTTATTATGGGGATGATAGGTGTCTTAACTTCCTATATGCCACCTGGTTTTAGTGTCTATCTCTCACCTTCCACCATTTTAGAAAGGTAGGGCCAACCTCCCATATCCCAAACATAATTTATATTCTATATTACTGTTAAAGATAGTGCCAGCAAAGATTAGTTAGGTAGGCCCATTTGAAATATTAGTTATTTTTTGAAAATTAAATCAACTATACCATTAAAATTGCATAGCCTAACTTTAATGTTGATGGTTTAATTAATTACTTTAATTTGATGTATTCTACTATCACTTTTATTCATGCCAAAATAATAATAAGAGTTACACAAAAATTAAATCACCATGCAAATAGGAAGTACTGACACGTACGTTCAGACGAGGTGGCCGAGTGGTTAAGGCGATGGACTGCTAATCCATTGGGGTCTCCCCGCGTGGGTTCGAATCCCATCCTCGTCGAAGTTTTTTTTATCAGTTATTAAATATATTGATGCGAAAATATGTTAATTGGTGTATATAAGTAACAATAGCTAAACTTATATCCAGCTAATCTTGCAATAAATAATGAAAAATAAAACAGTATCACAATAAATGCGACATCCTGAAATGCAATATAGGCAACCTGTCACACAAAAAACCTTTTAATTCTTCAGTATTAATTGAATTGCGAGGTAGAGTATAGTGGGGCAATAATTGAATTGCGAGGTAGAGTATAGTGGGGCAATAATTGAATTGCGAGGTAGAGTATGGTGGGGCAATACGCCTACTTTTTTCGGGAAATCGACTCATGGGAAAACCTTTTAGATATATCTCTGATATATTGGATGTATCACCAAGTTTATTATCTTAGCTGAAAATCTTGTGTTGACATTTTCGATGTTCAATAACGCAGAAAACAGTTATAGCCATTTTAGCAGAGGTCCTGAAAATGGGCGTTTTGCCCCAGGGGTGGGGCAAAACGCCCGCCCCTGAGCGTTATGCATTAATCAGCCTCATTTAATTATTAGTTTACTTATTTCGCATTACCAAAGTGATGGTATTATTGGTAAACTTCAGTATAGCGAAACCTTGCGTCACATCATAGTAATATTTGTTGCTGTAATTTTATTAAGAACTGTGACTGAAATAGTTAATTAATTAGTCCCTTTTCTCTGAAATTCAACAAGAGCGTTATTATTGTATATTCTTATTACAAACTGTCATACGCAGGCGGAACTTATCAACTCGTCTACTCACTTTCAGACTCAAATCTGACAGGTAATAGTACGTCCCACTCTGTGCGTTTTGCCCCACTAATGATGGCCTTTTTGCCACACCCGTTAGATATTAAAATTTCACCATCTGTATATTACTGGCTTTTATCACTCGCATCCACAACATTCACAACATTAATGATTACATATTTGTCTACTGCAGACACTCAACGCGTTGTCTCAGTTTCTTATGTTTACTGCCCACGACATTTTTATAATTTATAGAATCAAAAGTTTGACGTAAAAAAATATCGCGTGAATTTCGTTCTTCTGCTAACCTAATGTGAAGAACTGTATGTGGCTTCATTTGGCGATCTCGAAATTCTTATTTTCGCGCTGTGAAACTAGTTAGAGGGTAGGCTCTATGCCCCAAAACTTGCGTTATGCCCCATGCTACTGTACACATCGCATGTTCTTATATTTGTGCAACGAGAGGCGTGATAAATGACCTGGTCGGGTCTATTTGAATACAGCACAAATCTTGAAATTCCGCATTACAGATTAATTATAGACATCGCTAACATGAACGGTACATTTGTGGTGGGAGAGGCGAACATGACCTATATAGCCACATTTCTGGTGTACATTTACTGTGAGAATTCACAAGATAGTATAGTTATCCAATTTGGGCAGTATTCTTTTATTTCCGTCGCCTCTCCCGCCCGCCTCCCGGCCGTTTCACTCCGGGTTCGCAACCCGCGCCAGACCGTCTGACGACATTCGAAACGAGCAGCCATTCTCTTACCCCGCAATTACTGGAGTACAGCGCGCAGCGTAATTTCTTGTCTCTACTATTAAAAATTAATTAAAATCAGCTCCGCTAATTTGTTATCGATTATGGAACATTGCCGCACTATAGTCGACGCAACCACTATATTCGCTTGTCGCTGTTAGCGACTGGAGACGCCGATATTGGTGGACGTTCCGCCTGGGTGCACGTCAAGTGTAGCGAGACGCAGCGAAGCGCGACGAATTCTCTATCGGCGAGACCACCACGTGATTCTCGAGTAATCAATTCTTTGAGTTCGATTACGCGGCCTAAATGATACTAGTCGAGTAGAACCTTATTTGCCAAGGGCTTGTCGTAGCGAAGTGAGCATATACGAGGCGAGCTTGCACCGACAGGCAGGTAGGGGTTTTAACTGACGAGTCATAGACTCCGAGAGCGGGCACAGAAAATTATATACAATAACGTTGACATCGTACGCCGACCAGCGGTGGTATGTGATTCGTCACATTTGGTACAATAACTGGAACGACAATGGGATAAACAGTGTGGCGTGTCGTGTGTATGTGTGAATGCGTGAGTGGTCAAACGATATGTCTCGTCCCGATTCAATTGTGTGTCCTTTGGTGGCTATGTACGCCGTATCGCGACGTGCATCGGCGACTACAGTCGTAAGTCCGGCAGAGACTTGTTAAGGGAACTTGAAGTGTGAATTTAAGAATATAATATAATCTACCCTCGAAATGCTGTTTTATTGTTTTAAGTTGGGAGTGATTATAAATCTATACTTTTGGCAAAATTACTGAAATACCAACATTATAAATATGCGCATTGTTGTGGATCCTGAATTATTTACACCTGTTTTATAATTATTATCGTAGTGCAATATATCCACAAATGTATGACAATGCCTGTTGACACATAACATAACATACGCTACATGTACAGCTTGGAAACTTGATATACATATGGAGATATGTCTCATTATCAAAGGACAACTGATACAGAACGTTTAAATAGTCGACGCACACGGAACGCAATGTCACGCTTGACTTTGATAACAACATGTAAGGGGTAAGGTTTACATTACAACCGATCTAACGTGTAACCAATGTTGTATCTGGCATGTGTGTGTGTGTGTGTGTGTGTGTGTGTGTGTGTGTGTGTGTGTGTGTGTGTGTGTGTGTGTGTGTGTGTGTGTGTGTGTGTGTGTGTGTGTGTGTGTGTGTGTGTGTGTGTGTGTGTGTGTGTGTGTGTGTGTGTGTGTGTGTGTGTGTGTGTGTGTGTGTGTGTGTGTGTGTGTGTGTGTGTGTGTGTGTGTGTGTGTGTGTGTGTGTGTGTGTGTGTGTGTGTGTGTGTGTGTGTGTGTGTGTGTGTGTGTGTGTGTGTGTGTGTGTACGGTTTCTTGTCGGCCTTGACACGTCGACACTGTTGGCTTGTCGGCCGTAACACGGCGTCGAGGCTGGCAGGTGTTTGCGTTAATCAAACTGCTCTATACACGGCATATTACACGCAGCCCCGTTCACCTGTACACAGCGCGAGAGAGAGACGACGTAATCGGACCGAGGGAATTACGTGGCGTATTATAATGCGCAGTCTAAGCAAACCGGCAGTCCAGTCTTTTGAAGCAGTTCAAGCACTGGACATTCAGTGAATAACGTATACGTAAACAGTTGTGCATAAATACGTCGACGCAGGTGTGTTACTAAACAAATACGATTTAGGTCTACCACGCTTGTCAGCCCAACGATTTATGAGTTGACTGAAAGACTCCATTGTGTGACGAATAGTTGGTACTGGTATCGGTCAAATGCATAATAAGTAGTAACAAGTAGTCCATTAGCTATAAACAAATATGACATATCAAAAAGATTGTAATTATAAGATATGTCGCACACGGCCCTACTCTGTTGTTTTGCGGTCAGTGATCGTGAGACCACTGTTTCGAGCTATGATTGTAATTCGAAAGACCCGATCCGACATCGTTGTAAAATGCCTCACACAATTTCGAGGGTCTAGAGAGAACGTTAAACAAATTATTCAAATACAAGAAACGTTGTTTTAATATTTGTTTCTATAGGTAATATTTTTTGTCAAAATGTTTTATTTCATTAGAAAAAATATAATTTCTTAGGTGAAAATATAATATTTCTGATGAAAAAAATGTAATATTCCTAA